>OW804094.1:244170-353798 GCA_942159475.1 Sthenelais limicola | reverse complement strand
AGATATTTTAGTGCATAAACAACATAACAAGTGTTAAGTGATTCTAGTTGTTTATTACCAAGTTACTCTAGTCCTGCCTGCAGACATTCTGGCAGACAAGGACTGAATGCACACCAGTACAAACTGGGTGTTATATCACAAATCAATGTGTACAAGAAATGGGACGGCAAGTTCACATAACGCTTCAAGTTTGGAGAGCAGGATATTATGTGACTTTTGGTGCATATCTTAACCAAGTGCGCCTTTGGCACTTGTGAAAAATATGTACCAAAAGCCACTTGCGTTTTATTTGTATGCCATGGTATACATTTAAACATTATTTGATCATTATTAACGTTTAACACTGCCATTCAGACCACCCCCTATGGACCATACCTCCGCCTGCTTCCGTTGATAAAACATGGTATATAGGTAAGAACAAATACCCCATAATCCGATCAAATCCATAATTGAAACTACATGGAATCTGGCTTGAATGAGACTAAAGCGGGGACACCACCGGCTGTGGTAAGCTCGGCTGTAGGCTCTGCAGTAAGCCTTGCAATGGTTTTGTGATGGTGAGGAGTGGCAGGGTCCTGCCTACATGGTTCACTGGCCATGTAGGCAGGACCTCACCACTCCACCTACCAGTACAACACAATGGCAAGGCATACCGCAGAGCTTACCGCAGGCAGTGGAGACTACCCTTTAGGGGACCTAGGATCTGCAGACAAAACACTGAACTCACATTCTTGATCGTTCTCAACCAGTCTCTTCCACACAGCCTATGAACTACATTAGTTTGTACAGATTATTTCACACTCACTTTCATGCCAAATGCATCCTTGTTACGTATCCTTTGGATATGTATTACAGCATGTAATATTTGTAATAGTATTGCATATATACAGATTATTACTATTCTGTAATTCATGAACATAATCAGTGCATCAGTGTTTATAAGTGTGATATGTATGGAATATCCCCAGGCTAGGGTAACTAGTGGTAGAGTGTATTGGAGATATAATATAGTAGTCTAGCATCTAGGCAGTGGTACATAATCAGTGCATCAGTGTTTATAAGTGTGATATGTATGGAATATCCCCAGGCTAGGGTAACTAGTGGTAGAGTGTATTGGGGATATAATATAGTAGTCTAGCATCTAGGCAGTGGTACACAATCAGTGCATCAGTGTTTATAAGTGTGATATGTATGGAATATCCCCAGGCTAGGGTAACTAGTGGTAGAGTGTATTGGAGATATAATATAGTAGTCTAGCATCTAGGCAGTAGTTTATAAGTGTGATATGTATGGAATATCCCCAGGCTAGGGTAACTAGTGGTAGAGTGTATTGGAGATATAATATAGTAGTCTAGCATCTAGGCAGTGGTTTATAAGTGTGATATGTATGGAATATCCCCAGGCTAGGGTAACTAGTGGTAGAGTGTATTGGGGATATAATATAGTAGTCGGTCTAGCATCTAGGCAGTAGTTTATAAGTGTGATATGTATGGAATATCCCCAGGCTAGGGTAACTAGTGGTAGAGTGTATGGGAGATATAATATAGTAGTCTAGCATCTGGGCAGTGGTTTATAAGTGTGATATGTATGGAATATCCCCAGGCTAGGGTAACTAGTGGTAGAGTGTATTGGAGATATAATATAGTAGTCAGTCTAGCATCTAGGCAGTGGTTTATAAGTGTGATATGTATGGAATATCCCCAGGCTAGGGTAACTAGTGGTAGAGTGTATTGGAGATATAATATAGAAGTCTAGCATCTAGGCAGTGGTTTATAAGTGTGATATGTATGGAATATCCCCAGGCTAGGGTAACTAGTGGTAGAGTGTATTGGAGATATAATATAGTAGTCTAGCATCTAGGCAGTGGTTTATAATTGTGATATGTATGGAATATCCCCAGGCTAGGGTAACTAGTGGTAGAGTGTATTGGAGATATAATATAGTAGTCGGTCTAGCATCTAGGCAGTGGTACACAATCAGTGCATCAGTGTTTATAAGTGTGATATGTATGGAATATCCCCAGGCTAGGGTAACTAGTGGTAGAGTGTATTGGGGATATAATATAGTAGTTGGTCTAGCATCTAGGCAGTGGTTTATAAGTGTGATATGTATGGAATATCCCCAGGCTAGGGTAACTAGTGGTAGAGTGTATTGGAGATATAATATAGTAGTCTAGCATCTAGGCAGTGGTTTATAAGTGTGATATGTATGGAATATCCCCAGGCTAGGGTAACTAGTGGTAGAGTGTATTGGGGATATAATATAGTAGTCTAGCATCTAGGCAGTGGTACATAATCAGTGCATCAGTGTTTATAAGTGTGATATGTATGGAATATCCCCAGGCTAGGGTAACTAGTGGTAGAGTGTATTGGAGATATAATATAGAAGTCTAGCATCTAGGCAGTGGTTTATAAGTGTGATATGTATGGAATATCCCCAGGCTAGGGTAACTAGTGGTAGAGTGTATTGGAGATATAATATAGAAGTCTAGCATCTAGGCAGTGGTTTATAAGTGTGATATGTATGGAATATCCCCAGGCTAGGGTAACTAGTGGTAGAGTGTATTGGAGATATAATATAGTAGTCTAGCATCTAGGCAGTGGTACATAATCAGTGCATCAGTGTTTATAAGTGTGATATGTATGGAATATCCCCAGGCTAGGGTAACTAGTGGTAGAGTGTATTGGGGATATAATATAGTAGTCTAGCATCTAGGCAGTGGTACATAATCAGTGCATCAGTGTTTATAAGTGTGATATGTATGGAATATCCCCAGGCTAGGGTAACTAGTGGTAGAGTGTATTGGAGATATAATATAGTAGTCTAGCATCTAGGCAGTGGTACATAATCAGTGCATCAGTGTTTATAAGTGTGATATGTATGGAATATCCCCAGGCTAGGGTAACTAGTGGTAGAGTGTATTGGAGATATAATATAGTAGTCTAGCATCTAGGCAGTGGTACACAATCAGTGCATCAGTGTTTATAAGTGTGATATGTATGGAATATTCCCAGGCTAGGGTAACTAGTGGTAGAGTGTATTGGAGATATAATATAGTAGTCAGTCTAGCATCTAGGCAGTGGTACATAATCAGTGCATCAGTGTTTATAAGTGTGATATGTATGGAATATCCCCAGGCTAGGGTAACTAGTGGTAGAGTGTATTGGAGATATAATATAGTAGTCTAGCATCTAGGCAGTGGTACACAATCAGTACATCAGTGTTTATAAGTGTGATATGTATGGAATATCCCCAGGCTAGGGTAACTAGTGGTAGAGTGTATTGGAGATATAATATAGTAGTCTAGCATCTAGGCAGTGGTACACAATCAGTGCATCAGTGTTTATAAGTGTGATATGTATGGAATATCCCCAGGCTAGGGTAACTAGTGGTAGAGTGTATTGGGGATATAATATAGTAGTCTAGCATCTAGGCAGTGGTTTATAAGTGTGATATGTATGGAATATCCCCAGGCTAGGGTAACTAGTGGTAGAGTGTATTGGAGATATAATATAGTAGTCTGGCATCTAGGCAGTGGTTTATAAGTGTGATATGTATGGAATATCCCCAGGCTAGGGTAACTAGTGGTAGAGTGTATTGGGGATATAATATAGTAGTCTAGCATCTAGGCAGTGGTTTATAAGTGTGATATGTATGGAATATCCCCAGGCTAGGGTAACTAGTGGTAGAGTGTATTGGAGATATAATATAGTAGTCTAGCATCTAGGCAGTGGTACATAATCAGTGCATCAGTGTTTATAAGTGTGATATGTATGGAATATCCCCAGGCTAGGGTAACTAGTGGTAGAGTGTATTGGAGATATAATATAGTAGTCTAGCATCTAGGCAGTGGTACACAATCAGTGCATCAGTGTTTATAAGTGTGATATGTATGGAATATCCCCAGGCTAGGGTAACTAGTGGTAGAGTGTATTGGGGATATAATATAGTAGTCAGTCTAGTATCTAGGCAGTGGTTTATAAGTGTGATATGTATGGAATATCCCCAGGCTAGGGTAACTAGTGGTAGAGTGTATTGGAGATATAATATAGTAGTCGGTCTAGCATCTAGGCAGTGGTTTATAAGTGTGATATGTATGGAATATCCCCAGGCTAGGGTAACTAGTGGTAGAGTATATTGGGGATATAATATAGTAGTCTAGCATCTAGGCAGTGGTTTATAAGTGTGATATGTATGGAATATCCCCAGGCTAGGGTAACTAGTGGTAGAGTGTATGGGAGATATAATATAGTAGTCTAGCATCTAGGCAGTGGTTTATAAGTGTGATATGTATGGAATATCCCCAGGCTAGGGTAACTAGTGGTAGAGTGTATGGGAGATATAATATAGTAGTCTAGCATCTAGGCAGTGGTTTATAAGTGTGATATGCATGGAATATCCCCAGGCTAGGGTAACTAGTGGTAGAGTGTATTGGGGATATAATATAGTAGTCTAGCATCTAGGCAGTGGTACATAATCAGTGCATCAGTGTTTATAAGTGTGATATGTATGGAATATCCCCAGGCTAGGGTAACTAGTGGTAGAGTGTATGGGAGATATAATATAGTAGTCTAGCATCTAGGCAGTGGTTTATAAGTGTGATATGTATGGAATATCCCCAGGCTAGGGTAACTAGTGGTAGAGTGTATGGGAGATATAATATAGTAGTCTAGCATCTAGGCAGTGGTTTATAATTGTGATATGTATGGAATATCCCCAGGCTAGGGTAACTAGTGGTAGAGTGTATTGGAGATATAATATAGTAGTCTAGCATCTAGGCAGTGGTACATAATCAGTGCATCAGTGTTTATAAGTGTGATATGTATGGAATATCCCCAGGCTAGGGTAACTAGTGGTAGAGTGTATTGGAGATATAATATAGTAGTCTAGCATCTAGGCAGTGGTTTATAAGTGTGATATGTATGGAATATCCCCAGGCTAGGGTAACTAGTGGTAGAGTATATTGGGGATATAATATAGTAGTCTAGCATCTAGGCAGTGGTACATAATCAGTGCATCAGTGTTTATAAGTGTGATATGTATGGAATATCCCCAGGCTAGGGTAACTAGTGGTAGAGTGTATTGGAGATATAATATAGTAGTCTGGCATCTAGGCAGTGGTTTATAAGTGTGATATGTATGGAATATCCCCAGGCTAGGGTAACTAGTGGTAGAGTGTATGGGAGATATAATATAGTAGTCTAGCATCTAGGCAGTGGTACATAATCAGTGCATCAGTGTTTATAAGTGTGATATGTATGGAATATTCCCAGGCTAGGGTAACTAGTGGTAGAGTGTATTGGAGATATAATATAGTAGTCTAGCATCTAGGCAGTGGTACATAATCAGTGCATCAGTGTTTATAAGTGTGATATGTATGGAATATCCCCAGGCTAGGGTAACTAGTGGTAGAGTGTATTGGAGATATAATATAGTAGTCAGTCTAGCATCTAGGCAGTGGTTTATAAGTGTGATATGTATGGAATATTCCCAGGCTAGGGTAACTAGTGGTAGAGTGTATTGGAGATATAATATAGTAGTCTAGCATCTAGGCAGTGGTACATAATCAGTGCATCAGTGTTTATAAGTGTGATATGTATGGAATATCCCCAGGCTAGGGTAACTAGTGGTAGAGTGTATTGGAGATATAATATAGTAGTCTAGCATCTAGGCAGTGGTACATAATCAGTGCATCAGTGTTTATAAGTGTGATATGTATGGAATATCCCCAGGCTAGGGTAACTAGTGGTAGAGTGTATTGGAGATATAATATAGTAGTCTAGCATCTAGGCAGTGGTACATAATCAGTGCATCAGTGTTTATAAGTGTGATATGTATGGAATATCCCCAGGCTAGGGTAACTAGTGGTAGAGTGTATTGGAGATATAATATAGTAGTCTAGCATCTAGGCAGTGGTTTATAAGTGTGATATGTATGGAATATCCCCAGGCTAGGGTAACTAGTGGTAGAGTGTATTGGAGATATAATATAGTAGTCTAGCATCTAGGCAGTGGTACATAATCAGTGCATCAGTGTTTATAAGTGTGATATGTATGGAATATCCCCAGGCTAGGGTAACTAGTGGTAGAGTGTATTGGGGATATAATATAGTAGTCGGTCTAGCATCTAGGCAGTGGTTTATAAGTGTGATATGTATGGAATATCCCCAGGCTAGGGTAACTAGTGGTAGAGTGTATTGGAGATATAATATAGTAGTCGGTCTAGCATCTAGGCAGTGGTTTATAAGTGTGATATGTATGGAATATCCCCAGGCTAGGGTAACTAGTGGTAGAGTGTATTGGGGATATAATATAGCAGTCTGGCATCTAGGCAGTGGTTTATAAGTGTCATATGTATGGAATATCCCCAGGCTAGGGTAACTAGTGGTAGAGTGTATTGCAGATATAATATAGTAGTCTGGCATCTAGGCAGTGGTTTATAAGTGTCATATGTATGGAATATCCCCAGGCTAGGGTAACTAGTGGTAGAGTGTATTGGGGATATAATATAGCAGTCTGGCATCTAGGCAGTGGTTTATAAGTGTCATATGTATGGAATATCCCCAGGCTAGGGTAACTAGTGGTAGAGTGTATTGGGGATATAATATAGCAGTCTAGCATCTAGGCAGTAGTTTATAAGTGTGATATGTATGGAATATCCCCAGGCTAGGGTAACTAGTGGTAGAGTGTATTGGAGATATAATATAGTAGTCTAGCATCTAGGCAGTGGTTTATAAGTGTGATATGTATGGAATATCCCCAGGCTAGGGTAACTAGTGGTAGAGTGTATTGGAGATATAATATAGTAGTCTAGCATCTAGGCAGTAGTTTATAAGTGTGATATGTATGGAATATCCCCAGGCTAGGGTAACTAGTGGTAGAGTGTATTGGAGATATAATATAGTAGTCTAGCATCTAGGCAGTAGTTTATAAGTGTGATATGTATGGAATATCCCCAGGCTAGGGTAACTAGTGGTAGAGTGTATTGGAGATATAATATAGTAGTCTAGCATCTAGGCAGTGGTACATAATCAGTGCATCAGTGTTTATAAGTGTGATATGTATGGAATATCCCCAGGCTAGGGTAACTAGTGGTAGAGTGTATTGGAGATATAATATAGTAGTCTAGCATCTAGGCAGTGGTACATAATCAGTGCATCAGTGTTTATAAGTGTGATATGTATGGAATATCCCCAGGCTAGGGTAACTAGTGGTAGACTATATTGGAGATATAATATAGCAGTCTAGCATCTAGGCAGTGGTACATAATTAGTGCATCAGTGTTTATAAGTGTGATATGTATGGAATATCCCCAGGCTAGGGTAACTAGTGGTAGAGTGTATTGGGGATATAATATAGTAGTCTAGCATCTAGGCAGTGGTACACAATCAGTGCATCAGTGTTTATAAGTGTGATATGTATGGAATATCCCCAGGCTAGGGTAACTAGTGGTAGAGTGTATTGGAGATATAATATAGTAGTCTAGCATCTAGGCAGTGGTTTATAAGTGTGATATGTATGGAATATCCCCAGGCTAGGGTAACTAGTGGTAGAGTGTATTGGGGATATAATATAGTAGTCTAGCATCTAGGCAGTGGTACATAATCAGTGCATCAGTGTTTATAAGTGTGATATGTATGGAATATCCCCAGGCTAGGGTAACTAGTGGTAGAGTGTATTGGGGATATAATATAGTAGTCAGTCTAGCATCTAGGCAGTGGTTTATAAGTGTGATATGTATGGAATATCCCCAGGCTAGGGTAACTAGTGGTAGAGTGTATTGGAGATATAATATAGTAGTCAGTCTAGCATCTAGGCAGTGGTTTATAAGTGTGATATGTATGGAATATCCCCAGGCTAGGGTAACTAGTGGTAGAGTGTATTGGAGATATAATATAGTAGTCTAGCATCTAGGCAGTGGTTTATAAGTGTGATATGTATGGAATATCCCCAGGCTAGGGTAACTAGTGGTAGAGTGTATTGGAGATATAATATAGTAGTCGGGCTAGCATCTAGGCAGTGGTTTATAAGTGTGATATGTATGGAATATCCCCAGGCTAGGGTAACTAGTGGTAGAGTGTATTGGGGATATAATATAGTAGTCTAGCATCTAGGCAGTGGTTTATAAGTGTGATATGTATGGAATATCCCCAGGCTAGGGTAACTAGTGGTAGAGTGTATTGGGGATATAATATAGTAGTCTAGCATCTAGGCAGTGGTACATAATCAGTGCATCAGTGGTTTATAAGTGTGATATGTATGGAATATCCCCAGGCTAGGGTAACTAGTGGTAGAGTGTATGGGAGATATAATATAGTAGTCTAGCATCTAGGCAGTGGTTTATAAGTGTGATATGCATGGAATATCCCCAGGCTAGGGTAACTAGTGGTAGAGTGTATGGGAGATATAATATAGTAGTCTAGCATCTAGGCAGTGGTACATAATCAGTGCATCAGTGGTTTATAAGTGTGATATGTATGGAATATCCCCAGGCTAGGGTAACTAGTGGTAGAGTGTATAGGAGATATAATATAGTAGTCTAGCATCTAGGCAGTGGTTTATAAGTGTGATATGTATGGAATATCCCCAGGCTAGGGTAACTAGTGGTAGAGTGTATTGGAGATATAATATAGTAGTCTAGCATCTAGGCAGTGGTACATAATCAGTGCATCAGTGTTTATAAGTGTGATATGTATGGAATATCCCCAGGCTAGGGTAACTAGTGGTAGAGTGTATTGGAGATCTAATATAGTAGTCGGTCTAGCATCTAGGCAGTGGTTTATAAGTGTGATATGTATGGAATATCCCCAGGCTAGGGTAACTAGTGGTAGAGTGTATTGGGGATATAATATAGTAGTCTGGCATCTAGGCAGTGGTTTATAAGTGTGATATGTATGGAATATCCCCAGGCTAGGGTAACTAGTGGTAGAGTGTATTGGAGATATAATATAGTAGTCTAGCATCTAGGCAGTGGTTTATAATTGTGATATGTATGGAATATCCCCAGGCTAGGGTAACTAGTGGTAGAGTGTATTGGAGATATAATATAGTAGTCTAGCATCTAGGCAGTGGTACATAATCAGTGCATCAGTGTTTATAAGTGTGATATGTATGGAATATCCCCAGGCTAGGGTAACTAGTGGTAGAGTGTATTGGAGATATAATATAGTAGTCTAGCATCTAGGCAGTGGTACATAATCAGTGCATCAGTGTTTATAAGTGTGATATGTATGGAATATCCCCAGGCTAGGGTAACTAGTGGTAGAGTGTATTGGAGATATAATATAGTAGTCTAGCATCTAGGCAGTGGTACATAATCAGTGCATCAGTGTTTATAAGTGTGATATGTATGGAATATCCCCAGGCTAGGGTAACTAGTGGTAGAGTGTATTGGAGATATAATATAGAAGTCTAGCATCTAGGCAGTGGTTTATAAGTGTGATATGTATGGAATATCCCCAGGCTAGGGTAACTAGTGGTAGAGTGTATAGGAGATATAATATAGTAGTCTAGCATCTAGGCAGTGGTTTATAAGTGTGATATGTATGGAATATCCCCAGGCTAGGGTAACTAGTGGTAGAGTGTATGGGAGATATAATATAGTAGTCTAGCATCTAGGCAGTGGTTTATAAGTGTGATATGTATGGAATATCCCCAGGCTAGGGTAACTAGTGGTAGAGTGTATTGGAGATATAATATAGTAGTCTAGCATCTAGGCAGTGGTTTATAAGTGTGATATGTATGGAATATCCCCAGGCTAGGGTAACTAGTGGTAGAGTGTATTGGAGATATAATATAGTAGTCTGGCATCTAGGCAGTGGTTTATAAGTGTGATATGTATGGAATATCCCCAGGCTAGGGTAACTAGTGGTAGAGTGTATTGGAGATATAATATAGTAGTCAGTCTAGCATCTAGGCAGTGGTTTATAAGTGTGATATATATGGAATATCCCCAGGCTAGGGTAACTAGTGGTAGAGTGTATGGGAGATATAATATAGTAGTCGGTCTAGCATCTAGGCAGTGGTACACAATCAGTGCATCAGTGTTTATAAGTGTGATATATATGGAATATCCCCAGGCTAGGGTAACTAGTGGTAGAGTGTATTGGAGATATAATATAATAGTCAGTCTAGCATCTAGGCAGTGGTTTATAAGTGTGATATGTATGGAATATCCCCAGGCTAGGGTAACTAGTGGTAGAGTGTATTGGGGATATAATATAGTAGTCTAGCATCTAGGCAGTGGTACACAATCAGTGCATCAGTGTTTATAAGTGTGATATGTATGGAATATCCCCAGGCTAGGGTAACTAGTGGTAGAGTGTATGGGAGATATAATATAGTAGTCTAGCATCTAGGCAGTGGTTTATAAGTGTGATATGTATGGAATATCCCCAGGCTAGGGTAACTAGTGGTAGAGTGTATTGGGGATATAATATAGTAGTCTAGCATCTAGGCAGTGGTACACAATCAGTGCATCAGTGTTTATAAGTGTGATATGTATGGAATATCCCCAGACTAGGGTAACTAGTGGTAGAGTGTATTGGAGATATAATATAGTAGTCTAGCATCTAGGCAGTGGTACATAATCAGTGCATCAGTGTTTATAAGTGTGATATGTATGGAATATCCCCAGGCTAGGGTAACTAGTGGTAGAGTGTATTGGAGATATAATATAGTAGTCTAGCATCTAGGCAGTGGTACATAATCAGTGCATCAGTGTTTATAAGTGTGATATGTATGGAATATCCCCAGGCTAGGGTAACTAGTGGTAGAGTGTATTGGAGATATAATATAGAAGTCTAGCATCTAGGCAGTGGTTTATAAGTGTGATATGTATGGAATATCCCCAGGCTAGGGTAACTAGTGGTAGAGTGTATTGGAGATATAATATAGTAGTCTGGCATCTAGGCAGTGGTACATAATCAGTGCATCAGTGTTTATAAGTGTGATATGTATGGAATATCCCCAGGCTAGGGTAACTAGTGGTAGAGTGTATTGGGGATATAATATAGTAGTCGGTCTAGCATCTAGGCAGTGGTTTATAAGTGTGATATGTATGGAATATCCCCAGGCTAGGGTAACTAGTGGTAGAGTGTATGGGAGATATAATATAGTAGTCTAGCATCTAGGCAGTGGTTTATAAGTGTGATATGTATGGAATATCCCCAGGCTAGGGTAACTAGTGGTAGAGTGTATTGGGGATATAATATAGTAGTCTAGCATCTAGGCAGTGGTACATAATCAGTGCATCAGTGGTTTATAAGTGTGATATGTATGGAATATCCCCAGGCTAGGGTAACTAGTGGTAGAGTGTATTGGCGATATAATATAGTAGTCTGGCATCTAGGCAGTGGTTTATAAGTGTGATATGTATGGAATATCCCCAGGCTAGGGTAACTAGTGGTAGAGTGTATTGGGGATATAATATAGTAGTCTAGCATCTAGGCAATGGTACATAATCAGTGCATCAGTGTTTATAAGTGTGATATGTATGGAATATCCCCAGGCTAGGGTAACTAGTGGTAGAGTGTATTGGAGATATAATATAGTAGTCTAGCATCTAGGCAGTGGTACATAATCAGTGCATCAGTGGTTTATAAGTGTGATATGTATGGAATATCCCCAGGCTAGGGTAACTAGTGGTAGAGTGTATTGGAGATCTAATATAGTAGTCGGTCTAGCATCTAGGCAGTGGTTTATAAGTGTGATATGTATGGAATATCCCCAGGCTAGGGTAACTAGTGGTAGAGTGTATTGGAGATATAATATAGTAGTCTAGCATCTAGGCAGTGGTTTATAAGTGTGATATGTATGGAATATCCCCAGGCTAGGGTAACTAGTGGTAGAGTGTATTGGGGATATAATATAGTAGTCTAGCATCTAGGCAGTAGTTTATAAGTGTGATATGTATGGAATATCCCCAGGCTAGGGTAACTAGTGGTAGAGTGTATTGGAGATATAATATAGTGGTCAGTCTAGCATCTAGGCAGTGGTTTATAAGTGTGATATGTATGGAATATCCCCAGGCTAGGGTAACTAGTGGTAGAGTGTATGGGAGATATAATATAGTAGTCTGGCATCTAGGCAGTGGTACACAATCAGTGCATCAGTGGTTTATAAGTGTGATATGTATGGAATATCCCCAGGCTAGGGTAACTAGTGGTAGAGTGTATTGGAGATATAATATAGTAGTCTAGCATCTAGGCAGTGGTACACAATCAGTGCATCAGTGTTTATAAGTGTGATATATATGGAATATCCCCAGGCTAGGGTAACTAGTGGTAGAGTGTATTGGAGATATAATATAGTAGTCAGTCTAGCATCTAGGCAGTGGTTTATAAGTGTGATATGTATGGAATATCCCCAGGCTAGGGTAACTAGTGGTAGAGTGTATTGGAGATATAATATAGTAGTCTAGCATCTAGGCAGTGGTTTATAAGTGTGATATGTATGGAATATCCCCAGGCTAGGGTAACTAGTGGTAGAGTATATTGGGGATATAATATAGTAGTCTAGCATCTAGGCAGTAGTTTATAAGTGTGATATGTATGGAATATCCCCAGGCTAGGGTAACTAGTGGTAGAGTATATTGGGGATATAATATAGTAGTCTAGCATCTAGGCAGTGGTTTATAAGTGTGATATGTATGGAATATCCCCAGGCTAGGGTAACTAGTGGTAGAGTATATTGGGGATATAATATAGTAGTCTAGCATCTAGGCAGTGGTACACAATCAGTGCATCAGTGTTTATAAGTGTGATATGTATGGAATATCCCCAGGCTAGGGTAACTAGTGGTAGAGTATATTGGGGATATAATATAGTAGTCTAGCATCTAGGCAGTGGTACACAATCAGTGCATCAGTGTTTATAAGTGTGATATGTATGGAATATCCCCAGGCTAGGGTAACTAGTGGTAGAGTGTATTGGGGATATAATATAGTAGTTGGTCTAGCATCTAGGCAGTGGTTTATAAGTGTGATATGTATGGAATATTCCCAGGCTAGGGTAACTAGTGGTAGAGTGTATTGGAGATATAATATAGTAGTCTAGCATCTAGGCAGTGGTTTATAAGTGTGATATGTATGGAATATCCCCAGGCTAGGGTAACTAGTGGTAGAGTATATTGGGGATATAATATAGTAGTCTAGCATCTAGGCAGTAGTTTATAAGTGTGATATGTATGGAATATCCCCAGGCTAGGGTAACTAGTGGTAGAGTATATTGGGGATATAATATAGTAGTCTAGCATCTAGGCAGTGGTACATAATCAGTGCATCAGTGTTTATAAGTGTGATATGTATGGAATATCCCCAGGCTAGGGTAACTAGTGGTAGAGTGTATAGGAGATATAATATAGTAGTCAGTCTAGCATCTAGGCAGTGGTTTATAAGTGTGATATGTATGGAATATCCCCAGGCTAGGGTAACTAGTGGTAGAGTGTATTGGAGATATAATATAGTAGTCTAGCATCTAGGCAGTGGTTTATAAGTGTGATATGTATGGAATATCCCCAGGCTAGGGTAACTAGTGGTAGAGTGTATTGGAGATATAATATAGTAGTTGGTCTAGCATCTAGGCAGTGGTACATAATCAGTGCATCAGTGTTTATAAGTGTGATATATATGGAATATCCCCCGGCTAGGGTAACTAGTGGTAGAGTGTATTGGAGATATAATATAGTAGTCTAGCATCTAGGCAGTGGTTTATAAGTGTGATATGTATGGAATATCCCCAGGCTAGGGTAACTAGTGGTAGAGTGTATTGGAGATATAATATAGTAGTCGGTCTAGCATCTAGGCAGTGGTTTATAAGTGTGATATGTATGGAATATCCCCAGGCTAGGGTAACTAGTGGTAGAGTGTATTGGAGATATAATATAGTAGTCTAGCATCTAGGCAGTGGTTTATAAGTGTGATATGTATGGAATATCCCCAGGCTAGGGTAACTAGTGGTAGAGTGTATTGGAGATATAATATAGTAGTCTAGCATCTAGGCAGTGGTTTATAAGTGTGATATGTATGGAATATCCCCAGGCTAGGGTAACTAGTGGTAGAGTGTATTGGAGATATAATATAGTAGTCTAGCATCTAGGCAGTGGTTTATAAGTGTGATATGTATGGAATATCCCCAGGCTAGGGTAACTAGTGGTAGAGTGTATGGGAGATATAATATAGTAGTCGGGCTAGCATCTAGGCAGTGGTTTATAAGTGTGATATGCATGGAATATCCCCAGGCTAGGGTAACTAGTGGTAGAGTGTATTGGAGATATAATATAGTAGTCTAGCATCTAGGCAGTGGTACATAATCAGTGCATCAGTGTTTATAAGTGTGATATATATGGAATATCCCCAGGCTAGGGTAACTAGTGGTAGAGTGTATTGGGGATATATAGCCGTAACCATATATTGTATATTTAACGATTGACGTGTAATCTCCATTATAATGTTATGTGATGTCCTTATACTTATTGTTTTCTGGTGGGATTCCGGGAAGAACTCAGGGTCCTGGACGCTGAGAGGGCAGATCCCATTTCAGTCGCCATTTACAATTTATTGTACATGTGAATTGAATAAAAGTTTTTATATATATATATAATATAGTAGTCAGTCTAGCATCTAGGCAGTGGTTTATAAGTGTGATATGTATGGAGTTTCCCCAGGCTAGGGTAACTAGTGGTAGAGTGTATTGGAGATATAATATAGTAGTTGGTCTAGCATCTAGGCAGTGGTATTGCCTAGATCTAGCAATAAAAGAGCAACTATTATGTCCTGTTTAGACATGACTTTTAATGAGCTGAAGCATGACATTGTATACAAGTTATACATGTAAATGGGCTTGCATGTGCAATCATTTAACATTATTCATGATTAACCAATAAGATTGATCATTTCAAAATATACCATATGGGTTGTCTTGGTTATACAATGAGAGGCTTCATTAATATTCATTATCTAGACACCATGCTTATGATGGCCTTTATGCTTATGGCTGGCCAATCCAAACCACTCATTAGTACCTCTGTCACATTAATTATGACCTAATTATAGACTGCTTCTGCCTTCCGTGATGCTCCAGACTTGTGGTCCTGATGATATTGTTAAATATTTATAACTCATATATTATTTATAACTCATATATTACCTATATCAATATTTACGTAATGTTCTTGCATAATCTTACATAACAGTTCTGGTGGTGACAAGTGTATGTAGTGTCTGGTCATGTTGCTGGATAGCAGAGGCTATGAATCTAAGATTAAAGACGCAAATAATAACACAACCAGGCTTTTACAGCTTTTACAGGTCCTCACCAGTCAAAATATTCTTTGCTAAAATCGCACAGAGTAGTTGGAGCTCACAACAAGCATCTAATCAACCCCTAAGCAAGGATAAAAAAGAAATAAGACATATGAGAAAACTGAACAACTACAACCAGATCATGGGTATCATACATGATTATACGACAACATTCAAAGGTTATATAACACTATGTCAACCTGGTCTGTGAGAATGATGAAAATTCCAGACCTGGTGTAGTAGGGAGGCATCCAGATGGACAGGAAGATCAGTGTTAGTGTGATTCAGGACCAGCCGGTCCCACCATAACCTTAACCCTAACCCTAACCCGGTCTCCTGTAGGGAGGCATCCAGTGTCAGTGTGATTAAAGACCATCCCGTCCCACACCAGCACCACATTTATTCATCAATGCAGTAATACATGTTATTGGGACAGAACCAAATCAATGTCAACATTTGTTTCTGTCCCAATAACACACCCGCAGATCCCAAACAAAGTGAATTATGGCATTTGGTTCCAGTTTGCCCTGATTCGTTCCTGGACACTCCCTGAATACCAATGGAGATCATTGACAATATTATACACTTTCAGTGAATTATGGCAAACATTACAAAGGTAAATAAAGCAATGGAACTCTAAACATGTTTTTACCAGTTGTGATCTGTGATGGTCCTCCACATACAGTGTGTGTTTACTCCAGATGAGTTCTGACACTATTCAGTTGTAGCCATCATTTTACAACACATTAACAATTCCGCTCACTTACACAGCTTATGGTACAAACAACTGTAAACCTGTACATGTTTTGGTAGTTCTAAAACACCTTGAAGTATTTGAACATTCCCAATACCCTAGCTCTACTGCTTGGCTCTCCGAGAGGGCTCACAGTGCTTACATTGCAGAGCTTTAGAATTAAACCTACAATCGGGAAAAACCAAGGCTAATTTGACTTTTCCTTGATGGGGTGGAGCAGGGATCTATGTACTGAAGGCACAATTCACAACTGGTGTTGGCTAAGTTCCTACATAAAATACTTGTAGTACATTTTGTCACTCTCTAACCCAACTACCATCTACATGTGTCTAATGACTGATCAGCCAGCAAGGTGCTTGATGCAGCCCTTATTGTACCCATGTCAGTAATGTCAGGTACAGCAATAGTGACGTCAGGACGGAGGATACGTTTGTTGTTCTCATTAAATCTTCCCACTCCCACCAACATGAGGTGAATACTCTGTGGTGAGTTCCTCCTCTCATCATACAAGGCGTCTGCCTGGGTTCTGAAACTGTTCTGGAAGGTTCCAATGTTTGTGACATCCAGGTCAGTGACCAGAATGAGGACATTGTCGCGACCAAGTAGATTGGAGTCAGGTATATCTTGAGTTAAGGCCATTAAGAGGGCTGCACCAGGATTAGAATCTCCTCTCAAGTATGGGATGGAACTTAGAGCAGATAGTAGGCGCTGCTTCGTCCTGTATCTCTGGAAATAAAAGTAGAAAGTATGTTCATTGAAAACTGTATAGAGATAATTAGTAATACTGTATCATTTGATAATGATGTCAATCTTGAAACAAATGCAAGAACAAGTGTCAAGAAAGCTTTTCTTGTAAATGTTAAATGGACCAATATGAATTTATTTCCATATTGTACATGGATTCACTTTAGTTTAACGGTTCACCCACATACTAAATCCATCCACATATCAGGGTTATATCAGATCATCTGTGAGGTCAACACTTGACTGGGCACGGAATGAGTTTTTTGAATTGTACTTGTTAAACAACAGCTATGTTTTACTACTAGTTATCACCCTTTTATAGGATTTGTATATTGTATTATACTGCAGCAGAAGGTGTATTGTCTATAACCTTTCTCTATATTCACTATAAACCTGGCAAGAGGAAGACTGCTGAAGAAGCGGTTAAAAGGCAATGAGAAGCATGCGCAGCATGTATTGGAATCACTGAACCTGCTACGGCTGACTGTTGGGAAAGGCTGACTGACGACTAGGAACAGGCTAGTTGACAACTGGGAAAGACTAGCGACACCAGAAGAGACTGGATTCAAATTGTGCAGCTTTTGCCGGTGGGCTCTGCGGGCATGAAACACGGTCCGGTACACCCATGGGGCTGCACAGGAGGTTAAGTTGTGGTGGAATGCAGTCCAGAAACGGATGTGAGACAGAATAGGAGACAAGCCCGGACACACACCAAAGTGCTTACAGCCTATACCACAACTTCGAAAGAATGGCATTGCCTTGGATAACATCTGGAATGGCCTTGACTGTAGGTGGAAGGGGGTCCACATATGGCGCTGCCCCTGGAAACCTACAGTTGCTAAGTGGAGCCTGATCAGCTCTGCTGGGGCACCTCTTGAAGAACACCAGGTACAGCCTAAGCCCCGAAACCTGGCAAGAGGAAGACTGCTGAAGAAGCGGTTAAAAGGCAATGAGAAGCATGCGCAGCATGTATTGGAATCACTGTACCACCTAGACTCATTTATTTTGTAGTTTGGCAAAGTGTACACCTAGTGCGACATCTCTTTTAACCTAACAGGACAGGCATGAACTGCTCCTTGCGGTAGCAGTCCTTTGTTTAGTCTTGGTTTGGTCCTGGGTGGCAAATATACCTTAAACAGACTAGTTTCGTTTTTGAAACATCCTTTGTCTTCGCCAAGATCCTGAGCCACTAGAGAGAACCTGGGTTGGTAATCGTTTAGTAAGCAGCATCAGTTACTACAAATAGATTTGCTGAATATGAATTCTAAATTAAAAAAAAAATAATACAACTCACCTCAAATGTGAAGGTTTTATAGGCAGTTCCTGAGAAGGTAATGACAGATACACGCACACACCCCTGAGCATGTGAACCCTCACACCAAAAATCCAGGCCAGCGACAACCAGTCTTATTAGGTCGATGACATTTGGGAAGTCATTTGCAGGGATGCTTCCAGAGGTATCAAGCAAGAAAGATACATCAGTGTTGCACACTAAAGAAAAAAGGGATTATATTATTCTGCATGAAGCGATGACACAAACGTTATGCAAACTGTAATGTTTTCCAATGAATATAGAATTGTGTACCCTGATGTAAGCATATATGTACACATGAATGGTCTTAATGAAATATATGACTAATAAGGTTTGCTCACAGCCTGAAGGAGGTGCAGGGGCAGGTGTAGACAGTAGAGGTACTGTACTGGTCCTGACAGTGGGTCTGGTTGTAGACACTTGTTCTACTGTAGTGACAGTGGGTCTGGTTGTTGTGATCACTTGCGGGCGAGCTGTGGAAATAATTGTTGTACTGCAACCACCAGACTATACACAATCATTGGGTAAGTAGTTATTTATTATTGGAAAACTATATGTAATACACCTTAGGTCTGGTTGGAATGTTTGCTGGAGTGATATGTGGCTAGCTCTTTTTTTGACAAGAGATATCACTCACTTTCAGCTTTCTGTGACATCCCTTGTCAAAGAAACTTGCAGCCATGGTTTATGGTAAATCAGATATCTACCTCATTACGTTCTTTCTTAGAGTCTTATTTGTTTTAATGTGTAATGACCCCTGAAAAACTGTCTTCCTCAACCGGGAATCAAACCACAGATCTCCTGCTATGCGTGCAGTTATGCTAACCACTACACCACCAAGGTTGACTGATTCTGGAAGGCCACCACTGTAACCAGATTTCTCACTCTAGGCTACTACACATGTATGTTCATGATGAAGCCAAATAATTGATTAGGAATAGTCAGTCATAATATACCCTGCTGGCTGTGAATAAGAAGCAGAACTCACTTGTTGTCATCATGGTAGAGGTTGTTTTAGCCTGGGTTTCTCTGCGTCGTGTTGTGGTTGATGTCATCATGGTTGAACTTGTTCTAGCCTGGGTTTCTCTGCGTTGTGTTGTACTTGCTGTTCTCACGGTTGGGCTTGATGTGGTGACTTGAGAATAGCCTGTAGAAATAAGTTAATACATGTTTAACTGCACTTACTCTAAAAATCATTTCAAGAAGAAGTACTCTCACATCTAGCTATATTTCTAACATTAGATGACATACAGTTGTGTTGTTTGTGAAAGTAGGCACTTCCAGTGTTGAAGGTAGAAGCCAATGTCTGTGCATTAATGTCCCACTCAAAACAAGCTGGTGACGGGAATAAGTGAAACTCACAGAGATTTCCCTCTACTGGAAACATTGCTCAGTAGAAGTATGAGTGCAAGCAAGTGTGGGACAGGGACAATTGACACTTACACTGTTTCTGCATATTCAGAATTTAGAAAGCCACAAAACAATGCCGTCACCCCCTCACCCAATACATAGACAGAACTACCCAGAATCTGAGGCGGGGGTGAATATTCATCAATGATGAATATTCATGACGCCGAGAATTCAAGGGTTGTTCTGTGTTTTTTTCACCCCATACACTTCAAAAATATTAAATAATGATGATTTATGGCCATTTTCAGGAATAAATATTTATTATAAACCCATTACCTTCATATTTTTTCCCCTCAATTCACTTCGATCCAAGGGATAGCCTAAAAGAAGGCTTCACCTCAAGCAGATGTATTCATATGCCAATGTTCTAACTGACGTGAGACGGCCCAACAATTATGCGCATTACATAGATCATCCCAAAACCATGTATTTGATGTTTTTTCTATTTCTATTTCACCCAAGACACTTAAATAATGTTATATTAACATGAGCTACAGCGATTTTTAGAAATGAATAGCTAAATAATTATTTCTTTAACTTGGTTTGCTAAAAAAAAAAAGCCTCAAAGAAGGTATGGAAGAGCAGAAATCGCGCATCTGCACAGTGCACCAACAGCTGGCATCCTCTAGGCTTATCAAAGGTGAAAATGGCTTATTACATCCTTTATATCGTTTGTCATTTGATTAATCCTCATCAACAAGCAAGAATGGAACATTGATATCCTATCATACAAAGATTTGACTGTGAAAGAATCATAACTCTCTTGGGTTGTAAATTTGAAGGGGAAAACATGCGACAAATCTGAAGCAAGATGGCAGCTGCCTACCCAAGCAAAGGAACAAATCTCTCAAAGGAAATATGGACGTTTTAACTTAGACTGAATTTATTGTAGGAAGCCCAACAGATATTATGCCTGGAATATTTTGCCTGAATTTACTTTTGGATTATGTTACCTGTGCATTTAGGACTCATAGGCACTAGAGGTAAGTCATGTTTCCTAGAAACGGTTACATGATAGGACAGGGCGCCTCAATCTTCTTTTTTTCTGCTTGTTTCAATATTTATCTGGGCAGCAAATGGAATATTGAGTCAAGGTCTTAGTCTTCACTTCAATTTCTTTCAATCAATGGGAATAACTGGTTGGTGTTTTATTCCTCCATGCAATTATTAATGTTTTATTCCTCCATGTCAAATTCTACCGGCATGCCAGAACTACTTTTGACCTGACCCACAAATCTGATATTATACAATCAAAACACTAGAAACTAGGTCGACTGTGTATTGCCTTCGGGCAATATCACATCAGTTACTGACCAGCTAAACAATATACAGAGCCTATGTTATTTCTATGGGCTGAGCATATCAAGGGTGAAATACAGTTTATTACTGACCAGGGTCAGCTGGCATAAGTCTAGTTTCACTGACATCACCCAATACAGTTTATTACTGACCAGGGTCAGCTGGCATAAGTCTAGTCTCACTGACATCACCCAATACAGTTTATTACTGACCAGGGTCAGCTGGCATAAGTCTAGTTTCACTGACCTCACCCAATACAGTTTATTACTGACCAGGGTCAGCTGGCATAAGTCTAGTTTCACTGACATCACCCAATACAGTTTATTACTGACCAGGGTCAGCTGGCATAAGTCTAGTTTCACTGACATCACCCAATACAGTTTATTACTGACCAGAGTCAGCTGGCATAAGTCTAGTTTCACTGACATCACCCAATACAGTTTATTACTGACCAGGGTCAGCTGGCATAAGTCTAGTTTCACTGACATCACCCAATACAGTGAATTACTGACCAGGGTCAGCTGGCATAAGTCTAGTTTCACTGACATCACCCAATACAGTTTATTACTGACCAGGGTCAGCTGGCATAAGTCTAGTTTCACTGACATCACCCAATACAGTGAATTACTGACCAGGGTCAGCTGGCATAAGTCTAGTTTCACTGACATCACCCAATACAGTGAATTACTGACCAGAGTCAGCTGGCATAAGTCTAGTTTCACTGACATCACCCAATACAGTGTATTACTGACCAGGGTCAGCTGGCATAAGTCTAGTTTCACTGACCTCACCCAATACAGTTTATTACTGACCAGGGTCAGCTGGCATAAGTCTAGTTTCACTGACATCACCCAATACAGTTTATTACTGACCAGGGTCAGCTGGCATAAGTCTAGTTTCACTGACATCACCCAATACAGTTTATTACTGACCAGGGTCAGCTGGCATAAGTCTAGTTTCACTGACATCACCCAATACAGTTTATTACTGACCAGGGTCAGCTGGCATAAGTCTAGTTTCACTGACCTCACCCAATACAGTTTATTACTGACCAGGGTCAGCTGGCATAAGTCTAGTTTCACTGACATCACCCAATACAGTTTATTACTGACCAGAGTGAGCTGGCACAAGTCTAGTTTCACTGACCTCACCCAATACAGTTTATTACTGACCAGGGTCAGCTGGCATAAGTCTAGTTTCACTGACCTTTTGTAATAATGAAGCTGGGTATGAAGGGGGCTGTAGTACTGCGGGCTGCAAACAGAGAAACTGCAACTGATGAAAACATGCTCAATGTTGATTCATGAAATGTTGGTCTATTTACCTTAATTCACCTTTGTTTTCATTAAGCCTGAGTTAACATGATACATGAGACAACTTAGGTCCAAGGTAAATTATTCATATATAAATTTGTACTAGCAAATGCCCATGCTTCGCACAGGATTTGCTAGTGTGACGGTGGGGCCCACATCTTCCCACTCTCCTTGTTCCCTCTCCAACCATCTTTCTCTTTCAAGTTGTCTCTGTAAGTTAGTATCGGTATTAACATTCATACCTCAAATGGAACCGTTGTATTGTTGTTGCCTCCCATTCTCACTCCCCCCTGCCCTCCCCCTCCCTTCCCCCTGTCCCCGGCCTCCCCCCTCCCCTCACCCTGCCCCCCTCCCTCCGCCCTCCCTCGGTAAGTCCCGATCGGTAAATTTACCGTAGATATTGGACATTGTCAATGCTTTCTTTATAGTACATTGCCAAGCTTTTCGGTCATTTAGACATCGGATTTTGCCATAGTATACAGTATTCCATAATTTATCGACTCCCTCCCGTAGTGAAGCAACGATGACGTCATGCTTTGGGTGACCCAGAAACCTGGGGTAGGGGCACTGATAGGTTTGTTTTCAGGCAGCGCTGGGGCCCTCAATGGCGGTGCTCGATGTAAACCCATTTCTAACCCTTTTCCAACCCTAATTTGTTGATGAAACATAGTGAAATGGTTCGGCGCCATTTTTGGCAATGTGCATGTGAAATATAATGGAGATCTGGCCAGCGGTTTCAGAGAAGATAGCCGTTTTAGGCTCGAAACCCTTATTTTATTAATATAGAGATTACAGACCTGTGGTGGTCCTGCGCCCAGGGTGAGAGGTGATGATCACAGGAGTGCTGAAGGCTGTAAATAAGGACACAATGATGCAGGGGTTTAGGACAAGCAGACTATGTGGATTCATACTTGCATACATATATAATTCTATAGTCATATCCTAGTCCTTAATGTCTTTCTATTTCCCTTCTGCACCATGGATTGCACCAAATATAAAATATTTCATCAAGATTTGAACTAAGATGGACTTGTAAATGTACACAAGTGTAGCATATCAGTGCAAGAGCAAGTTCAAGGTAAAATATGGGTTCTTAATTAAAGCAATGTTGCATTGTGCACATACACAATGCTTATAGTCATACTTGGCATGTCCAAAATGTCCAAAACAGGCACAAAAAACCCCTATATCAGGATCATGCATATAACCGTGTTATGGTGTCCACTCACCTGTTCTGGGACGGTAGGTGGGTTTGATTGTAGCGGCAGGCGTCAGACTGAAGGTAGTGGTGCGCCCAGTGCTGTTGGTGGTATGTGGTGAGGTGCTGGTTGCTGGGTAAATATAATAGGATCTGACAAACTGAACCAATTGTGCAAGTGCACAACAAGGTGTTATACATCATTGTATCATATTGGGCAGCACCACAGAAATCAACAGTTGCTGTCAGAATGGGGATTTTTAAAATTGGTAAATCAACATATAATCTGATCTTAATTCATATAGGACATCCTGAAGTTTAAGTCTTTTAGTCCAAGTGTCTGCAAGCCTATATCTCGATGACTCCACTATTACAACTGACATTCTACCTACTATGTGCCTTATTACAATAATTATGATTGTCACTTCTAGATGATATGATTTATACACATCCTGAATACACACAAATGAAACAAATAGATAGACTGCCCTCATTCATCCAATCCCGAGGTGCTAAAAGCTTCACTCTGATTCAAACAGCCTAAGTCTAGGGCATACTTTGTTAGTTTGATATAATGACATCATTCTAACAACATTGGTTTCCTTACCTTTGCCTACAAGAAATATGATAGCTACAGCAACCACAGCACCAAGTATAACAACACCCAGGGCCATCAGTACCCAGCCCCACCAGGGTGGTGTCTTGCAGCATGCCCGTCTGGGAGCAGGGCCACCTTCTTTGGGTTTTTTTCTTCTTTTCAACCGTTCATAGCGAGCAGGGACTTCAGGTGGTGGACTTGGTGTGTCCATGATGACCTCATATGGATGTTCAGTGTCTGCAGACCATACAGAGGTGTCATCACTATACGCTCTGTTCTGATAGACCTGTCGGGGCATGCTGTGCTATGAAATTAAAAACATATCATTTATACTCTGAACAGAACCAAACAGATTAGGGCAACATGTAAGTAACTGGAATTCTACAGCATACCTGGCACAGTTGAAATCTAAATAGAAACGTTATACACAAGAAACAGATAAACAAAATATTATCCCATTATTATGCATTTAAAGGTCAAATGTAAAGAAAATTCTAAAAATCTAGATGACGGCTGTTTTACATTGGTTGTGGTGCTACTAATGACTTCTGATGTAAAAAAAATCCGAAAAGAATCGACCAACGTCCATTTTCACAGCCTTCTGATGAGCGCGAGAATGGGGCTAGCTATGCCTCCCTTTAGCGCGGGAATTTGTGCCTCAGAGCTATGACGTCATATGCGCCATACGCTCCCAGTAGGCGTGTCCAGTCTGACGCTAGTTTCGGCAGTGTTACGCTACGCTGGGTATATCAATAAGGATGTAGTCGTCGTCGGAAAACCATGAGGAAATTTTAAATTTTGACATGCATACTAAAATTCGACCATATCAATTCGAACCACTTGCAATTAACACAAGAAACACAGAAATCGAAAGTACCAGCTCTTCTGAGTCCGATTCAGAGTCAGAAACACATGCAGCAACAGCAGACATAAGAACAGTGAATGAATGGTAAGTCAGTCGGATGTATTTATATTTGTAATTGTTGATTGTCTCTCTTATCAATCTATCCTTGATTATTTCAAATATATATGCTGCCTACTTTCTCATCTGTATATCACCAACTTTGACATCTATATAGGCCTGTAATAAAAACATATTTACGTTCTATGGAGACACATCATATCGCTGACTTTTCTTGTCAGTTTTTCTGTGCTGACGTTGTAATAAACAATGAGTAACGTCTTGTCAGTATTTCTGCCCTTATAGTGTGTGGGTGTGTGTGTACCTCCGAATTAACTTAGAAATGACTTAGAATTGACTTAGAAATGTGAGGATGTCTTGAGTCACACAGTATAATATCAGGGATCGTAGTAAGGGCTTTGTACTTGTAAATAACGAGTACATTTTACTATGGACGAGTACCATTGCTGGTGCACTCGTCCACACTTACGAGTACCAACACAGGATAAAATAAACTATAGGGTGAGCTATTCGCCGAAATAATGTCTAAAATTATGTCCGAATACTTATGCTCATTACTCAAAAACTATTTAAGCTTTTTACACAATTTAAAATGTATTAAATACCCCAACATATCTTTTTGACTTTCCTAATTTTATCTGATTATTGCGCAATTATTTGTACCTCTATTTTCAATCGTTGGTCAAGTAGCTATAAAATAAACTCTATAGGATGAGCTATTCGCCGAAATAATGTCTAAAATTATGTCCGAATACTTATGCTCATTACTCAAGAACTAATAAAGCTTTTTCCAAAATTTAAATTGTATTAAATACCCAAACATATCTATTTGACTGTCCTAAAATCATATAATTATTGAATTATTATTTGTACCTCATTTGGCAATCGTTGCTAGTAAGGTATTATAGAAGGTGAATATTTTATATAAGTGTTGGCACAGTGATTCTCGATTTTTATTAACATTTAGCTATTCGTTGGTATGAAGCCTGCTGGCTCGTTGCAAATAATGAAGCAGGTTACTGAAGACCATATTAGATATTGTGACTGGAGAATATTAAGGAATAACATGGGCTAAAATGTTCGGTTATCTTTAGGTAATATAACATAAGATAATGCACCAAGGTAGAGGCATATTTAGGAATAGCTCAACATGGTAGGTCGTGGAGATCACTATAGTGAAGTTATTCTAATGAACCCAACACACTCACTCAATATACAATAATACCAGTAGGCTACATGATACAAGATTGCAAATCATTATTCCAGACCAGAATATATGAAGAAACCAAACAGACCTGTTGTATAACTAGATGGACTGGATATTTTCGAGAAACCCAAGTATTTAATAGATAAAGTTATGTGATTATGAGATTAAGGGCAATCCGAAAGGGGTGTAGCCTATTAATTCAAAATAATTAGAAAAATAAATAAATGTCCTCAAAATCGTAGTTTGGACCATACAGATCGTAGCATCATATTCTAATGTTGGAATCGTAGTTACTATGGCGAAATCATAGTAGTTGGCAACACTTGTTATTGATTAAAAAAATATCTATTTCAGGTGCTCTTGTGGAGGATGTTCTGACATGCCATCGGACAGGGAAAATATTTGCTGCCTGTCACTACCAAGAGTGCAAGACATCTTGTCAGTAACGACCCATACCTGTATCACAGAGCACATCGGTTTCCATGGAAATTGCCTGAACCCCTTTGTATTAGAGGCATCTGTGAATGATTTTGTAGAAGATGAAGGGCTATTTGGAGATGACAAACCTCTAAATGAGTATGTATTTTTTATAGATAATTGTTTCTACCTACTAAGACTCAAACCTATTTTATTAATTTAAAAAAAAATAAAAAAAATGGATTCCTTTTCCAACCTCTTGAAATACAATTGTATTTGCAAGGACTGACAAAACAAAATAAAGGAATAAAATATTTATAATGCAAATTTCAGACAGTTTGATAGACATCTGTGGGTATCTTATGCAATTTGAATTTGGTGAAAATCATAAATAGTTCTAGAGACACTCAGCTATATTTCTATCCGAAAGGGGACAGTCATTTCTTGTCTTTTAAACCACCATATTATTGTACTTGCAACGACTTAGAGGGAAAAAAATGAAGGAATTAATATTTGATGATATAATTTGACAAAGTTTAGTACACATCTGTTGGTATCCGATGCAATTTACAATTTGTGAAATACTTTTTGACAAACAAGTGTTAGCATTCAGACATAATATTGCGCCAAAGGAACAATGGATGCCAAGGTAGTGTATATATTAGGTCCAATTTTTTAATGGTTTGATATTTCTTTCCAGAATAATGAGGTACATCGCCTACAGAAGATTTACCCGTTGGGTACATGGACGACTAGGCAGAAAAAACCGAAGAATTATACCAGCCTGTGCTGTGCTGTGCATACGAAAGAAGTTCCCATCAGATTATTATCATGGGTTTAGATTCCCTATATATTAACATTTTGAGCGTAAATGATTGTAATCAAATAATAAAGAATACAATAATATCAAATGTATGCTTTTGTAATGTTTTTGGTTATCGTCCACACTATAACGTAATATCAGGGTAGGGAATACCTTTTGGGAACCAGGATTGGGGTGTATTTTAAGTTCAGATTTGGGATTTAAAAGGGCCTATGGAATTCAGGAAAGGGATTAAGAGCCAGATTTAATTTTCCTAGGTAGGGACTAAAAATAAAAAACGGGAAATGGGGCTTATAACGAAAACAGGATATGGGATTCGAGGGGGGGGTCTTCCATGCCCTGTAATATTATAAGAGGTAAATTATAGAAATTAGCGTCTACCATAGCCATAGTGGCTAGACATGGATGTAAAAAGAATCAACACACGTTTTTTATGTTCTGCCTCTTATTGAGACATTATTTATTCATTTTCCCACTACATTTACACCTACATGTTAATCGAAATTATTCAGTCATTATCATCACAAGTTTGATTGAGTTATACCGATTATTATTTTTGTTGTACAAACATACATGTATGTCTTAAATTCAATGATCATTGCTGTTGTGATCACTAAAACGTTTATAGTGGCATGCAACCAGTTCCTCCTTTGGTACTGTTTCGAGGGTCTCTGTGATTGGTGGAGGAGCCATTGCAGCTAGTTGTTCTGCCTCTCTATAGGTAGGGTAGAGCTCTCTGAGTTTCCTGACTTCATCTATCAGTGGTTCTACATAATCTGAAAACATTGATAACCAGTTTTAGATGGTGGGTATTTATCAAAGTATAGTAGTTATGGTTGGTGTATATGTAGCTGTTGAAAGGGATGGTTTTAAGTGCTGTTTTATTATGGCCCATTGAATTAACACTGAGAGTGCAACTCAGTCCTGAGGCCGGTACAACAGCCGTATCAGGCCTCAGGCTGATATGGAATGAATATAGTTCTCCAATGATAATAGTATTAGCGCATATAAATGAGTTGCACAATTAAAAAAAAATAATTCAATACGTTTATTAGAGTTATTTACTGCAAAACAGTAAACAAAATAAATGTACATAACAGTGCAGAATTAAATAATTTTTGCGTTCTAAAATATAGGCCCTAGTCCCTAGTCCTGCCTAACCCATGTGGGTCGGAAAAAATGCCACGTAGAAATACGCAGATGCTTCATGATGTAAAAAAAGACATCAATGTCAACCAAGATGAACGCAAATATAATTTCATAAAAAAATCTGTCATGCTCAAGTACAAAAAATCTGCGGGAGAAAGAGATATCTGACCATTTTTGTCTTGATATACATTTTCTGCCTGTTATATTATATTATATTATATTATATTGTATTAATTGTCAAATTACCATAAGTGCAGGGTCCTCGAACTGGTTTCAAGATCCCATTACCACTTCTGTACTTGGGATATGTAGCTCGCCACATAAGTGTTCCATTTTTGTCTGCTTGTTGATGTCGTCCAGCATTTTCATTAAAATGCATAGCTGCAAGTAAACACCTGATGGAGGGAAATAATGGGTATTATGAGTATTACAGAAAGAAACTAAATAAAGCATCTGCAATAGTAATAACAGGGGTAACATCATGGTTTGGACGTCACAAAGTTGGAATACCTAGTCTTTATACATTTTAGCAGTTTAATTTCATAAATGAATAACCACTTTATAACATAACAAATACAATAATAAGATAATAATTCAATTAACATTTTTACCTGGCTTTCATAGTGCTATAGGGAAAGTGTACTTGTTTGGGTGCAAAGAAGCACACAAGCTTGTGGAATCCCTCCAAAGCTGAGGTTTGGTCTACAGGGGACATGTGTGCCACATCTTTCATGATGTATGTGTTGTTTACGATTGTTTCTAAGGCCTTGTGCTGTCTTGAGCCTGCAAAAATATAGCAATGATCGTGTAACATACTAAATGAATGTAGTACAATTGAAACTAGTAATCTGTTAGAAAATTATAAGGCTTCCTTCTGAAATGTAAGATCTACTTTTATTTAACCCTAGAAGCCAAGCGCAGCCCATTGAGGCTCAAAAGCTCAAAATCAATGCCTTTGCAAAATTCTAATGTGCTACCCCCTCTGCCTTAAATTTGCTCATATGGGATGAATATACCAAGTATCGCTCTGCATGCACTAGCTTGTTGAACTTAATCTGGACAAAATCTAGAACCCCCAAAATAGATTACAAATGACTTTATTATGTATGCCTCACTCGCCTTGATATAAAATGTCTTCTTTCTGTTTGAATCTGTGTTGCTCACATGTAAATATGTTTCACCTTCAGGAACTTTGATTGTTAATATTACTGCATCCCTTTTCTGTCAGATACCTTTGATTGTTTGATATTACTGTATGTCTTAGCAGTGTATAAACCAAGAAGGCAGGATAGAAATTAATGACTATGTTGCAAAAACAAAAATAAAGAAAATTATTTTCTAATGACCATTTTAAAACAAGCCCTTATCACTGAATTATGTCATTGCATATATGTAATAAAGTGGAAAAATCATTTAATACAACTCTCCTTACCTGATTTGAACCACTCCCTCTCTCCAAGGGGCCCGTGCTCACAGGCTGGAAATTCACCTCCATGGCTCTCATGTACATCACAAACATGCCTCAACACTGACGACCACTTGGCCTGCACTGATTTTCCATTACCCCCACTTGAGCTTGCTGCCAAGTATAGATGGTTGATAAGTGATGAGGTCCAGTGACGAATAATTTCATACCCCTTTTTCTGACCCTGCTTTAGAAGTTTCTTCTTCAAACCTATACAAACAAATGGATATGTCACATTAGTATATGAAGCTAAAGTAAAACCATGTCATACCCCCTGCCCACCCCTGTGCCTCATCCCCCCCACCCACCCCATCCACCAACACACTCACATTTATCCAATATATCATGAGAATACCTGAACACCTGATATACATATCTGAATTTAGATTTTAATTCTTTGATACTGAAATAAACGAACCAGGAAAATCATTAGATTCTTAGGGCTATTACTGTTTAATTTTATTTCTAAAGTTTTGGACTATTTGTTTATGTCTTAAATTGGTAATAGTTATAGCTAGAACTAAGTGAGGTAAGTGGTTTTGAATGTTACAATTTACCAATATCATATATTCTATAAACTTACCCTTACAAATATGCCAACCATCAAAGTAATGCAATATCTCTGGCCAGTTTTCACGCATATATTTCCTTATGCTGGGATGTCTGTCAGAAATCAGAGTTCCAACTTGAACTTCATTCTCGACCAGTTCTTCAAAGCATCGAATCAACCCCTCCTTCTCCATTGCAGCAGAAGACCCAACCTCGTCACACTGAAAATATAAAAATTATCAAAATTTGAGGTTTTATTTGAAGTTTCATTATAGCATTCTAATGTATGTATGATACAATTATTATATCATAAATATAAAATTAGTGATCATTGTTAAATGAAAGAGGTTCAATATAGACACATTCAGGGGGAAAGTAAGCTTTGCACAACATTGGTTTACATACAAGATTCTTGACCAAATAACATTAATAATTTATATTTTTAATGATCCTACCTGTATCAGTTGAGTCGAGATGACAAGGCCACTCACAACATCAAGCAAACTGTACAGTCCATATTTGGCACAGTGACCAGGTGAATCACAACGCCCATCGCCTCCAACAGATATTTTTTTGTTGAGTTCTTGGATTATGCTGAAGAGAATATATTGTTGTTGCTCCCAAACATTGGATATTGCAGGTATGATGTAGCTTCGTTGAATAAGTTGAAAAGTTCTAACAGAAATTGTGGCTATTTTTGAAAATTTAAGCATATTAATTACTTTTACTGCACTACAGCCAGAGAACAACAAGCTGGCTGCCAATGTCAGGTTTCCTTCTGGCATGTATGGGTATGCTGGTTGGGACAGACGGACTCCAAGGTGACGGCAGTCCCCTTAATGAACTTGATAAACACTTGGCATGGTGCAAAACAAATAAAACATGCTGAGAGTAAGAGGAGCAGGGAAGAGGCATAAACAATGAACTGTCGATCATCATCCTCAGTCACTTCAGGCTTTCTGAAATGTCAAAAGAAAGGCCAATATGAGACATTGATTTTGTACAAATAATCACTATTCTAGTCTAATTAGTAACCATTTATCTGGGTTAACCTTACAATCTTGATAACTAAATAAGACTCCTGGTCTGATGAATAATAAATAAATTTAATTATATTCATCTTTCGGTTATTTGGGCATGGATTATCAATGGACGTTATGCATTATACGCAAATGCGGCCACGTCTATTTGACTGTTAATATTTTAAACCCCAGTTGGAGGTGTGACGATTGACTTTTCCAACGTTACGATTGACTCTTCCGACGTTACGATTGACTCTTCTGATGTTACGATCAACTTCCGATGTTACAATCGACTCCTCTGACGTTATGATTGACTTTTCTGATGTTACGATTGACTCTTCCGATGTTACGATTGACTCCTCTGACGTTACAATTGACTTTTCAGATGTTACAACGTTACGATTGATTTTTCTGACGTTACGATTGACTTTTCTGACGTAACGATTGACTTTTCTGACGTTATGATCGCCTTTTCTGACGTTACAATCGTCTCTTCTGATGTTACGCTTGACTTTTCTGACGTTAAGATCGACTCCTCTGATGTTACGATCGACTCCTCTGATGTTACGATTGATTTTTCTGATATTACAATTGACTTTTCTGACATTACGATTGACTTTTCCGACGTTATGATTGATTCTTCCGACGTTACGATTGACTCTTCCGATGTTACGATCGACTCTTCCGACATTACGATCGACTCTTCCGACGTTACGATCGACTCCTCTGACATTACGATTGACTCCTCTGACATTATGATCGACTCCTCTGACGTTATGATGGACTCTTCTGACGTTACTATCGACTCCTCTGACGTTACGATCGACTACTCTGACGTTATGATCGACTACTCTGACTTTTCTGATGTTACAACCTTACGATTGACTTTTCTGACATTAAGATCACCTCTTCTGACGTTACGATCGACTCCTCTGACGTTACGATTGACTCCTCTGACATTACGATCGACTCCTCTGATGTTACGATTGATTTTTCTGACATTACGATCGACTCCTCTGATGGTACGATCAACTCTTCTGACATTACAATCAACTCTTCTGAGGTTACGATCCACTTTTCTGATGTTACAACCTTACGATTGACTTTTCTAACCATGTGATCAACTTTTCTGACCATACAATCAACTTTTCTGACCATATGTTCGACTTTTCTGAATTACGATTTCGACTCTTCTTACCTACGATTTTGACTTATTGATTGACTATTTTGACTTTTCGATTGACTTTTCTGACTTATGATTGACTTTTCTGACTTCATGGTTGACTATTCTGACTTAACGATTGACTTTTCTGGATTTTTATTGACTATTTCAACCTATTAAAGGTTTAAACAATTAAAAATCAACCCACTTTCTCCTGTCTCTCCAAAAGAGAGAAGCTACTATTCCATTAAACGTGTTTGTATAACTTGGAAAAAATGTCAAATCCCTAGGAAAGCCCCGCCTTGTTAAAGGATTCACCTTTAAACCATAATCCACGCCCAACTTTTTAGTTGATTAACCCTAAAAAGTGTGCTCAACCTTACATCGTTAAAAGTCAAGCCTTCTTGTATTTGAATGGGATTAATAAGAGATTACAACCACATACCTTGTTTCATTTGAGTTGTCACTGTCATCATCATCATCATCAGACCAAGACATTTCCATATCTGCTACAGGGTCATATGTGGGGTCATTCGTCATATCACAGTCAGATTCTTCACCATCTGAGTCAGAGGAATCATCTGGGTCTTGTTCTTTTTGATCAGAGAGGATACAGCACATTGTTCCCTTATCAGCAGTCATAACCGAGGGCGTTTGTGTAGAAAAGGATTTGCTTGGAGCACAATATTGTGTAGCTTTAACCTTTGATTTGGGCTTTGCCATTGTTGTTTTTTCAGACATCTGAAAATATAAGTAAAGCATACATATGATCACTGATCAGGCTGCTCTAAGACAAACATATTGGAAAGGCACATGAACAAACCCCAGTTCTAGGCTGGAGCTATGTGTGTCCATTACAAAGATAAACAATAGAGTAATATACCAAATTATCCTTTTCACACAATATTATTATTATTATGAGCTGAGATTTTAAATATATGTAGGGGCCGACATCTGCTTCTTTCATGTCGGCCACTTTGGCCAACGTTGACGTCAGCTGACCTCCAATGTAATATAATTATTTAATTTGTTGGAATAATTATATTAAGTAATAATTATAGGCATAATCCGAATTAAAGCAAGAAGATCAATTTATGTGTAGATAACAGGCCGCATAACAAGTTCTTGGGAAATAAGGAATTCGATATAAAGATTTTTCTGAAAATGTAGGACTACTATGAGAAAATGAATCATAGGAATCATAGTCATAGGAATTTTGAAAGTAAATGGACAAAATGTTACTCTAGATCATCATTTCGATAATTGAATGAAACCAAACCATTTCAATGATAGATTTATGGTAGAAAATTTAGATGGCCCTTAAAACCAGTAGAACACACCCAAATAGCCCTCATTTCACTCAAAATTTCTCAGGGGAGCACATCCCCGGACCCCCTACATGGTGGTTTGCGCTCTACTAGGCTGTCAAATGTTTCTTGTGAAAATCCTGATCACAGGTTAATAATTGTAATATTCTTTTTAATTATCTCTAAAATCTTTTAATTTTAACAAGTGTAATGATGTCTGAATAAAACGATCTTGTGCCAAAATAAAGACGTTTTGGGGCAATATTTTTTTGTCAGTGAAATTTGGGCTAATTAGTGAGTCAAAGTCAGTACTTTTGATTTTGGCTGGGCTGCGGGAACCATGTGTATTGGTACTATGCAAAATATATTATAACAAGTTCTACCAATTGGTCCCGAGGGTAGGGAATTCCAATCCCTCAACAACTATTCATTCTTTTGTTTCAGAACCTACAGAAATTAATCGATTCAGCTCCAGAAACTTAGTGGACTATTTTTTTCTTAGCATGTCTATACGGAAATTTGAGAATTAGAATACATAACTGGGGGTAGAGCCTCTGATTAAATCAAACTATGCCTAATCAAGAAAAATACCTACCGGAACACAGCATTGAGTGGCCATTGAATTAGAATGAATATCGTCATCATGAATATAATTTTCTGGAACATCTTGACTTTCTTGACAATCAGTGCTGGACACATCAAGCAGGGATGGGTCGACTTGTGATGATGTGCACTCCTCCACTGGCTCGAGACTTGAAGTTAAAAGTTCCAAGTTCCTTCTTTTTGAAAGAGCCCCACTTCTTCTAACTTTCGACTCTTGAACAGGCAGATCACCCTTCAATTTCAGGGAAGGAATGGCACCTGATTTTAGCTGGAATCTTCCGGGATTGAATCCTATTCTTTTTGCTGTTTCATGAGAGATAACAAAATCGTCCTCAGCAAAATGGTCCGAGCAAATGCGGTGATTTTTTCGCCATTTATAATAAAGCCTGTTTACCCGCAAAATCCATGATTTCCTTAGTTTACGGTCACTGGGGAACACATGGAAGGATCCACTGAAGGTATTTGGTTTATTGGTTGTATGGTTGCAGCCATAAACCACACAATAAACCATGATTGCAGTAGTAAACAAACCGGCCCAATGGCGATGATGACCTAATGGTTGCCACAGTAAACAACGCGACTATCGGCGCATATGACGTCACAGGGTCACGTGACCCGTCTAAAGATCACTATTCATCTTTCCCGCGCTGGTCCAGTCAGCTCCATGAAAAAGTAATACTTAGACACCTCCCACTGCCTTGATATATTAGGTAGGAGGCTATAACTTTGTGGATCGCTTCAAATTATTACCCTAAATGCTTTAAACACCAAATAGGAACCGTTACATTTGACCTTTAAATGTATTAAGTCTTTGTCTATGCCAATTATCAGGGTGCATGATAACCTATAAAGCACTGGATTTTTGTCATGTCTCTAAACTCTATTTGTTGCTATGTCTGTGTTCATGTATCTTATTGTGTTACAGACTTTCAGTTCATCCCACCCACCTCACAGTTCAAAGTTGCACTTTCACCTCTCAGACTAAATGTATTATAAGTATTAGGGTAAATGGTTCCTGCTCCACCCAAGGTGTCCCATAAGGAACAATACTAGGCACAATCTACATAAACAACATGCACCAAGTAGTCAGGAACTCAACAATCCAACATTACGTGGACGACATTGTCCTTTTTTAATGGAGAAAAGATGAGGAAAGTATAAACAAAAACCTTCAAATTGATTTCAACATGATAAACACTTGGTGCAAGTTGAACACAATTTCTATGAATGTTTGTAAGACAAAATACATGAAATTCAATTCCAAAACTAAAAAAAAAACATCAATTAAAGGTTGCCAACAAGATATTTCAAATCACAAGTAACCAATACAGTGAATAACGGGAAATGGAAGGTAAAACTTTTATCCGACGCTTGTTACATTCTAACAAAGAAGGAGAAAATTGATATTATAAAAATGCTAGTGATCCCCAATATTGATAGGGGTGACATATTCTATTCTTGCTCGAATAAGAGCCATATCAAAAGGCTGCAATCCTTACTTTATACAGCGGTAAGAGCAGCTTTAAATGTGAACAAGAGATCTAACATAGAAACAGATCTCCTAAAAATGAACATATTGCCAAATGCTACTAGAACACAGGTCCATGTCTTAATTAGAGTGTACCCACCATCTTGCAAAAAATGAGAAAAACATAGATCATAGGAAGCTTCCTACATGCAGCCAAACAGAAAATAGAAAGAATCTTTTCATCAGACATCCCAGAACAGCCCTATATCAAAACTGTTTCTTATACAGAGCACTGAATCAATTACATTGATGACAATATGTACCTTTCTACTGCAGATTTGCCCAGGTTCTCCACCAGTGATAAGTCTTGGTTAACCTGAAGACTCTACTTATATATGGGTACCGTTATCTGTTCTAATTAATGATGATTGATATCTACACATCTACTACATCTACACACAAATAAGACTAATAACACAGAGCTCTAAGGATCCTTAGTTGATCAGCTTACTAATCAAAGGCAACTGTTTATTCTCTAGAAAGAATCTTCTAGTAGCATTAGTGAATAGCTAGACACAGCAGTGGGCAGAATAACCATGGCAATTCTTATATGAATTAAACCCGTGAGCCTATGTCACAATTATGTTTCACTGTATTGTTTGACTTGCTGTATAAACATCCTAAATAAAAAAAAAAAAAAATAAAAAAATTCTCAAACCTGACCATTGCGTCACACAGTTTACCTCATTAGCATAACAAACCGTGCCCAGTTGTGTTGTGCATGGTCCAGTAGGGGAGGCCAGGCATTACATACTATTAAGTAACAATATGCAAAGATATGAAATGGAGTGGACGCCGTCCTGTATGGCTCTCACTGGGTTGTGAGGCAGAACAAGTGTCTAGACAGACCACACATAGTCAATATATATACAGCTGTAGTTGGCCGCCAGACATCAGATCAGTCACTTGACATTTGTACCATCTTCCATGCCCCAGTAATCAGGCCCTGTTTGACCTATATAGCAGACATATGTATATCTAATATTTGTAGATTTAGAGACCTCCTCTATTAGTGCATGACTCCTTACGATTTACTTGACTAAAAACATCATCCATTGTGACGTAGATATCAATACAGATTAAGATGTACATTAAAACATAGTCAGAATAGTCCGATTGAGAGAATGGAAGTCAATGGTAGTAACTGAATGATTATTAATGCATGCACCTAGCAGCACAGATGTATATTTAAATATTGATCTTTGTTTTTGGTTTTGAACTGATATAATGAATATAAGAGCTAAAAGAATTTGAAAATGTGCCTAGATTATACCAATGTTTTACATTATGGATTACTAACATGTATAGACATCATATATTTAGTGTGAATAAGAGCATTAAGAGATTACCTGTACATGTGGGACTGTCCTCCCTCCAATGTGTGGATATCAAGTGTCTCTAGTTGAGATTATTGTTAATTCTGTATGAAGGCTTTCCTAACTGATAATCCTCAGAAATAGAAGAGAGTACTTGTTGAACGAGACGGTATCCTTTATAGCTGGGGGGTTGGTAAGAAATGTATGTTAGACAAAACATAAGTAGTTGCCTTTACTCATTCACTCTATGTGGGCTCTGACGTCATTGAATGTGTCAATTGTTGAAGATCTTCCATGCCCCAGTTATTGCCATTGTAACCAGTTCAAGGGGCCTCGCTCAGTCTTACAAATACCACTATCAGACATACGGGGTGGTGTATAATATTACAATAGTTGTAACCTGGCAAGTGTGTGTGCTTACAAGCTTGTAACTATGTAGATTGTAATTACATTGTAATTAGAAAGGATAGCAGGGCCATTATTTGGTTGAAATATCATTAAGAGGGTGTAGGAAGCCCTGATGATGAATCCCTATTGATTACCACCCCTAACTTGAGAAGGGGCATAAAAAGATTGTAATTTTCTAAGATTGTTGCAAAGTTACAAAATCATTACAATGTGACCTTTGCAGCTGAGCTGTGTCTTAGTATGTCTTGAGGTTGTCTAAAGTCTAAATGTAAATGTATGTAAAAGTTGAGTAATAAGTTCACAAGATCCACATTCATATGTAATACCATGCCATGATTTATAATGTCAATTGAAAGTTTAGCAATAGCCTGTAACCTGCACCTTGCACCGTGGCGTGGTGACGGGGTCATGGTATGTAGGTGACCTAGTCAGTCTGTGTGTAATGTATGGATGTCTCAATCCACTCACACAGATCATACCAATGATCAACACTAAAGTTGTGACAGCAGAGAAGGATGGGTAGGTGAAGTGAGCGGGGGAGAGTATGTCATTTTAAGGCCATGATCTAGTTAACTATTCATCCTTTGCAGGTATTATTGTCTAGACACATGTTGTTTGTGCAGACTTACTTCAATACCGTATTTCCTTTAAATTAAGTTCTATATTTGAATTACCACCGGGGCTTGAATTACTTCCGGGTATAGATTTCAAGGAAATATGATACAATAAGGCTACATTTACAGCTATTAGAAAAACTACTCAAATTTACTTATATTATGATTATAGGGCTGAATTCATCAATATCCTGCTACTGCAAGAAAGGGTTTTCAGGACATAGAAGTAATTGTCAAATGATAAAATTGCAGATGAAATAATAAATGATAATAATTGATGTAAGGGTAGAATCTAAGACATTTCTGTATTCCTTCAGGATTTTAGCCAAGCAGTGCACTGATGTTCTCAAGCATTGCAGTTGCTTCCCCTTTCCTGATGTGTTCAATATGCCTAATGGCTCTGGATAGCAATAACTGTTCTGATTGGTCCTATATCTACAAGATGTCAACAGATGAAGATGATGATTCAGCTGCCACAATGTCCTCATTCTGATCACTGACCTAAATGTCACAAATACTGGAACCTTCCAGAACAGTTTCAGAACCCAGGCACATGCCCTGTTTGATAAGAGGAGAAACTCACCACACAGCTGATCCTGGTGGCAGTGGGAAGCTTGAATGAGACCAATGCGCGCATCCTCCGTCCTGACGTCACTATTGCTGTACCCAACATTACTGACTTGGGTGCAATATGTGATGTGTTTCAGGAAAATGAGTCATAAGTCGCAAAATTGATATTTTTCTAAGTGTTTTTTTTCACACGATCACATATTTGGAATGTTCTAATTCTTTGAGGGTTTATCACTTATAGCTATATCAATCGATGTATCAAATTTCAGGACAATCTATGTAATAAATCCTTTCGTTTTAAAGGTCCTCATATGGACTACATTTAGTTACTTTACTGTTAATTGACCCCCAATTAGATTATTAGGCTGTCTACTATCATTGGAATTGGCTTGATCTCATCGTTTCAAATATAATGATATCTCAAAATCTATCTTTTGCGACTTATGACTCATTTTCCTGAAACACATCACATATATACTTCAACAAGCACCTTGCGGGCTAATCAGGCATTTGAGTCCTGCAGAGGTTAGTTACGTTGGTCAGTGATCATATGAAGTACAGTCCTTCCTCTTATTATGAAATGTTATTAATTAAACCAAAATCATAAAATTCCTTATTTTTTTTTGTGTGCAGTGCTGATGTATCTTTCTTGATTGATACTTCTGGAAGCATCCCTGCAAATGACTTTCCAAAAGTCATTAACCTAATGGTTGTGAGTAGTCTAGACTTTTACTGTGAGGATACATCTGATTATGGCTGTGTGCGTGTCTCCGTCATCATCTTCTCTGTAGCTGCCATTCAACACTTCCCTTTTGAGGTGAGCTGTAAAACACAGGAAATGCTACCAATATATTTCACAAACCTAGGCAAAACATTTGACCAAGAACTAAATGAAGAAAAACAAATTGACAATCCATAAATAGCAAACTCTGGTTGCTAGCACGCAATAAACATATTCATAACAATCAAACCAGACTGAAAACGTACAAAGCTATGCTAAGTACTACTCCTCTTTGACTACTCAATCGTATTCCACTTGGCCACACAAACAAACTTAGACAAAAATCCAGCACTAAGAAACATGAATGAGTAACCAACAAAACAGCATCCCAGGGACATTCAAAACATTAGACAAGACAATAACAGGACACCTACTAGGTCTCATGTATAATCTCGGGAACAAAACAACAACCACATCCAAACAAAGAACCCCCACTCACAACAGATCTACATCCTCCAACTTCCACTACCATAAATGTCCCCATGCTATGAAGAGGCAAAGAGGCAGAATTCCGTCCCTGCTGCCAACAACAGATCAACACTTAGGCACAATTCAAGAGAATCCTTAAACACAAACAATCCCACACTGCCCAAATAGTAAGTATGTTATCATAGGAGCAACTCACCAAAAATGTGATGTCTTTCAGGAAAATGAGTCATAAGTCGCAAAATTGATATTTTTCAAAGTTTTTATTTTCACAAGATCAAATTATTGGAAAGTTCTAATTGTCGGGGGATTTATCACTTATAGTTATATCAATCGATGTATCAAATTTCAGGACAATCTATATAATGTATCCTTTCGTTTTACAGGTCCTCATATGGACTTCATTTAGTTACTTTACTGTTTATTGACCCCCAGAATTATTGGAAACTTTTTTATTCAAAAACGAAAATATCAAACTTAAAATCTAGAAATACTTATTAGATTATTAGATAGATGACCTGCCTTATTGTAATATGTATATATCCTCTGGTTATTGCTGTATGTGTTGCGATTCTTGTCTATTTTCTTCCAGTGTCTAGAGATAATGATAATATTTCGTGATCGTATGGTTTACTTATGTGACAACATATTCTGAATATCAATAGTTGGATGGAAAGAACTATAGCATCTGGAATATGAAGTCAAAGGACCAGGGTTTGAATATGAATGATGAAACGCAGCTCCGAAGTAAAACATCAAGAGAGAAATACTTCCTCCATTTGCCCTTTATTCCTCCTGATGTATGAAGGTGAAGGCCTAGTCTCCTCACCCCCAATATGAACAAGTCAATCTATATATAATTTAGAACATATGGTAACATTATGTTTGCAACTCAAAACAGGATTAACTAAATAAATATAATATTTATATAAATGCAAACATGAACATAAATAATCGAATATGTAACAAGTAACATGGTCTCGATGGTACAATATGAATGGTTGATTAAGGATGAATTACTCAAGTTATTTAAACTGCAAATATCCTCATGGCTTACAATGTAGACCCCTAGTGGCGTCCGGAGGTACTACATAACCCGGACCCGGACCCGGAGCTGGAGGCAGAGCTATCCGGAGCTCAGTAGAAATATTGCAATATATATTCTCAGGATCGTTACATATGTAACCTCTGGATATTGCTGTATAAATGTACCAAATAAAAACAATAAAAAAACTTACAAGCTTGTTACATGAGAATTTGAAAGTTAAGTTTCATAAATGCTTCATAGTAATAGGTATTCATAAGTCTTTAGTGAATTGTTAGTCCTTTACAATTTTGTACTCATTTATTTTAATGGTATTTACGATTCTCTATGTATTTTCCAGGTAGAAACTGTCATCTCTGCGTAATTTAGAGGGTGGAAATACTAGGTTGGAAATACTAGGTATCACAATGTATTAACTTTTACTTTCACCAGGGTCATATATATATGACCTTTTTATGTAGAATTTAAATTTCCGAAAATCATCAACATTTGGTTCTTCATAAAACCCCTACGAATATATGAAAACCAGTTCTAGCCAGTTCCTAGTGGAGGTGACGCAACATTATTGTGAAGTCTCTACTGCAGGCACCCTCCTGCAGACGGTAGGTGGAGCATACAACTAGCAAGGGGATTTAAATGGTTTTAAATTGTCATTATTTTATAGGTTTTTCTTAAAGGGTCAGTTAACGGGTTCATGGTCACTTTTAGGACAACAAACTTCATGTGGAGCCATAAATACAACACCCAAGTCTCGATTTTTTTAATTCCATTTATGTCTAACTTATAGTCACTTACAGGCATAAATTGAGAAATCCTAGTTGAAAAAGTCTGTTTAGCACAAGAGGGCACTGAGAGTGCTGTGTGACATCACAAAGGTGCACCAGAAATGAACATAATATCTCTACAATCCCACCAATTGTTTTGACCAGAGAACTTTACCTGTAAGACAATTTGTTTTGGTATGCACACCTGCGTTGGTCAAACTCCTTCTGCCCACTCCACCCTCCTTCTTTCTAGCAGCAATTATGAGAGTTGTTTATTATGTTCATTGCATGTACATTTCAAGATTGGCGTACCTTTGTGACGTAGGGAAGCAGTGGCGCCTTGAATGGAGTGTTAAACCGTGGAACTACTTTTTCCCTCCTTTAAATGGGTAGAATTGAATTAAGTAAAACCGGGGTGGTTACATTTCAATAATAGCAAGGACATGGATTTGCTCATAATATTTTGGGGTTTACTGACACTTTAACTTAATAATATTAATAATATTGAGGTCAAGAGCACGGGAGACTGAGCGCGGGAGATGTCACTGCCTGGCTAGGTGTCATTTTCCATAAAAATAGGTAATATAGATCAGACGAAATTAATTCTCTCGAGCGAGATTGAATATAAACTCACACTGAATCAGCTGTGAAGACTGCAGCTTGCTTGGACGTATCATCTTTCAACACCAGACGATTAAAAATTCTACGTGTCAACTTTGGCCGGCAAGAACAAAATGGGCGACAAAAGTAGCGAGGATGAGACCTTTCATACACCTCCGCTGAATACAAAAGCAAAAGGGAATTCTAAACAACCTGGAAATGAGTCACTCCCATCTACACTCAAATTGGAACAACATCCAAATACAGATGAAGTAAGTGCCATAGAACATTCAGAGAGCATTGCAAATTTCTTAGAGGAAATCTTAGGGGAAACCTGCGAAAAGGTGACCAGGGGAATTATGAGTGACAGCTTAAAGTCACGCCCACAGGCGTGCGCGGATCAGGCCACGGCCCGTGAAAGCGCGGTCGCTCAGGATGACATTGTTACTCACATGGTTACGCACTCTAGTAACATAGGAGAAGCGTCAGGCCACGATGTCACGCACCAACGTGACACGCAGGAGCTTAGCGCAAATGGGCTCGAAGGTGGTTTAGAAGACCCTGAAAAGCAGAGAAAAGAATCTGTAGATGAAAAGAAAAGTTCATTCACACTTAGAAGGCTTTCTGAAGAGTTCATAATTGATAATATAGTAGAAGTAGTCACAGCCAAGGTAACAGAAAAAGTGATGATATTGCTATCGGATCATTTCGGAAGGAACAAAAACGCCTTATCGATCACCGACACAGCAATGCGTGTGCGTACACTTGAAAACACAGTAAATACATTACAACGAAAAACTGCCACTGCAGACAGAATTGAAACGCTACAAATCTCATTTGATGCTAACTCTAACAAAGTCTACGACAAAGTAAAGGACATTGAGAGGGGATTTAATGAGAAAAACAACGACCTAGCTGACGCACTTAACTACTCGTCCACAGTTATACCGGCATTAGAAAGAGATGTAGAGAATTTAGTGGAAGATATCAAGGAGAACCGTGATAAGATTGCGGTCCTTGAGAAAGAAAGAACTGCCATAAACATGATAGTGTAGTGATCTCGCAGGTTCGTATCCCTTAACCTTACCGATGTATAAAACAAATGGAACAAAAGGCAGTCACTACCTGTTCGCAAAGGGTTTTATTCTCGTGAGGAATTGCAAGCTGAGCGTCAGTTTACACAATCCTACCTCAGTCCGAGGATCTCGGGCCTCCTAGCCAGCTAGGTGACCCTTGACCACAGGTGTCTGAGGCAACATGCAGGTTTAAGTAAACATGGCACAAGCCAATATAAGAGTAACAAGATACTAGTTACAAGAACAAGAACATTCATAACCATTAGCAAAATAAGGTTAACCCAGGTTGCCGTTACTCTGGCAACAACAGCTGGACTGCTGTTATATGTAAAATGCAACAGGTAAAAGTTAATACATAGACTAAAAAGTCACTGCGGACCAGTACTGCCCACTGGGGTAGATCGGCTGAACTAACCCACAGCAGACAGCACCTAGAGATAAACTCTAGTGAAACCCAATATCACCACAATACCCCCTCTTTTCTTTTAAGAGTTTGAAAAATACGTTTTTAAAACTCGACAGGGTATTAAAAAGTTGAAACATCTACATGTAGGAGCATAAGGTGTCCTCTCTACTATGAACAATAAATAAATCTTATGAAAACTTCTTGCGACATATAGGAGCATACTGTGTCCTAATTAAAATGAACATTCTTTGAAGTAAGAAAAATTTTATGAAAACCTCTTCGTGTTCAACAAGCAGGAGCATATTGTGTCCTCACTACCTTGCAAACAAACAATTTTCTGCTTAACAGAAATTAATTATTTTGAAAAAGGAATTCACATTCATATTGTAGACTTGGTTTCAGATTTCGGCGCCTCACACCAAGGTTCTGTATCCAAGGATCCAGGGCATCCGAAGAGTATCCGAGGTGGTTAAATCGGGTCGAAGGGCGGTCCAGTCATCATCGTCCATGCGTTTCCTCCGTTCAGTCATCCTTGCCGTCGTCGTCTTTCGTTCCATCGGGCGAGTCCTTTGCAGAAGGTCTGTCCGGAGTATCGAACATACTGCCAAACATACCTTGCTCGGGAGACGCCCGGCCCAACGCAGCCGAAGCCACAGTTCTCTGAGGCTGGGGTGGCTCACGTTGGGACTTCATCTGGTCCAGGAGATTGGTGAGGAAATGGATTTGTTGGTCGTTAACCTCCAACGTCCCACCAGCTCGACTGGACACCACGGTCAAACCAGGAGTCTCGCCCGAGCCTGAAGAAGGCAAGGCTTGAGCTTCCTCAACTGGTTTGGCAGGGAGAGAGGTCGGCTTTCCACCCAGGGAACTTTCCGACCTGCTCACACATGGATCTTTTTCAGCTTCCGGAACTTCAACTTTGTAGTTCCAGTCGCTGGGGCAGGTGCCTTGCCTTTCGAGTTCGACTTGGGGTCTGACCTCCGGGGTTTGCGTACTTGACGGGCGGAAGACCGGGTGCTCTTGGCCGGTGAACCCATGAGCTCCTCAGTCGCTGCCACCGAAGAATCAGCAGGATCTGGAGATAGAGTCTGCGGGGACTCGTTCATCTCTCCATCCTTCATCTTCGGCTTGTCCTGTTTTCTGGGGGATCTAGGTTTCTGCTTAGAGGTACCAGCCGAAGGTACAGACTTGGCTTCGGGAGTCTCGGACTCAACCTCAGCCATATCTATTACCATCGCCGCCTCCTCTTCGGCAGCTGCTTTCCTAGCATCCTCGGCCTCCATAATTGCGCCCCAGCAAGTTACGGTGCCGGTCCCAGAGCCACCTGCGTCAGTCTAACCCATGCCTACAAGGATCCGAGACCCTTCCAAGACCTTAGCCTCCTCGTCCGACAATACCTCGCAGTCCGAACCGTCAAGATCCATCTCTAGATCCGACTCGGACAGCTTGGCGTTGAGGGAATCAGCCAACTGGTCCTCGGTCATATTCTCGAATTCTCCTGAAGTCGACATCACTATTCAATCGGTACCTGAAAGTATAATGATGGTATGGGTAGAAATAAGTACAGAAAATACCTGTTATTTGCTGCAGATGGACGTTCGGACTCCTCTCGGACACGCTTCGGCTGTGGCTGACAGCTACTACACACATAGAGCGTAGTGGTATCGAGAAATCCAAACCTTCACTACACGAATATACCCACGCTTTAGGCACAGTGAGTTGGTTGATTACTTCCAAAACACAAAGACTGAACGTTTATTGGTATACCAGCAGCGGATACGCTGTTCAAGTTTAGTTTAACACCTTCGGATAGTAACGTTCATTCATTCCTACACCAATGGCGAAAACCACATGGCCACTATAGGTCCCACGCCAGCCCGCGCATTATCAACGTGCCCCAAACACAGTTAATATACGACCCACAGCATTCATGCAACTTGACTACTCGAGCAAAGGGACTACAAACACAGGGCAATATATTTCACAAGGATCATCACTTGATAAAACTTACTGCAGTGTTCTCTTTCTAAGAGGTAGTCTCGGTGCTTTGCTTCGCGGAAGCAGGAAGTAGACTGACTGAAACGGTAAAACACCAGCGTATTTAACCACTGCAACGCCAGAGTTGCATTCAGTCGCCGCACTACTGCAGCGCCAGTTTTCTTCCCGCGCTCACCTTCTGAGCCTGAAAATAGCTTTGGGCGCGTGTTCCCACTCAGCTATTCGGGTCTCTGCTGAGACGATGCAGAGGTGTAATCATTCTCTGATTTCCTCAAAACCCACCCCAGGCGTAGGCAACACTCTATTCGTTATAAATAGATTCCGATGTTTACACTGAAGTCCGTGGCCACTGAAGACGTTTTGGATTTCCAGTTTAACATACAAGCGGTACCCAGGGTAAGGTTAAGTACTTTCCGAGACTCATGTTCGTCTCCCAGTCACAAATGGAATTAACTGAATAAAGTCCATTTTTACTGCTTATCAATAGGGGACAGGGCGGCTCTTAGTTCGGTCCACCACCCGTCTGACTTCTCGTTGTGTGATTTTTTAGTTCGGGTAGAAATCAGTTCGGAGATTCCTACCCTCGGTCCAGTACCATAATTAGCTCATCTGCAACCGAACTGGGGCCTTTCGTACACGTTTAGCCCTTGCTATGCCAGGAGAAGAAGGATCTGGTGGTTTTGCATTAACCACAGCTCCTTTCCTTGGTCTACCTGGTCGTTTCTTCGGCTGCACTGGAGGTACAGGAGCAGCTTGGACCAGCTGTTTCCTAGGCCTTCCGCGCTTCCTATTCAAAACGACCGGGGGCGCCACCGGCTGGTCTGACGTATCTGTGCGAACCTTCGGCCTCCCGCGCTTCTTCGGACAGACCGTAGCTACCTTAGACTTCTCATATGATAAAGCCTTTCCTGGACCCAAAAGCCCAGGCGGGGTAGCCGTAAGTCCCGAGTCTGCTAAGGAACTGTCAGGTTTGGCAACAGATTTCCCTTGTCTACCCCCTCTTTTCTTTAGAGGCAGAGATTTACTGGAGGTTTCCTTGGAACTACCCTTTCGGATCTTCCTAGGTCTACCTCTCGGCTTGACGCCTACCGTAATTTTCTCTTTCTCTACCTTCTTAGGACAATCTTTCCCTGGCACCACTCTCCCAGCCTCTAGTCTAAAGATTTCCATACCAGCCTGTTCCTGCCTTCGGAATTCTGGAGCCCGATCCAAGTTAACCGCTTGAATCGGCCCATTTTCATCGAAAGCCGGCTTCAGATAGTCGATATGGTATTGCATTAGACCTTCGGCTGTCTCCAGTTCACAGGTGGTACCTCCTATGAACCTTCTGATTTTATAAGGCCCGTCCCACTTGGGTCCGAGCTTCTTATTCGCTTTGGGGGGACAGAATCGGTACACCACCTCCCCCGCCTCAAAACTGGGGGGCCTAGAACGTTTGTTATAATCCCTAATCTGGTGAACCGCAGATATTCCGAGATTATCCCGCACGTACTGGTGTCCCTTCCTCATCCACTGTTTCCCTATGGGCATTTGAGTGCAATCATTGCACTCACTATTGCGTTCACATAGCGCAATGATTGTGCAATGTGACCGCAATGGGTGTAACCACTTATTGCGCTATGTGACCGCAATAGCCATTGCGCAATGAAAACGCTATGTGACTGCAATAGAACAGGCTTTTTTTGCACTCAGAAATCTATTTTTAGCGCGGTGGGAGCGTCGTGGGCCAGGATTCGGGGGGGGGGGGTGGCGGGGACGGTGATTTTCGCGGAGGGGGCGGCAGGGTGAAAACGGAAAATATTAGCTTTAATTATGGTTCGTTTATTTACAATATTATATTGCAATTACTGTACTGTACCATGTTGTATGAAAAAGAGATATTATCGGCGATATTGATGCAAGAGAAAACAAGACAATGGTTACATTATATGTATGTATGTAATAACTTTATTTCCGTCTTACATTTGTATAGAGTGAGTTATAATGTATTGACAGGAAAAAGGGACAAAAAAAGACAAATAATCCGTTCAACAACTATCTGTGCTCGCACAGGTTTTCCTAGTCTCCTTAAAATCTAAGAGAGAATAAAATAGATGTTTTGTTATTGATTTCTTTTGTTTCGATTCTTAACCCAAACAATGAGTTAGAAATATTATCTTTTACGTTACATTACATACTTTTACTGTTAACACAAATAGTTCTCCATTCGAATATATGGGTTTGTCACATAACGTCAACATTTATACAACTTTTAAAAGTTGTGCCCATTGTGGGACAACGACTATTACAACGACTTACATCAGATTATATACAGTTTACTCATTTATTTGCATATCACATCAATGTAAAAAAGAGGTTATTCCCTCTGCAGGTAATACTGCTTGATATCAGCACCATCTTTGGACAACATACATTTGTCAAGACGCATAAACAATAATGGCCCACAACCTTGGTTAATAAATACAATAATATAAACTCAATAACATTGAGCAAAACCCTGTAACCTTGTGCAATATACCATATTTATACATACAGGTGGATTATTACAGCCTCATCAAGTATAGATTACAAAAGTGTACTAGCAACGATTATGAAAATCAGTAGAATTATTCATTAGAATTATTCATAGAATCTTTAAATATATCTAGGAATAAGGTGCCTCCTCTTAGGAATACATACATACCATTTGTAGGTGTATACGATTAGAATTTACACACATATGGCACAATCAAAACATGTTAAATACATCAAAATTGCATTTACATTTCTAAAAAAACAACTTTTTAAAGAACTCACATAAATTATTGATTCATTTCAAAATAAAAACCTCATGGAGCACACCCTATTCATCATTTAGTATAAGATATCCACTGGAAACCATTATTTCAATGTTTTACACATTTATGACAAAAGTGTCAAATCTCATTGTAACCAAGGGATATAATTATGTCACAAACCAAAGACAAATGACTTTATCAGGTCGAAAAATACTTACTTCTAACAAAATAATATGAATAAAATATAATTCCATTTTGAAATTAAAACAACATGGGGCAGAACTTGTGGCCTTCCTCCTTGGCTATAATGTCCTCCATTGTCATGGCTTGAGGTCCAGCAGCCGACTTCTCCATATTCCATATTCATGGATGGTACTGCTAGCTCCACTTTCTCCTTGTTCTTCCTGGTTTTGAATGCCCCAATACTCTCTCTGAAAAACAATATATTCGAACGCATTTATATAAAGCATAAAGGATTTAATCAAATAGTGTGATGCCATAATTCAAAAGAACAACACACTGCGTCGATCATAGGCTGAATTCTCAATGAACATATTAAAACTGCTTATTTTCACAGGAAAATGTTTTTAAAGTAAAATCATGGAATAGACCAGCTAAATATGGTCGTCGTCAAGCCATTTGAAAGTTAGATGTAGAATAGGTTTTTGAAAGTTATATACCACCCCCCCCACACACACAACTCCCCCTGCTCTAAAAAGCACAAAATCAGAGAACAACCGAGGGAAAATGTGGTAGCTAGGATATTCATAAATTAAAAAGATAATTGATGTAAACAATTTTTGATTATATTTCTCCATAATGACTAGAATTTGGTATATAAATTTCCAATAATGGGTCTCAATTGGGTGCCATATGTGGGCAACTTTGCTCTGAGTTCACTTTTCAGGATTTACATACGCTAGTTATGACATCACAGCGTTCAAAATAAGAGCTTGCCCGGGCCATTTGGCAAGTAAAAATCGTGGCGGGCAAGTTATTTTGCCCACAAGCTTGCCCGCAAGTGCAAGCTATAATTACAGCACGATTCTTGTGGTTATATTTTCAGCCGAAATGTTTAATTTCCCAGTTTGATTCCCATTGTTTTCAAAACATCATTGATGATATGAAAACTATATTACCGACAGCCTGCTATCTTTCATTTCTTCCACATTATTTGTTCATATAAATATCGTGATATGAACTTAAATTAAAAATAATTTATGCATCTAACCAGACCTTGTTTTGCCAGATCAGGGGATGTTGGCACCCAAACCAAATTCTGCCAATAATTTTCGTGTCAGGAGAAGGGGGGGGGGGGGGGCGGTCTCCCCTACACCGGAAATCTTTTGAACACATATTCTTAAATTGTATGTGATGCATTTGAGATGAATGAATATACATCTTAGTTCCTCTATTCTAAGGATATTTTACCAAATCAACCTCTAAATCTTTAGGAAACATTCAATTACCAATGTAAATTGTAGTCATGATAAAATTCAAAGAGTTTCTGGACCTGATATACAGCTTTTCAAGTTCCTAACAATCCCGAAACAGACTCTGTTCAATAATTGTTTTGATATCTTTAAATCTCCACCAATTTTCTGCTGGAAAGGCTCCTTGACAATTCAAATTAGAATACATGTACTGAGATCCATTATTTTATCAAACTTCCAACAGTTTTCAGATATCCCACGAATTCCACCATTTATAAGACCAAATTTCGCCAAATTAAAAAGATTCTCTTTCTGATTCTATTTGTTTTCAGAATTTACCGTAGATGAGTTTTAGAACATTATAGAGGTGGCACAATCCCTAGAAATAACTCTTCACTCTTCAATTTTAGGCTGAATATCTACACAAAATTAAACTGGAACATTTCGGGAGGGGGGGGGGGGGGGGGCAACCATAAATTCTGGCGGGCAACCTGATTTTGTCAGTAGCCTGTTTGTCAGTGGCAACCTGTTTTTATTCCTTATTTCGACCACTGCATCATTAAATCATTAATCCGAATAGATCACATAATATATAGTCTATTTGAGAAGAGCTATCTCCGGTACAGTGTAGTGTTCACACATTGGAAACTTATTTGATATAGACAATTCGTTATACATTATTATTACAAATGTTTCTGTTGACTAAAACAAACAACAAAAACGGGCTCTTTCTAAAAAGGTATTATGACCCCCCCACACACACACACACTCCCCAGCGACACTGAATAGGCAACATTGCATTGATATTTCAATCGTAATAGGCAAGAATTTTCTATTGTCATTTATATTCATAACTAATAATTGTGGTGAAGGTAAATATCAATATTAATTAATATGGAAGAAGAAACAAAGAACAATGAAAAATAATGGCACACAACCTTGGGTAATAAATACAATAATATAAACCCAATAACATTAAGCTGTAACCTTGTGCAATATACCATAATTATTTACACATAAATACTTCATGAAATTAAAAATAATAGCGTTGATAGCAGAAATCCACTGTGTCAATGCTATATCTCCATAGAGATATACCATATGTATAGCACTGATGTGCGCCTCCATCGGCCACACCTTCTAAGGATTGTGGAAAATTTTTAATTCTTAAAATTCATTCATTATTGACATCAATACAGACCATTTTAACACCCCTGACCTAGCCCTACAGAAAAGGCCCCACGCACTTAGAGTAGACCGGGCTCCCTCTGAGGCAGGGCCGGCAGCAGACATAAGGGGTGGACAATGTCAATGCAAACGGCGGACAAGTTAAATTTTATCAATGGCATCAGTTAGAGAAGAAATGCTGAATTAAGATAAGATAAGATACTATTTTATTTATCGAAATTCACAGAGTAAACAATAAAACAGACAATGCAAATAGAACCGACAAAACCGACAAAACAGGTAGGCAGATATCTAGATAAAATCCAGCTCTCCCAGCCGCTACCATGACTCAGTACAGTGTAGGCCTATATGAATTTGGAAATGAATCGATCAGATTGTATACGATTCAACAGGTGTAATTACTCACTTCATAACGATTTTGTTCCATGTTAATTAACAGAAAAAAGATCCCAGTGCTGTACACTATAATGCCTCCAAGTGTGTACTATTTTCCTTACTCCATGTAGGCCTAATAATAACACCACTGGTTCACGGCCGCCATTTTGTCATTATTAGATTGCGTAATGTTGAATATATTTAAAATGGGAAACTAGGCTTACTAGCTTTAATACCAACCAGGGAATTTTACAACTGTCGCTGCCCTGTATAAATGATGAATACAATGAATATTCCTTACCTGATTAGTCTTTTGTGAGACATGCAACTTGAGCTGTGGTAGATTAAACAAGATGGAGGGTGGTGTCCGCTACATTGTTTCACGTTGTTTGTTCAAACAACAGGACCGCAGTAGGCTATACGCTAGGTGGCGCAACCGTTGGTTACCGTAGTGTTGCAGTGAGTGACAGATCGCACAGGTGTGATCTATGCTTCTGCCACCTACACCTCTCGCTTATACCATACGTGAGAAAACATGTATAAAAAGTATATAAGAAAACCAAAGTATATAGGAGGGAAATGCTGCATTTAAGGGTCATTTTCACATCATATTCGATAAATCTAAAAGCATTATAGGGCCTAGGCCTACCGATTCATATATTTACTTTTTCTTTTCAAAATCAAGCTAGGGTAGCTAGGCCTATTTATGGTGAAAACCTTCATGATTCATATAACCCTAGCTATGAAATAGGACATACATTTATGTATACTTTATCAACTGTATTCCAAAATTCGGGCTTGGAAAAACCTAGAATTTGGGCAAATAGGCCTAAATTCCAGGATTGGAAAATTAATCATCCCATATTTCCTTGAAACCTGTTCGAATCTTTTAAATGGCCTTGAAAATATATCACATGGTATATATATATATATATATATATACTGATATATATGCAATATTTTATGTTCAATGAAGTGAATGAGTGTATTTAAATCATTTGCATGGTTCACAAAGCATCTGATTTTTGTTGAAAAAAAGATGTTGGCAACAATTCCGCCCGATTCTATCTTTATAGTACTATTTATGTGTGCCAACACTGGCCTCTGTGAATAAACTATCCTAGTAAAGCAGCTATGTCGCACATTTAAGTTTTAACACTTATAGCAAATTCCCCATTTCGCGCACCCATACTCATGGGTGTGTGTCATCCTTTTCACATGCTTGAAAGCTAAAGTGAAACTTAAACAGAGGTTATGTGTATTCAGAAATTGCCACGATTGTTATAAGGTCAGTCTTCTTTATTGTTTAGTCCAAATACTTTGTGGTAAACGGTCCCATGATTTAGACCATGAATGGAATTCATGTCAATTTTCACATGTTTTTTATTAAGATTTTTCGATTTTCCCACTCCTTTTGCCGAATGGTTTCAAAGTATATTGTTTCTTGGCTTAGATTGTTCCTGGAGAACTTTTTGGTCTCAAGACATCTCTCAATTATTGTATCTGTACTCACAATACTCATGAAGTTATCAATATGTGAAAATCGTTCCCCAGGCAATGAAAAAGCCTACTTTAAAATGATGTAATATTTTCAAACTTTTAGTGTTCATTAAAATTGGAAGGATCATCCGATTTGAAAAAGGAGAACAGTTCTGTTATTATCTTGATTTTCTCCTTTAAGTAAACGCAGTTGAAAGCTATTTGGAGATGTTTGATTTTTTATGCGTGATACCTACTACCCACGCGTTGGATGTATAGGCCCATACTAATTTCTCAGGCTAGCGAAAATTTCCTATACTGGTTATGTAGTCTAGGGGACTTTTCCCACCATATGGATGAAAAGATTTTAAAATTATTTCAATATTTTGTGTTGTTAGAGTTGTTATGAATTTCAATGCAAATCCTATATGGACGGCGAAAATTTAGATTTTTCAAAATTTCCGACGAAAATGTTGCCTGTTCCAAAAGTGTTGCCTGTTCCAAAAGTGTTGCCTGCTTCAAAAACGCCAATTCCAACGATTTAGGCAATAAATGGTCACTACATTACTGCAATAGATATGCAATGGCCATTGCGCAATGGTAGCGCAATAGAAATACACTGGCATTGCAGTCGGAATTCTTGTATAAAAAAATCGGCATTAATTCAATGGGAAAAGATCCTTTAGTGATCTAAATAATAAATGTAACTTGATGATTGTTGTAGAATGTAATATAGCAAAGGAATAAGATACTGCAATGCCAGTGCAATAGAATTACACTCCTATTGCACTCAACTAGAGACTTGACTGCAATAGGAGTGTAATTCTATTGCACTGGCATTGCATTGCACTCCATTGCACTCCATTGCACTCCCATTGCAGTCGCCATTGCACTCCATTGCACTCAGTGCCCATAGGGTTCAGGACAGGCATGTATCCATCGCATCAGATCATATCTCATACCCGGCCAAAAATATCTCATCTTTACTGACCAGACATCCTTGCAGGTTCTGAAGTGACCCGAAGTTTTAGGACCATGTATACCCTTTCCTCATGGAAACAGGGACTATTTTCCTCCAGTATTTCCTATCGGTGGCTAGTCTCGTCCAACCCAGACATAGCACACCATCTTTCAACTCCATACTACCAAGATGCTTCACAAATGTCCGAAACTCAGCCGACTCACCAGCAAGGTCTTCCCTGCTAGGAATTGGTTCGGTTCCCTCTAACATTGCAAGCAATCTTTTTACAAGTGGATCGGTTTGCTGAGCTTCTTGCAACACATTCTGCTGAGTCGCTAGGGAAACAGCATTAGTGGCAATGATAGCATCATGCACACCGCAATCTAGGCAATCTGATCTTCCACATTTTCTGGTAGGTAAACGAGACAGCGCATCAGCATTATCATGCTGCTTCCCTGCCCGATGCAATATCATGCTCTGATCCAGCCCAAATTCCTGTAAGGTGAGTAGCCAGCGGGCTAACATATTGGTCGGATCCTTGAAATTGAGTGACCAACGCAAAGAGGCGTGATTTGTCCAAACAGAGAAGCTCTTATTACCCAGTAAGTAATGTTGAAACCTCTGTAGGAAGGTTAAGACAGCGAGTAGCTCACGTTTTGTTGCACAATAGTTTCTCTGTGGCTTCGAGAGTCTATTGCTTGTAAAACTTAGAACCATTTCTTTTCCATCTTGAACCTGGGACATAATCCCAGCCTTGCTAAAGCTACTTGCATCTGTATCTATGATGAACCCACCCGCCGAAATCCGTAGCCACCGAAGACGTTTTGTATTTCGGACAGGGATATCACAGAATAGGTGCAGAGATCAGCAAGTCTTTGCATGTATCAAGTGCATCTTGGCAACGAGGAGTCCACTCTATAGGTTTAGTATATCGTTTATCCTTGCCTGCCGCGGTTACAATTCCTTGCAAAGGAATCCCCAATTTACCAAAATCTTCCATGAAGTCTCGGTAAAAGGAGGCAAATCCGATGAATTGCCTTACATCCCTTGCATTACTAGCGATTGGCCAGTCCTCGACTTCCAGGGATCTTCTTCGGATCCACCTGAATGCCTTGGCCTGACACAATTCAACCCAAGTATTCCACTTTCTGGTGGAAAAATTCACATTTCTTGGGTTTCGAACGAAGACCATAATTTCTAATACGCTCAAGGACGAGTCTCGGATTATCTAGGCACTCATCAAGAGTTTTCCCCAAAACCACGATATCATCCAGATAAACCAGACATGATTTCCATCGAAGGCCATCCAACATCTGATTCATCATACGTTGGAAAGTGGCGGGGGCATTACACAATCCAAAAGCCATAACTTTGAATTGAAATAACCCAACACTGGATAAGAATGCAGTTTTTGACTTGCTCTCTTCATCCATCGCTACTTGCCAGTACCCACTTTCAAGATCAAGAGTACAAAACCACTGGTTTCCACCAAGTGATTCTATGCACTCATCGATCCGAGGTAGTGGAAAGCTATCCTTTATAGTGACAGAGTTCAGCTGACGATAGTCAACGCAAAATTGTTGAAAGAGCGATCTTTCTCTCATTTTGCTTGGACAAATCCGAATCGTTGACCAATTTCTTCCGCGGACACTCTGCACTTGGTGGTACTAAGATGTCGGGGGCTATCAGATCATCATCCGCCACAGGTGATTCTGTAACCTGTATTGAATTGATAATTGCCTCTCTGATAATATTGTCATCGCCATCTCCAGATAAGACAGAGTCCTCGGCCACTAGAGTAACTCGGCTCATCTTGCCCACCACCCTACTTTTGCCAATTTTCATTGGGCTGCCGGACGGATTGCTAAACGCTACCCAAGCGGTTGAACCTCCACCTGAAACATAAGTATTCAGGCTCTCTTAGGCAAAGTCTTTTAGCAATCCTTGGTCTGGCTCGAACATCCAAGCATCTGATGCGTCTGAGCCACTATCAAAGTCCAATTCTGCAAGTGTGATAGACCTGGGTTCCATGATCACCGCTTTCCTAAGTGTCACAGATCGACCAGTATCCACACTACTCACATTCATGGTCTTAATAGAGGAAACTTCTTTATTCTCACTGTGCTTTTTCCATTGCTTGCACATGGCAGAATGTCCGAAATTCTCCAAATAAAGAAGTCCTGACCAATCCAGATTACATCGGGTAAAAATCTGCACCCAGAATCCTGTCTTCAGGGCCCTTTAAACCACTGACTACAAGACATGTAATCATATACATCCGACCTAACACTTCATACGGACAGAGCACACTCCCATATGTAGTTATAGGCGTTCCATTACCCATCGAGCACGCCATATGTACCGAAACCATAGGCGGCGCATGTGGAAGGGAAACATAGAATTTTTTGGTAATCAAGCTTGTTGTAGCACCCGGATATACCAAGAAAAATCCATTTTCCCCACCTATGCCTACAGGGGCATACCATCTCTTCCTTACTAATAACTTAGAAGGAATCTCCAGAGTTTCCAGTTGTTGAACAGATACTTTCTGAATTCGAGCAGACTTCTTCTGATCTTTATCTACCAGAATGACCTGCCCTAACTCAGCTTGGTACTCAGGCTACCCCCAACGGATATAAGGGCCCTTACCTGAGCCTTCCTCTACCATAGGAAGAAATCCACCGTCCGGCAGCGGCCGCGGACCTCCAGCTATCGGATCGGGTAGCTTCTTGTCGCTAAGCTTTAACCCTAGCTTACACACCGGTGCCTGGGCTGGATTCCCAGTTTCTGTACTACTACCATGATCCTCGCGGACTGTGGTACTAAGAAGCGTGTTGTCCAAGGCTCCGTCTCGCTTTCTACAGGAGCCGAACCTAGTTTCCCGAAGTAGCAGGCTTCTCCTTAGAAGTGTCTGCCTTCCTCAGGAGTTCGAAAAGAGCTACCTTCTTGGGACAAGCCGAGGCGAAATGTCCCTCATCACTACAGAAGTAGCACCTCCGAACCTGCCAGGTTCTTTCCCCTTAGCTCCAGCAGTTGTCATCACCTGCTGAGCAGAGGAACCAGTTTTTTATTCTTTCCTTGCCAAGCCTGGACAGCTTGCACTACGGCATTGCTAAGATCTTCGGAATCCTGCAAAGCTAGTGCCTGGCTGACCTGAACCATGGCCTTTTCTTTGGCGTTCGCATTTCTGCGTCTCTTCAACTGGGAAGCTTCGGCTGCAGCTATTTCCAATGGAATAACTACAGCCTTCGGACCCATGAAGGCGGCTTGTAGAGCAGCAGCAGGAACTAAGTCCAAACTACAACTTCCCATACTTCGGCCCAGAGAATAGCATGGAGAAGGTCAAACGGCTGTTTTAGCTTCACCCAAGCAGCTTTCTCCTGGTCGATTAAGCCCCTAAGAAAAATTCTTAGGCACAGAGTACGTAGAGTATTGTCCAAAACCACTCCATGAATCCTTCGTATCCTAGTTCCTAATTATTGCCAGCTTCGGGGCAAAATTAGCTTCCTACGCCAGTAACTGACACCTAAAGGTGAGTTCTGATCCCATTGCACCTTCATACCTGAAGTCCTACACCCTTGGGACAGGATTTTCCGAAATCCGAAATTCCATAAATCCGAAATTCCATGAATCCGAAATTCGTCCGAAATTCGTCCGAAATTCCGTCCGAAATTCGTCCGAAATTCCGTCCGAAATTCGTCCGAAATTCCGTCCGAAATTCGTCCGAAATTCCGTCCGAAAATCGTCCGAAAATCCGTCCGAAAATCGTCCGAAAATCGTCCGAAAATCCGTCCTGCTATCATTCTGCTATCCTTTCAGATCAAGCAGATACCCAGAAATGAAGTGAGCTCGGTGCCTAGTGGATTGTGAATCACAGTGCTACCCATTGGCATAGCAAAGATCTACCACTAGCATATAGCCCACTGCCCAGGCATAAGCTTGGTCTTTTCCATCAAATCGGTTGGTTAAGTTTGGTCACGGCACCAATTGTAGTGATCTCGCAGGTTCGTATCCCTTAACCTTACCGATGTATAAAACAAATGGAACAAAAGGCAGTCACTACCTGTTCGCAAAGGGTTTTATTCTCGTGAGGAATTGCAAGCTGAGCGTCAGTTTACACAATCCTACCTCAGTCCGAGGATCTCGGGCCTCCTAGCCAGCTAGGTGACCCTTGACCACAGGTGTCTGAGGCAACATGCAGGTTTAAGTAAACATGGCACAAGCCAATATAAGAGTAACAAGATACTAGTTACAAGAACAAGAACATTCATAACCATTAGCAAAATAAGGTTAACCCAGGTTGCCGTTACTCTGGCAACAACAGCTGGACTGCTGTTATATGTAAAATGCAACAGGTAAAAGTTAATACATAGACTAAAAAGTCACTGCGGACCAGTACTGCCCACTGGGGTAGATCGGCTGAACTAACCCACAGCAGACAGCACCTAGAGATAAACTCTAGTGAAACCCAATATCACCACAATAGTACATGATACGCAGGGTAAACTTGATAAAATACGTACAGATGACATGATGAAACCCCCACAGGAGGACAATCCCTTCCTGGTGGTTGAAGGTTTGCCCGAGGCGTGGATGAATGATGAAGGCCAGCCCTTACCTTCGCTTAAAAGGAATGTTGACATCCACAAGCACACTGAAAATGTAGATCAAGAAGTTCTGAAATTCATGCAATCAATCGATCAGAAGTTACAGAATGAAAAGGTGAAAAAGGCCTACAGGATAGGTATCGCAAGAATACATGACACCAGAGCCATTTACATCGAGCTGGAAAGTCCTGAGATAAAAAAATCCATTATCAATAAGTCAAATCTTGTGCGTAACCAAGGCAAATACAAACAAATTTGGTTTAACAAAATGGGTACCGATCAATTTGATGGTAATTATGAGTTGCTTAGAGGATGCCATACTCTCTTACGACTCAATAATAAGCCAGCTGACCTAGTTCTGAATCATATCAGAACTAGGGAAAAATCATTTACGGTTCACGATCTCCACCTTTTACCTGCTGGATGCCGGCCAAAAGATGTTATGGAGGTTCCAGTCGATGAGGATGGATTAGGATTCTCTGGTGCTCATTCCATTTACTCAAATTTCTATCCAGCTTCATACTTCTACAACAACAAAGCCTTCTCCTCAGTTGAACACTGTTACCAGGCGACGAAAGCTCTATCAGCTGGTAAACCGAGCCTCGCCGAACACATACGGAAGGTAGCGAGCCCGGTTGTCGTAAAGAGACTAGGAGAAAAAATAAACGTAGATCCCAGCTGGGATGAAGGAGCGGAGGTATTGTTGGAAAAAATGGTCAGAGAGAAGTTCAGACAAAATCCTGCCTTACGGAATATTATGATCAACAAACAAAAAGCAAAGAACTTCTACGAAATCACGACATCTCCCCGGTGGGGTACCGGTTTCCGGCACCCCGGCGCTAGAATCAAAGATGGCGCACGAGAAGCACTGACCTCAAAACACTTCAAAGGTGAAAATAAGTTTGGTCGGATTCTCACCCGTATAAAAGCATCTTACCTTGCAGACAAGGACAAGAAGACAGAATAGAAGTTCCCGGATCGGTATATTACAGGAGAAAAGACTGACATACCCTTACAATATGGAAAGGTTAGACTTACTCGTAATCGCCGACTCACGAGGGAAGGGACTGACAGGTCTATTACAAGAATCGCTACCTTCAGCTAGGCTCCAGATTATTGCAATAGGGGGCCTAACGCTACAAAGGATTACAGAAGTTGCTGAAGCAAGGGTTCGTATACGCAGACCCAAGGTAATAGTGATTATGGTGGGAATTTGCAACCTCACCACCAGGAATAAAGAGGTTAAACATCATCAGATTACTCTTAAACACCAGACAAGTGCACTGTTCGAAGAAGAAATCTACCAAACCTTACCTGGAATTGTAAATGACCTACGTGATCTTGTACCCATTCCCCAGGAAAAGCCTAAAGTTCTTTTTACCACCATTATGGGTTTAGACATTAATCAATATAATATGCACTTGGCTGAAAGAACCAAGTCGCTACATCATTTCTGTAATGACCCAGTTGAAGTACAGCAGCAAATTAATCGATCTATTATAGCAATGAACTATATCATTAAGGATATCAATGGGAGCCATGACCTTCCCACACCTTTTGTCGGTGAATTAGTACATAGAAACAAATCAAAAAGGAAAAACCCTGTTACTGGCCAAGCAAAACACACAAACTTCTACACTTTACTTTCAGCCGATGGGTGCCACCTGACAACGTATTTGCGTAACAGAGTGGCCATCCAGATTGCTAAAGCGTACAATTGGATTCAACTGGACTGATAGTTTAATGAATGAACCACCATTGTATCCCCACTCACTTGATCGTCTAAGGTATAGTGTTCTATGAATACTCATCCGAGGGCGGTCAAAGTGAGAGAGGTAAGACTTTAGTAATTCCAGAATAACATCAAAACCAACGATCCAATCAAGTCGAACAAGTTCTCATCGGTCAATTAACAACGAAGGAACTATAACTTATAACTTATAACTTAGGACTACTTTGCCACATATATACTAATATTAAAAACCGACACTTATAAGAACTAAACAATATTCAAATGATCGAACAAGTATCAAGGACGATTACAGAGATATGTTTCTCATATCATAACATGAGGTGGTGAATGGGCGGTTGTGTTAATGACGTTGAAATCTAGGGTCAAACTAAATAACTCTGACAATGATATATAAAAATCACTTTATTGTAGATGACGATGAATTCTGCTGTGTTTATTTACATACATATATATATATTTACTTCACATATGGATGGACTTCTTGTATTATACTGTTTGTAGGTTTGGTGTTGGTATAAACACTTTATATCTAAATACAGGTGGAAATAATCAATAATGATAAGAGGTATATTGTACAGTAGTATAAGTTAATACTCCACACTTCATAAAACACACCACTTTAACGATTGTAAAAATCAACGATGTAAGATCTGTGCAATTTAGTAAGCATGTCATACCTCATAGGGGAAGATTATAGCTATATAAAAATGCTTAGTAATAAGGATATTTGTTTAAAACTGTCAAAACATAAGGTTAGACATATCAACGATAACGAAACATTATTATAAGGAATAATGAATCAGTGAAAGTTTTTACATGACTTAAGATGATATTAGGAAGGTAAGTGAAAGCGTTTATAAATGCTCCCTCACAAAAACCTTTCTCCCTCGCATGAAAAAGGGTCAGTAGTTTAAGCATGATTCCTCCAATTGGAGAAGATTACCTGATATTGTTGTGTGATTCTGATCAGTAATCGAAGGAGTCTATTTAAGCCAGTAAATAGTCCTTCGACTCATTGATAATGTGTTGCGATGACAGGTGGAGAACATCTAGTAGATCAGAGGCTAGTTTGACTAGGTTGACTGATATCACAGGCAGAACAAGCGGCTATGCCTTGATAGCTAGAGTTCCATATTGTACGTTGTTTGTAATTAATATGTATTATTATTCCAGTTCAGGAATAATTGATGTTTGTAGTGCGGTGAAGTTAAAATCCGCGATTGAGATTGAGATTGAATGTACATACACTATACAACCAGGTATTAACCTGGATAGATTACAAATATTTCAATGATAAAAAAGTGTAACAAAAATAAGAATATTGAGGTAGAACCTCAAGATCTATCCCTGTTGAAAGGTGTAAAAATAATTTCATGGAATATTCGAAGTTTGCCACCAAAGTTATTACATGTAAATACCTTGATTGATGCCTCGAAAGCAGACATTATAGCTATACAAGAGTCTTGGTTACATAAAAATGTCCATGATAATCAGGTAAATATAGATGGGTACCAGTTATATAGACTGGATAGAAAAATAAAAAAAAGAGGGGGAGGTTTAGTCACTTTCATTAATAACGAATATACTGTTAACGACACAAAATACGAAGGCCTTAATATATCAAATGTACATTTAGAAGCCCAAGTACTTGAATGTAGGAAAGGGCAGGCTAAGACATTAATATTGGTTAATATCTACAAACCCCCCCAAAGCAGTCTAAAAGAGAGTATCAGCGAACTTAAAAATATACTTGATGGCATACAATTAACGAGAGATGTTTACTTGGTAGGCGATTTTAATATTAACAATGACACGAAAAACCTTGACTTTATACGTCAATATGGCCTCTCAAAATGTATAAATGTACCAACCAGAGTTAGTAGGAAATCAACCTCGTTGATTGACCAAATTTTTACTAATTGTGATGACATAACACAAGCTGGTTGTATAAACGATAACTCTAGTGACCATTTTCCAATATACACTATCAAAAAGAAAGAGAAGAATGTTTATCAGAGAACGTCTTTTACAGCTCGTAAATGGGATTCTCTTGATATTAAAATTCTACAACAGATTCTAAAGGATATGGATTGGTCCGATTTTTATAAATCTAGAGACGTAAATTTTTGTTGGGATATATTAATCAATAGAATCAACTTCTACCTGAATCGTATGTGTCCTAAGAAAAAGTACAAAAACATTAGAGAGAGGCCTAAATGGTTTACACCAGATATAATGAAACTCTCGAAACAGAGAGATAAAGCTTTCAAGAAAGCCAGGGTAACTATGAATGTAAATGACTGGAATGAAGCAAAGAAAATCAAAAATCAGGTTAATTCTAAGATGAGTAGGCTTAAAAGTGATCACCTTAAGGAGGAATTAATGAAGGATCCAAAAGACAGCAAGCGCTTTTGGGAAATCATAAAGCCCCTGATCACCCCAGAAAAGGTCAAAACGACCCAGAAAATCAGCTTACTAGATGATAATAATATTTTAAAATCAGGAGTTGAGGCAGCTGAGCTACAAAATAGTTTCTTCTCAACTGTTGGTGATAAACTAGCAAACAAGATAAAACCTCTTTCTGATGGAGAAAATAAGTTGCTTCGTGCCAGTCATAGTCATATCAATAAAGGGAATGAGATGTTTGAATTTACGGAATTTACGATTGAGGAGATAAGGAAATATGTTAGGAAATCTAAGGACAGTAAAGCTTCGGGCATCCCTTTTTTGCCCACCAGAGTACTGAAACCCTGTCTGTTGGCTCTGGCCCCCCAGTTCACATACATATGTAATCTTTCTATTAACCAAAAAGAAGTGCCTGATGAGTTTAAGAATGCCACAATTGTCCCCTTATTTAAAAAGGGCTCTAAAAATAATCCCTCTAATTACAGACCTATTAGTATCATAAAACTACCTGCGAAAATACTAGAAAAAGCAGTCCACAACCAATTGTACTCTTATTTAGAGGATAAAAACTTATTATACAAACACCAGTATGGGTTCAGAACGGATCATTCGATAACTCAAGCTCATCATAGACTCTTCCATGGATTATACAATAGCATTAATGATAAAGAGAAATCAATGTTGGCCTTCCTGGATTTCAGGAAGGCATTTGATACTGTTGATCATGATATACTCATTGAAAAACTGAAACACTTCAATGTCCATGGTGACGTAATTTTGTGGTTCGTCAATTACTTGAAAAATAGACATCAGAGTGTACTTATAAATAACTGTACATCTAATACTGAGAAGATTACTAGAGGTGTTCCTCAAGGAACTGGGTTAGGGCCATTGCTCTTTTTATTGTACATAAACGACCTGAGTACTGTAATTTCTAGGTCTAGTTTTCAATTTTTCGCCGATGATACGGTTCTATTTACTTCTGATAAGTCACGACTTGAGGCAGCCCCCCAGGATCTTTTAGGGAAAATGCAAGTTGTGCAAAATTCTTTTATAAGAGTTGCCTTTCGACTAGATAAGAGATCGAATGTCATAGATTTACAAGAAGAACACAATATTGAACTGTTAGAGGCTAGAAGGAAGCATCATATGTTAGAATTGGCCTTTAATTTAAGCCAGGATGATACATTAATAGACTCTAGAAATATGAATCTAAGGTCGCATAATAAAGGTAAGGTCATGAAGGTACCGATACCCCACTCTGAAATGGTAAAAAAGTCACTGTACTATAAATTACCGGTTTTGTGGAATGAATTACCCAAACAAGGGAAAGCATGTACGTCAAAAGAAGCTTTTAAAACATTTATTTCAAGTATACAGTAATGTTACTAAATGTAAATGTTATGATGTCATACATTTGTAGTGATTCGCAGACTCTCGACAATAATAAACAAGTCAACAAGGCAACTCCTAGTCCGTCTGTTTATTACAGTTCTCTCAAGCGGCCCCTAGTCCGTATTCCCCGGACAGGGTAGTGTGTTTACTTACACAACACATCAAGGTGTATAAACACGGTAAGAAGTATGGCAAGACATACAGTAAAGAGATACATAAGATAAGAATGTTATGGAATAGGTAAACAGAACGGATACTCTATGAGAGTAATAAGGTAAGAGTTGATATAAGAATATAAGGGTAAATGAGGCATTTAGTGACACACAAATATAAATGCAGAGGATCAAACGTAGATCCCTCTGTAGGAATATAAGAGTACCAACCCTTTATGGATTGTACCTAGAGGATTATAGTAGAACTACTACAATACCCCCCCCTTAATTTTAGATTTTTAAAAAATCCCTTTTAGAAAAATCGTAATAAAGATCAACACAGTACAAAGTACTAAAAAGGCTTCAAGTGGATAAAAAGAGAATTAACATTGCGGACCTGGAAAATTAAAGTTAAACATAGGTCTCCAAGGCGACAAAAAGGAGCAGCATAAGGTGTCCTCACGATATAGTTAACAAAATACCAGGTCGCTACATCTCTAGCACATACCACAAAGTAAGAAGAAACATAAAAGATACACACAGGAGCATAAGTGTCCTCACTACATAGGATAACAACAGTTGGATAAAGAAAAATTTTCTCATGGAAAATACAATAACCCAAAAGTATCCGGAAAATGTAGAAACAAGCTTCTAGTGGAGTATCAAAACATAAGGTAACCAAAGGTTGACAACGCAACAACAAAATAATATTCTTCAAAGGCGAATGGCAGTTAGAGCATGGAAGAATTTAAAGAATGTTCTCACTGGTCTATTAGCACAAGCTTATTCCATGGGAGTGTCCGTCTGGTTCCGCGGGTCCACAGTGTTTCCGTCCGTACCAAGTGGTTGCACGAGAGTGGTCGGACTAAACAACCAGGTTGGGATTTCAAACGCTCCCGGATTGTCCCGTACAGGGGTGCGATGAGCTTGCTGACCGACAGCTGCAGCTGGAGGCATGGCAGTGGTGGCTGGAACTTGCTGTAGCGTACGCAGCAAATTACTCAGCATGAGCAATTGCGGGAGTTGTGATGGGTCCAAGGGCAAGGCAGCCACCGGATTTGGAAGTGGAGGTAGAGGAGCTGTAGGGGTAGGCACTGTAACTGTCTGCTTCTGTTCTTCTTCAACAGGGTCGACAGGGGAAGAGGAGCGCGTGTCGTCCTCAAGCAGTGACCTCAGTCTCAGGTTTTCTTCCTCCAGGCGGCGGATCTTAGAGTCACTGGTCGACAGGGATCGGCGAAGTCCGTCTACTAGACCTTCCTGGCTCTTAGCTTCCTCCCGGACATCTCCTAGCTGTTCCACGGACGTCTTTACATCACTCAACGCCAGCAGGGGTGTAGTTACCTCCTTGAGCAGAGCTTTTAGTTCCGCACGGGCGGAATCAGCTGATGCACAGACCTGCTCCAGGGCTGCGTCTACAATGATCTCGGCTCTAGCCACCAGCTCCAGGCTGTCATCAACGGAAGGTAGATGTTGTAACACACTTCCGGACCATTCCCGAGCCCGCCTGCATGCCCGCTTAGACAGGGGAGAACCAACCTCAGATGTAGCGGGTCGGTCTCTCTTCTTAGATGAACCAGAACTCACGGATTCCTTTACCACAGAACTACTAGCATCAGTGGCCCTGGCATGGCAACTCCCTGCTGCAGCAGCAGCAGAAGAAGAAGCTCTGGACTTTCCGGACGTTGACCCGGACTCGATAGTCACGGCAGAAGAGCACGACTCTGATCTTGATTTCTTGGAGCCTCTCCTGGTACTAGTGGCTCTCCTCATGACTCTAAGATGCTGCCCGGCCATGTAGGTTGTCCGTGGGAAGACATGGTTGGTATGAATGGAGGGCAGCACCTCCTTACTAACAAGTGCCTGGGCGACACCCCCAGTTTCCATACTACTAGCTAAATCCGTCCGAGCTGTAGTACTATGAAGCGGCGTCCCCACGACCCCTATATCGCTTCCTATAAGGGCCGTGTGGAGTTTTCCGAAGTCTTAGAGGCGGGTACCTTCGAAGACTCGGCAACCTCCTTCAAAACCTTAACGGTCGGACAATCAGGAGAGATGTGTCCGTCCTTCCCACAGAAGTAACATTTCTTGGGTCCATCCCTTCTCCGTCCGGAGAATGGCCCAGAAAATGATTTCTTCCATGGTTGTCCGTCTTTGCTGTCACCAGGCTTCTTCCTGAAATCCCTATAGGCTTGCAAGATAACTGCTGATACCTCCTGTGTCTCCGAACCAGAGGAGGTAGCATCATCCAGGGTGTCAGTCACCTGGGCTACAGCAGCGCCGGACTTGCGGCGGGACCTTCTTATCTTTACTGACAAGGCGCGTTCCTGAACTGGTTCAGGAGCTGGCAGCGCGGCAACTTCTTGGATTACCACATTGGGTTCGGACTCCATCAAGCATCCCTCGAAGACCTCTGACCAATGGATGGCCTCCTGTAGATCCGCGGGTTCCTTCAAACGAGCCCAATTTGCCTGTTTCCAGTTTGTCAACCCCTTCAGGTAAGCATGAAGAGCCATTGTTACTATGGTACTGTTCATCCTTTTCCCGAAGGCGTACCTGGCCCTGCGAGCTACCTCATTACCAAACTGCCGGACAGCCTGTCCGGAAGTCTGGCGACAAGCATGAAACTCAGCTTGTCTCTTTACACGAGAAACCTCGCCAAAATTCGCGTCCATATGTTCCACGCACTTCTTTAAAGTCAGGCCTGCAGGCAGATCACCCATATCCGCCAACTGCCGCTTGCATCCCCATTGCAACTGGATCAGGAACTCCTCTTCTGACCAGTTGCATGCAACCGCCATTACCCGCATCTCAGCCAGGTAAACACGCCAAGGGTCCTTTTGGTCCCACACCTTTATGACAGGTGGACGCATGGTGTATTTGCTCTTTCCCGGGCCTTGGGAGTATTCAAACTCGCCAAAATCCGAGTCGTCCGTACCTTCATAACTTAATCCCTGGACCAGGGATCGATCTTTTCTAGCTATGCTAGAACGTTCTCTGACTTTCTTGGAATTTTTCTTTGTTGGTTTCTTCGTTTTCTTCCTTGGAGCTGGAGATTCTGACCCAGAGGAGGAAGAAGATGAGTTTCTAGGGTCAGACGGGTCACTAGGAGAACCAGCTACTACCCGGATTTTAGGTCTGTAGACGTCTCCTCTCACTTGACCTCTCTCAAAGTCAGCGTCTGTACCACTAGCACTATCCTTTTTTCCACTCCTCTCAGCAATTTCCTCCGTCTGCGTACCCGTACTAGTAGACAAGTCACTTATCTTTACTGAGTCGGTTTCACAGGGAGTCTGTGTACTGAAACTTCTGCTGGTAACAGAGAAGCTTGTCTGAGGGAAGGTTGCAGACTCAGTCTGTGTTGTTACCGACTGATCAGGTGAAGCATTTTGCAGATGAGACAAATCATCTACCCTTGCAACCTCACATTTCATTTTTTCATTTTCTACCAACAACCTTTTGATGCAGGCAGAGTCCCTCTCAGTTACAACATCCAGGGTCTCATGGATATCTCTGTTCTGAAACACGAGTTGTTGCATTTCTGCTGCAAACTCGAGGTTCTTCCTCTTCTCCGTGGCCAAGTCTCTCCTCATCCCCAACAGCTGCAGTCGAGTTGCTTTTAGCATACTCTCCTCGTCTGACTCCATATCACCTGCAGGGGACCTGCAGTCCGTGAAGGCAGCACGGTCTTCCCTGCCAGTTCTATAGTCTTCAGACTCCGAACCTACATCGGACAAGTCCGCCAACGTGGCACTCATGGTAAGAAGCTTACCAGGCTGCACAGGTTGGTCACCTTCCTTCCGTCCGAGATCCGGCGGAGGTCCGCCCACTGCTCCAGGAGCTGCTGCCATCTCTGAAAGAGAGCCAAGAAAGTCAAATTCCACGGATTTCCCAATCCGGCACGCTTAGCTTAAGGAACTGGTCAAGAACTGGTCACGGCACCAATTGTAGTGATTCGCAGACTCTCGACAATAATAAACAAGTCAACAAGGCAACTCCTAGTCCGTCTGTTTATTACAGTTCTCTCAAGCGGCCCCTAGTCCGTATTCCCCGGACAGGGTAGTGTGTTTACTTACACAACACATCAAGGTGTATAAACACGGTAAGAAGTATGGCAAGACATACAGTAAAGAGATACATAAGATAAGAATGTTATGGAATAGGTAAACAGAACGGATACTCTATGAGAGTAATAAGGTAAGAGTTGATATAAGAATATAAGGGTAAATGAGGCATTTAGTGACACACAAGGTATAAATGCAGAGGATCAAACGTAGATCCCTCTGTAGGAATATAAGAGTACCAACCCTTTATGGATTGTACCTAGAGGATTATAGTAGAACTACTACACATTCATATATGTTCGCCAGTCTGTTGAAATCTTATAGCAGTATGTAAATCTGTATGTAGCGAGTAATAAGTGAAATAAGTATAATACCAATTAATCTAGTGGTAAAACTACTGATTGAAACTGTATAAATGTTGAATTTGTAGTAACGACGCGAGGTGTTATCTACCTTTATAGGAATAGTCTGATGTTTTTCTATTACTATTACTATATTTTTTTACAATAAATAATGTATTGTAATGTTAATATAAAATATAAGTCCCAATCCCACTTGTAGGAGACGGGTCGTGAGAAGATCAGAACAAAAAGAGTAATATACAAATAACGAGTGTATAAATCAATCTCCCATCTGTTACAGGGAGACTAGGAAAACCTATGCTTGCATAGAGAGTTTTTGAACGAGTTTACTCCTTCTTTATCCCTTTTTCTTGATATATGTTTATTTACCATGTAAATGTACAATCGGAAATAAAGTTATTACATACATACATACACATAATATTTGTAATTGTATAATGCCTTTGCTATAAATTTCTTCATTTTCAATTATTATGATTAAATCACCTTGTACTGAGAAACAGTATATCAATTGCATAATGTCTGGCTGAATGAAATGAAGGAGGAATAACTTGAGGGCAAATGGAAGAAGTATTTCTCTCTTGAGTTTATATCTCGCATTGTGTTTGGAACATTTCAACCACTGATTCCTTATCGTTAGATACAATACACACCTCAGGGAAGAATATTTGTTTTTCTTTATTCAATATATCATGCAGCCATTAGTGATAATGATATACAAGGTTCACGGGGACTATTATCTAGCATTGTCCATTATTTAGGTGCAGAAGGGAAAGATGATAGTTGTTAATCTACATAATAGGATCAGTTATTCTGTCCATCCATAGCAGTGTGTTTCAACCCTTTGTGAGTCCAGTTTTATTCCTGCTTAATCCTTGAGATGAGGTTAGGATCTGTGTTTCAAACCTATCGATACATCAAACTCCAAACAGAGGTCATGGATATTTTAACAAATAACATAAGGTGTTTAATAATGTGAATAAATATAAACATGCAGGAATAAAAGCAATATTTAACATCAACGTTGGTAAACGTCTAAACAATGATATATCAAACCATAAATAACGCCTTATAATTTTTATATTTCTACACACTCCCTTTTAAAAAAAAGTATGCATACATGCATATAGTTTGTGGATCAAATGTGGTGCCAAGGTCTTTGAAAGATTCAACAAGGGCTAGTTTGGTGGCGTTTCAAAAGGTTAAGGGGTGGCTTTCTTTGGAGTGAAGGATAGGACCTTTTTGGCTAATTGCCATGTTGTGTCATTGGCATGTAAATGCGCTTTCTGTAACTTCACAAATTCTTGTATCTGGACATGTATTTGTGGGAGCACAGAAAATATGTGCTTTTTCCCGCTGTGAACAGGGAACAAGTATCCTTGAACCTGATCATAAATGTCAGACATGTGGAAATAAAAACAATTTAGTAATAATAATAATGAATGTCTCTTGGTCACTCATCAACATCTACCCTACAAGAGTTAAATGAAGGATCAGCCAGTAGATCACTAGAAGCCTTATTTATTGCACTGGTATGGGCTAAGCTGGCTACTGTAATGGTTGTGTCTGGGTCCAGTACATGAGCATTGAGTGCATTGATACTTCCAAATACCACTAACATGAGGCGGATGGTGTTTGGTGAGTTTCTCCGTGCATTGTACAGGGCATTGGCTTGTGTTCTGAACATAGTCTGGAAAGTGGTGGTGTTTGTGACGTTCAGGTCAGTGACCAGAATGATGATGTTGCGCCGACCAAGGTGGTGGGATTCAGGTATAATGTCCTGTAATGTAGTCTCAAGCGCTGCACCAACATTGGAAGCTCCGCTCAAGTATGGGATGGAACGTAAAGCATTAAGTAAGGCTTGCTTTGAACTGTACCTCTGGAAATGAAATAATCTTTTTTATAATAAACTTTTTTATTCATTTTCCTGCCTTCTTGGCTTCATACATACTAAGACATGTTATGCCAATTTTAGTAAGCGATGTTAAGACCTTGGGTAATCACAATACGCTGGGCAATATCTATGAGAGGCAATTTGCGTTAGGAGGATTGGTTGATGGTACATGATATCTATTCGAGACCTAAACAGGTTGTTTTAAGAATTAACAAACTGCACAACACTTTTCTATCTTTGTTGATTATTCTCTTGTAATGAACTAAAGCATTTGATTGTTGAACCAGGAGGCTAATACTTTTATTCTGTTTCAATGAGAAAATATAAAGCAATTTATTAAGAAATGCAATATATTTTTAAATATAAAACTCTCCATTTTTCACAATAAATGCACCGATACTCAACTTATCGTTCTATGACCTGCGTTTTACAGCTCACCTCAAATGTGAAGATATGAAAGGCATTATCTGAGAAGATGATGACAGAGACACACACACAGCCCTTATCAGCTGCACCCTCACAGTAAAAGTCCAGACCAGTGACAACTTGTCTCATGAAGTTAATGACATTACGGAAGTCATTTGAAGGGATGCTTCCAGAGGTATCAAGAAGGAAAGATACATCAGTGGTGCACACTGAAAAAAACTTTGGGATGAATCAATAACTGTTCACAAATATCACCAGAACATGTAACATATGCCAACTTATAGTTACCTACACTGCTCTAGGTGTGCTAATAGTTACCCACACTGCATATGCTTATTGTGTTGATGAAATTAATAATAAAGTATGCAGCAGCTCACCGCCTGATGTTGGTTGTGTAGTTCTTGTTGTCTGTAAAGTTGAGGTTGATGTGGTGCATGGAGGAGGACCTGTGTACACAAGTAGATGAAATAGGAACCACCAGGGACACTAATGTATTATACAAAAATAAGTGCAATATTGGGATACACTGCTACATTCTGCAAAAATGTAATATTCTTGATGAGTATTACACTGCCCAGAAAATGGTTCTGATAGAATAGTGAAAGTCATTGGAAAATATTCTTTAATCTTTTCCACCTGGGTCAGAGGAACCATTAGTGATATGATAAAAGTAAAAATAGACCAAGTTTCAAGGAATTCACCAGATTATCTGGAGAATAGTTGAATGTATGCGTGGTACTTACCTGTGTCTGCTCTGCAAGAATCAAATGACTGATCAGCCAGTAGGTCACTAGAAGCCTTATTTATTGCATTGGGAATAGCTAAGCTGCCTACTGTAATGGTCTTGTCTGGGTCCAGGACATGAGCGTTGAGTACATTTAAATTTCCTATTGCAACCAAGATGAGGCGGATGGTGTTTGGTGAGTTTCTCCTTGCATTATACAGAGCATTGGCTTGTGTTCTGAACATAGTCTGGAAAGTGGTGGTGTTTGTGACATTCAGGTCAGTGACCAGAATGATGATGTTGCGCCGACCAAGACGGTGGGATTCAGGTATAACCTCTTCTAATGCCATCTCAAGCACTGCACCAACATTGGAGGCTCCTCTCAAGTATATGGTGGAATCTAAAGCATCAAGTAAGGCTTGCTTTGTTCTGTATGTCTGGAAATGAAATAATCCTTAGAAATTACCAAACTAGGTGGTTAGATCCTGATCTCATGGTCATGAGTTGTGTCTAAGCTTCCAGGAACCAAGCCCAGGCTTGTTTCCAGGAGCCTTAGACAAAACAAAGGACCATTACCAAAGGATCTAATTGCTTTAGTCCCCTTTTGTTGGGCTGTTACTCTTAATAACAACAATTTATAAATGATTTTGATTTTAAAATTGATCTCGAAAAAGAGGGTCAGAGTGTCAAGTCATCTCGGGTAGCCTCTGAATTTAATTCTTTCTTTCTGGGGGTTGGTCCGGGCCTTGCAGCAAAAATTAAAGATCCACATAAGGATGAACTTATCATGAAAAATATGAATGATGAAAAAGTTTTTACAAGGATAAAAGATATGCATAAAGGTACTGGTTTCAAGTTTACAAAGGTAACGCCCCAGACCTTAAGGAAAGTTGTTTCTGGATTTAAAAATAACAAGTCCTCAGGATTCTCAGATCTACCTACTTCGATTCTTAAATCATGTCTAAAAGCTCTCTCACTACAGATGTGTTATATGGTCAACCTGTCATTGAAAAATAGTGATATACCAGACATTTTTAAAAAAGCAAATGTGACCCCTCTTTTCAAAGCTGGGGCAAGGAATGACACTAATAACTATAGACCAATTTCAAGCATAAATCTAGTGGCAAAGATTCTAGAAAAAATAGTTCAACAACAACTCTCAACCTATTTTGAAGAAAATGATCTGTTCTATGATAAACAATATGGATTTAGGAAAGAGAGGTCAGTCCAACATGCTCACATTGACTTTATGAATGAAGTATATCAAAATCTAAATAACAAATCTTTGAATGGCACAGTCTTCCTAGACTTCAAGAAAGCTTTTGATACTGTGAACCATGATAGACTATTACTGAAATTACAGCAATATGGTATAACCAACACTGAATTAATATGGTTTAGAAACTACCTAACTAATCGTAAACAACTGGTAAAAGTAAATAATACAAAATCAACTGAGGGCAAAATTACATATGGTGTACCACAAGGTACAATACTGGGGCCGGTCTTGTTTTCTATTTATATTAATGACCTAAATATGGTGGTGGAAAAATGTACAGTTCAGCACTATGCAGACGACACTATTCTGTACTACCATGATAGTGATATTTCCATAGTAAACAAAAACCTGCAACATGACCTAGACAGGATTGATGTTTGGTGTAGATTGAATAAAATATCTATAAATGCTTCAAAAAGCAATGTGATGCATTTTTCGATATCAAACAGAAAAAGGAAAACAGACATAAATACTTTGAAACTGGGGGAAAATAACCTGCAATCAGTCGATGAATACAAATATCTTGGACTAATCATGGATACAAACCTCTCTTTCAAAGAACATATAAACAACATCAGGAGTAAAGTAAATACAAAACTACGTTTATTATACAAAGTGAGACACTGTCTGACAGAGAAAAGTCAAAAAGACCTGTATAAGATGACTATTCTTCCGCATTTTGATTTTGGAGATTATCTGTATGACTCCGGACCAAAATCACTACTTGGTAAGCTCCAGTCTTTACAAAATTCAGCTCTTCGTATTATTTTTGGAAAAGTAAAACGGTCTAATGTGGATCAAGAACACTTAGATCTAAATTTATTACCCCTAGATAAAAGAAGACAAAAACATATAATAAATTTAAGCCACTTCATGGCTAATGATGAAAACCTTTTGGATAATAGAAAACTATCTACTAGAAGTCATGTTAGGGGCAGAAGAAATTTAAAATTATTACAGCCAAAATTCACAAAAACTGTAAACTCATTTACTTATAAATCTGCAAAATACTGGAACTCTCTTGAAACTGCTGCTCACCAGGTACAGGACAGAAAATCATTCAGCAGGTTTATAGATTTGTGTTTGAGTGAAATTGATGTATTGTAGACCACTATATACTGTGGCATCTTTGCATGTGTGTGTCATTATGAGTCATTTGTGCTGCTTGGTCTGGACCTACCATTATTACTGTTTATACTGCTATACCTTGTTTTGTTCTTTGTTTTTACTACTGATGAATTCATTAAACTGCTTCAGATAGATTGTCATTAACTGTTAGCTAGATACATGAGCAGTTGAAGTTTATTGTCTCTGCTCCTGTTGCTATGAACTGCTTCTTATATTAACTAGATACTACTAGATTAGATATTAGAAAATAGCTCTAAAGTTTATTTTTAGCATAGAAATGTAAAATCAAAATTATTCTTTCTTGGTAGGAACTAGTCAGGAATCCGTTGGAAGACCTGGAAGTCACCTTTCAGATACGGGGCTCCTTTTTGTACACCTTTCTTGTATAAATAAAAAATGCTTTGAATTGAATTGAATTGAATTGAAGCAAAATGAACCAGTGGAAAGCCATGATCTTGCCGTTTTGAGCAGTAAATATTGTTTTGTTTTTTCGTTGATGTAAGTGGTCGGCCGGAAACGGAAGTCAGACACTAGTACAACTGGTCTGTATGTGTACAACGGTCCCGGCTAGCCCAACAAGTGGGGACTACCCTATGCTAGTTGTATATTCTCTTTCAATAAATTAAAGCATGTGGTTCTTGAGGCAGCAGGCAAGTGTCATTACTTTGTTTCAATGAGACAATACAATCAGTTGAGAAAAGCAATTCTTTTAATATGAAAATGTCAGTTTTGCATCATGAATGAACAAATGCACAACTCATCATTGTATGACCTATGACCTGTGTTTTATGGCTCACCTCAAATGTGAAGGTTTGAAAGGGAGCATCTGAGAAGATGATGACGGAGACACGGACACAGCCATGATCATATGTACCCTGACACTCAAAGTCCAGACTACTCACAAGCTGTCTCATTAGGTTAATGACTTTTGGAAAGTCACTTGGAGGGATGCTTCCAGAGGTATCAATCAAGAATGATACATCAGCATTACATGCTGAAAAAATAATTTTCGTTGAAACAATAATGGTTCACAAATATCACATGAAAGTGAAACATATACCAAATTGTTATACATGTGTTCAAGGCGTCAATGGCCGTTCTTTACTGAAGTGGTAAAGGGCTGAATACTTTACCCACAGAACTATCTCCCATTGTCTTGCTGATACAAGTTTGGTGACATAGGTTTGGCAACGCAACTTTAACAATGCAAGTTTGCCAGAGTGAGTGCTTTCTTCACTGAGTGTTTCTCCTATTTCTACTTATATTCCTCTGGTAAGAACCAGTTATGATATATTTTTAATTAACTATGTTTTACATGCAAAATTAGACAAGCATAATAATCAACTTATAGGACTTGTTTTTCACATGGATGCGTAAATAAAGAACTTGATCTCCAGCGTAGAACTCACTCTGCGGGTTTGTGCAATATTTATACGCCAACAATCTTGTTCATTATTTTTGCACAGTGCTTCCACTCATCCAACAAGTGCTAACTAGTTTTGCCTTAGACTGCTGTAGTGTGCTTCACATGTTGATATATTCATTGAATAATAAAGTGTGCAACTGCTCACCAGTTGATGAAGGTTTTGGTACAGGGTCTGTAGTACTTGTTGGGGTAGATGTGCTGACTTGTGCAGGACCTGTGTTCAGAAGGAGATTTTGTTTTTATATATATTACAAATAAGGCCAAACATTTACAATACATCATTACAAAAAGACGCGTACCCAAGATGTGGATATATGCCTGTGTTGCATTTTAGTCATTAAATCTTTTAAATATAAACAAGTTGCCGAGAAAAAAACAACAATTATGTGAGAAACTACTCTACACGTTTTCAACTTCCTATTTACCATACATATTGGTATATACCGCTATGCCTCTTCCGATACAACAAATAATATTCTATATTTCTTTCACAGCAGCCTTTTTGTTTAGCACACAATCACCTAGTCCTTATGGGGACTTTAAGGTATTAAAAACAGGGGAGTGCAATAAAAGGAACTCTCTATCTCACAGAGATGAATATATTCAAACCTCTTCTACTTCATGTATACATTTCCAATATTATTCTTTTAATTGAAATGTGAAAGAGTCTAAATTGTCACAAATCTTGTCAATTCCGATAAGTTGTTCCACAAAGTACTACCCTTATAGAAGGCGCTCCTTCGCATTTGTTCAGATCTATTGTAAGCCTGTCTTGGATGATTTTCTTTATACTATTTGTGGAATCAAAACTAGTTCAGGTTTTTGAAGTAGTACACGCATGTTGGCTAATCACCAAATGGAACAAAGATTTTCACCAATTTGGACGGTCTCTTTCTTTGTAATACTTGGTTTTATATTGTATCACTGATTGACATAATACAAGTACCAGTACAAGTCATATTCCTGTGTAAATAACATCTCATTTGTTTAACCAACAAACAAACTATTATACTTTTAGAAAAGGGCAACACATATAATTATGGTCAGCGGTTGCTAAAATTTAGGAATTAGGTGAAAAGGAAAGAATTTCTCCCCGCCCACCAATCTGACACCTACAAATTTATTAACAACTAGTGACTATAACATGACTCACTTGTGGCAGTTGATTTAGTGGTGGTCTGCTTAGTGCTGGTGCTGGTAGTTTGTGTAGTTGGAGTTGTGGTGGTCGGTGTAGTGCCGGTAGTTTGTGTAGTGGGGGTTGTGGTTGTAGTAGACGGTGTAGTGCTTGTAGTGGAGTGTTGCGTAGTGGAGGTCAACCTAGCGCTAGAGCTGGGTTGTATAGAGAATGTGGGTTCTATAGAGGAACCTGGTGTAGTGGCGGTGCTTGTGGGTGCTGTTGTGTTGAGTTCTGTAAACACAGACATTTTGAATGGGTAAAATTACTCCAAAACTAATTAAACAAATGAATAACTTGAACTGATTTGAAACAAAAATATTGAATAGTAATTATTTCAATTGAAATGAATATCAGATAAATATTAGTTATAATTACAATTTTTAAGTGGACATACTTCATTCCGATCTGTCTCGTTCCCTTCTACATAGATGACAAGTATGTACACATGTAATATAGACTCACCAGTTGTATGTGTGACGCTTGGATGCAAGGTTGTGTTGGAAATATTACCAGATACTGCAAACATGATAAAAGCATCAGATGAACATGATACGGAAGCAGAAGCTAACGTTGTGTTTTTCATGCTATGCATGCTATCAGATATACTGCTGGAAAATAAGCAGGTTTCTTCAACTCTGCAAGATGTAAGGTCGCATTTGCTGGGAATCATTTGATTTGGCGGTTAGACAAAACATACTTGAACACCACCCAGGTTTAGACCACTTTACCCTCCTCCGGCCTCTTGCCAAGACTAGACACAAAGGGCTCCTAGGGCTATTTAGCTCCCAAAGAGTTCAAGGTGTTTAAATAAATATTCAGCATATCTACACAGAGATATTCTAAAATCCTAGCCCTAACTTTGCAAAGTTAAGGGATTTATTTCTCATTCACTCTCATTAAAGTCTCATTCAGACATGCATCTGCCATGCCCCATACTGACTCAGAGGCTAGCTAACTTTCTTCCCGCCACACACTCATGGGTCACTTCTAAAAGTCCAAGGTACAAGTTGCGGTCCACATCATTGTTATCTTAGGTTTGATCACGTGGGAGGGAAGAGGAGGGACTGACCACCAGGTCAGCAAAGGGAGGGGGGCATTGATTAAGAGCGGGAGGGAGAGGGGAGGGGAGATAACCAAATGACTTGGTGACGGCACAAAGCTATTGCTCAGGTGTGACACTGGTCGCTCTGGCCTTGTATTCATGTTTTACGTTCATTGTTAACCTGGGGTTGATTGGATGTTTTATCTATCCCGGTAATTAATTGGTCCAGTCAGGATAAGCCAATCAGCTCAATAATTACAGCCATCCTCTTGTTGTTGCGTTGATTAATTTCATGCTCAACTGCTGACCCTAAATATTCATCGGAGAATGACCCTGAATTCCTCAATATCATGAAACACTACAAGTTGAGGCATTAAGCTAGAATCAGAGACACATATAATATGCATATTGACACATTCTCATAAATAGTATAGAAATTGATCCCTAAGTCTTGGTAGGTAATAATGATGTTAGTCAAAAGATGGATCAGTTATAAAAGTAAATGGCTTAAGCAGTACAGCAAACAATAGTGCCCTCTTTTGTTATTCAGTGGAACTAATCACCGGCACCAAGGTACTGACTAAATACTAGGCACCAGGCTACTAATGTGGTATACCTACTACCTACACTGACTTAGGACTAAATACTAGGCACCAGGCTACTAATGTGGTATACCTACTACCTACACTGACTTAGGGCTAAATAATAGGCACCAGGCTACTAATGTGGTATACCTACTACCTACACTGACTTAGGGCTAAATAATAGGCACCAGGCTACTAATGTGGTATACCTACTACCTACACTGACTTAGGGCTAAATAATAGGCACCAGGCTACTAATGTGGTATACCTACTACCTACACTGACTTAGGACTAAATACTAGGTGCCTGGCTACTAATGTGGTATACCTACTACCTACACTGACTTAGGACCAGAGATTTAAGATTAGTATTAGGGTTATATTTAGCATGAAAATACAGTGCATAATGTTAAGGTAAAAGTCTTAGTAGCCTGGCGCCTAGTATCTAGTTGCTTCCCAGCACCAATGGTATCAAATACAATGACATCTATAATATTGAATCTCACTACAATGATTTGATGCTACAATTTTACGATTTTACGATTTTTTTCTATTGGGCTCTTGACAAACGTAAAGCAAACCCAGACTCTGTTTCTTCAGTTGGTCAGATGTGTAAAATCTGGACCGGTAAACTCACTCTAGGCTGATCTAGAGCATGCATTGTTTGTCTGATCGACACAGCATTGTTCCAACAACAGTAATGTCCTTACCTTTGCCTAGGAGAAAGATGGCGGCTACAGCAACAATAGCACCAAGTATAAGCACAACAAAGACCATGAGTACCCAGCCCCACCAGGGTGGTGTTTTGCAGCATGCCCGTCTGGGAGTGCGGCCACCTTCTCTTCCTTCCCCTCTTCTCAAAGGTTCATAGGTATGAGGAGCTTCTTGGGTTGGCTTTGAAATGTCTAAAATGTCCTCATATGGATGTTCCCTTTCTACAGACCATATAGAGCTGTCATCACTGTATGCTCTGTTCTGGTAGATGTTGCTGTGCATGCTGCTGTGCTGTAAACATGACAGAATCTCATTAATTCTATTTGCGATGTATTTAAGGAAAATGGGTCATAAGTCGCAAAAATTGGATTTTGTTATATCCATATAATATACGGCTAGAACGATTTCTAGGAAAGGAGGTAGAAAAGAAATGGTAGAAAGAAGGTTTTCTTTGTCCAGAATGTTCTCGGAATTTGTTGTTTTACAAACCACTTTACTCATCTTTAGAGGTCTGTCCCCCCTCTCTGGATGTCGTCGTATATGGTTTGTGAAGGTATTTGGGGTGGAAATGTGATTTTGAAGCCCTTTTTATTCATTTTTTTATACAACTATTTTTAGCACGGGAAAGCCCCTGTTAGAAAGTAAAAGAGATTGACGTCATGCCTCTCCCACCGTCTGTGGCAACTTGGGATTCCCTAGCAACTGGGGGGAGAGGGAAGAAGAGTTCAAGAGGGAGGGAGGGAAAGGGCGGGAGAGGAAAATAGTTGAAAATTCCCAGAATTTGAGATATGTTTTTTTTTGTAAAGTTATGCGAGTTTTCAGTAGATGCTCTCAAATACGTTGGGGGAGTGACTCATTTTTCTGTGACACATCACATGCACAAAAAATAAATATTAAAATATTTGTTTTTTAAATGACAGGGATGTACAGAAGGGGAAATGAGCATTATAAAAGGGAAATCGGAGATGGGGTTGGGAGAGAAAAACAGGTATGAAAGTCAGAGAAGAGGGGGAGGGAAAAGAGGGAGAGGGGGAAGTGCGGGGAGAGAGGGGGACCGTCCAGAGGACGGGCACTTTGCTAGTTATCATATATGAAAAGAAGAGGCCAAGGCGATTCCAATGAATATAAATATTAAGGGCATCTAATAAGTATTTCTGTATGTTAAGTTTGATATTTTTATTTCTGAAAAAAATGTTTTCAATATTTTTGGGTGGACAGTTATTATTAAAGTAGCACAATATACTGTATGGGATGACCCTATAAATGCATGACAATATTTGATACACTGTTTTGCAAATTTGGTACATGTATTCATACTTCATCCAGCGTTAGTCACACCAAAAAATGAGAACATTCCTACAAAGAGATTTTGGGAATATATCACTTTGCAAAATTGAATTATGACTCATTTTCTTGAAACGTATCTCATTTATGCTAGGACTGAACCATTTTAGAATTAAACAAAAATAACAAACTGGTTAACTCAAAAAGAAATTCATGGATGAAAAGAGAGTTAAAGCAGAAACGCAACACTAAATATACGGGTGTAAATCTAATGAGAAAACTCCTGCACAACCCTAGACATAATATTGGCTGACAATAATATGACAGTTTTGTGATTTCCCACTAAGAGCCCCTGCTTAGAATGTTTTCATTCTGTGGGTGTCTAGCGCTGTTTGTAGCATGAATATCAAATTTCAATACAGTGTATTAACTATATCGGAACATATCTGAAGTTATCCTAGGAAGTATATAAGATAAGATAAGATAAGATAAGAAGTTATTTATTGTCTTGAAACAAAGGTACAGAGGGGTACAGTTGAATGAAGTAGTTAAATAAGACAATAGGTCGACATACCTATATGATGCTACAAGGCATCATTTCTCCCGGCTGTTACCCGGATTTTGAATAGGTAGAGAACTAATATAACTAAATAACTAATTGACTTAGGAGGATACAGATGAGAAGACCAGTAATGGTAGTTAGTCTAAGTAGCATTACCACAGGCGTGAGAAAGCTGACCCCCAAGCAAGGGAGTGGGCGCCCATACGCTTTGCGCAACATTTCGCGCTCTTTGTTAGAAAAGGATGTTTACTTCTTCCACGTTTGCACGGCAATAAATATGGTCGGAGCATCCTAATATTTTCAGACCAATCAGAAGGCATTCTCCTCTTTCATGTGGTACCAGTTTGTACGAGATACTCCATTTTTAAGTGGTCGAACGGACGTTTTAATTTTTCAAGTCAACTTTACCCTAATTGAAAAGATTATGTTCAATTGGGTAAGAACAGATTCATATCAGGGAGGGTTTTCTGATTAAAGTGATACCAAATATGTTGTGTTCTGATGAGGCTTTGACCCGCGAAAAGAGATTCTAATGGAGTAACTTTGCTCCCACTGGTCAAAACTGGTCAAGCTGGGAACCTGGACATGCGAGGTGGGCGTCGCCCACTGGTTACTCACTGCAAAAATATAGCTAAATATACCCAGTGCATTGTAACCTATTACAATAAGTTCTTGAGGGATTGTCATATAATTTCATAACCAGGGAGAACATTGCACGTAGATTCCATTTCTGCTATCAGAATTAAAGATTTGCGTATGTTTAATACTCTAATCGTACATGTAATCTATCAATGATATATATGAAGGTTCGAAAGAAAGGTATTCAATATTCTGGACAATTAATGCTCACTTCCAGAAATGTCAGGAAAACAATTTATGCAAGCTATAATTATTGTGAAATATGAGTTCTTTTTTAAGGAAACCCCTTAGAATCCATCATGAATTAAGTTGATTATGATTTTTATGGCATGGAATTGTTTGTCAACCAAGGTCAGAGAAAAAAAATCAATATGGCAGATAATTTATGCAAATTAGCCGATCAAATATATAAAAAAATTCTTTAGATAAAAATAGATACTATAAATGGATTCCTTGTATTTGAAAACCCCTGTGTTTTGATTTTTAATAAAAAATCTTTATTATGTGCCCTTACAGTGACAAAAACATATAGGCTTCTTTTTTAATCTTAGAAAAAATCCAAGATGGCGGATGATTTATGCTAATTAGCCAATCAAATATGCAAATTAGATGAAAATAAATACCTTAAATGGATTCCTTGTATTCGAAAACCCCCTGAGTTATGATTTTTTATAAACAATCTTTATTATAAGGGAAGAAATGTTATCTTTTGTCCAAATTCCACTTAATAATGACCTAATTACAGGTCCATTATTGTATGCCTAATGCTATATGACCCTGATCCTTAAGAAAATCATCATTAGCATTTAATTAATCCTTCAAAACTTTGAAAATAATTGACCGATTTTGATGGGGGAAAAAGGAGTGGATTTGTAATTATCAGCTTAACACGTCTATCTATTCAAATAAGCGTTCAGATACAATACTAATTTCTATGTGGTAATGCTAGTCTAAGAGAATCGAGCAGTACAGCACGACAGTTTTCCAACATAGACAATAATTTTTTTTACAACATAGGGTATCTAATCGAACAATACAGATCGATTTCTACAGACTCAGACCACAAATCAGAATGATGTGGAGAGTAAATGTAAGGCACGTTGTAATAAGGTACATTATTACAGGTTAATTGTGTAGAGGTTTTATGAACATACAAGGGTTAGAATGAGCAGTACAGCTCATTTCTTATATCTGACTGAGTATAAAATAGTATCAAATTACAAGATCACATACATGGATTAAGGTACAAGGAGAACAAATTTCTCTAATACACACATATAATGTATATGTGTAGATATATATATTCATGTACATCTGTTCGCACAATACATTCGAGTGAATACAGTGAATAAAATGAATAAAATGAACAAAGTGAGGAGAGGTCCACACTTAAACGTACTAGTCAGGTTTCATTATGGTCAGAATCTTTGGTTTGATATTTTTTCGGAATTCTTTTTTGAGCTCGAAATTTTGTAGAGCTTTGTCTAGGTTGTTCCATGATTTGCGGGCTCTATAAAGGAAGGAATTTTGGTAGAAGGAAGACCTGGGATAGACAACTTTCAGATTTCTCCTATTATTTGAGTGGCTCCTAGTTGGCAATTTCCTTAGGTCAAGATTCGCTTCATTTCCTGCTAAATAGTGGGCGCATTCTAAGATATGGATCTCTCTTCGTGCACTGTTTGGCAGAATATTTATTTTTTTTAGTTCGTTCTCAATATTTTGTTTTTTGTTGATGTTTAGGGCTGACCTTACCGATGCATTTAGTAGGGATGACAACCGGTTTACAAGATTTTTGTTATTGCTTGAGTAAAACATATCACCTCTTTCAATTAAGGGGATTATGAGTGTTTTTACGATATCAACCTTTACCTTTCTAGAAAACATTTTTATAAATACTCTTGTAACTTCTACATTATATAAGACCTTTGTAAATGTAATATGGGACCAACAATCTATTATTTGTATTACTTTACATTAACTATCAAGAAATGATTATATCATGCATACTCAAATACGTAGTTATACTTATTGGACATCCGAAGGTATACCACTGTGGGAATCTTTTCAATACTATGACCATATCTCAGAATCCATTTTCTGCAACATGACTCACTTTTCTTTCACATTACATATAATATATAATGCCAACTGAAGTTTGCGTCGTTGATGTGATACTACAAAAGCTTCCATTTCACTTAAGTAGAAGATGTAGTATGGAATAGTAATACAGTATATTGTAATCTCTTCATTTCTCCCTCTTTATCTTTATCTCCTTATCTATTTATCCAATCCTTAACTAAGTATCATTTTTATTTACTTCTAGGAATTTGCATTAAATGATTAAATCATTTGTGACATTTAGGGTGTATTATAAGGTAGTCAGAAATGTGTTCTGCTAGCAACTAAAAAGCTAAAAGCAATTTGAAAATGTGCTTAGACTGTACTTAAATTTTACCTTATCGATTACTAACATTTATAGATCTATTTAGTTTTGAATAAAAAGATTTACAGATTACCTGTACATATGGGACTGTCCTCCCTTCAAGGCGTGGATATCAAGTGTCTCTAGTAGAGATTATTGTTAATTCTGTATGAAGGCTTTCCTAACTGAAATATCCTGAGATAGAGAATGGAGTAAACCTATTGAACCAGATGGTATCCTTGTAAGAAATGAATGTTAGACAAACAATACATAGTTATACAACAGTCGCCTGCTCATTCACCCTTTGCAGCCTCTGACGTCATTGGATGTATCAATTGCAGATGTTGGAGATCTTCCACGCCCCAATTATTGCTGTTCTAGTTCTGGCTCAGTCGGTCATATCAGTATCACACATAATTACTTGAAATAACTTGTAGATTTAGAAATTGTATGATATATTGTCAATGCCTATCTAACTTTCACAACAAAATGGTTAGGATGTGAGTGACTATAGAACATGTATGTGTAGTAGATCTGCTTGCCCTAGCGTTTAATCTTTAATGTAGCTCTTTCTCACTAGAGGTGCTGCTCCAACATAACTTCATATATTGCCAAGCAGCTGGTTTTGTACATATGATATGAAATGTTGTTCACAGGTATTGTACCACCGCTTCTTACACTTCTATACCTTTGTATAGCAAACAGGCCTAATGCCTCTTATTGTATAATCTACAAATTACTCCCGTTTATATTCCCTACTTTATACTTGAACATATCTGATGTGATTTTCGTAACAAGATTGAAATCAGACATATTATATTTCGACACTAAGGTGAACTATTGCCATGACTTATAATGTCAACTGAACGTTTAACATAATAACCTTATTGCACCATGGCATGGTGACGGGGTCATGGTATGTAGGTGACACACTCAGTCTCCAATATATCTTAGGTGCTAGCAATCAAAAGTAGGGTTGAGTTGGTACTCAAAGACTTAAATCAATAGTCAGATCACAGGATCACATGATAATGATATTTCTTCGCAGAAATTTAATAATTATACAATCAATACATCCTTGTTTAGCTCTAGGTCCCGTGTCCCCATAATCTATGTGGGGGAGTATTGTAGCCTTAAAGATTAATAGAAGAGTATTTTTGTCACACGTGCCATATAGTTTGGACAGAGATTTTACCTTTGTTCTAACAATGTTGACCTTTCTTTCAAGGAACTTTTTAAAGTTTAGTTGGCAGTCCAACTCTACTCCTAGGTACTTGTAGTAATTTACAGAGTCTAGGTTCTGGTTATTAATATGACATATAGTCAGTTGCTTTTCATTCTTCATGCCAACAGTGAGGGTTTTACACTTGGAGGTATTTAAAGAGATTTTGTTTATATCGCACCGACCTTTAACTCGGTCGAGATCCGATTGAAGATCAACACCATTAACCATTCATACACGCTGGTATTAAATTATTCCTCTCTCTCTGATGTCAATGTGTGAAACAAGAGGTGATGTCACTGTTGTAGCGACCATTTCTTATAGATCTTATAGCTGGGAGTGATTCAGGCAGAGATTCAGCATCAATGATGTAGGTTAGTGTTATAGACGTGTTTCTTGCCTTTGTTCTAACCAGTGAGATGATATACCAGCCTTGCACTTCTGAGATCTGCTCCCGATCTCTTCCCGATTTTAACACTACCAATATCTAATAACAAAATAACCATTATTGAATAGGTTATTACTCCGATTAGATATTGTGAATATCTCTAGCAAAGATTGCGGGGGAAAGAACTAATCTCCGTGTCAAAGGCTTAGGGGGTTCTATGTTCCATGTGTAAACCACTACTCCGGGAGGAACAATATTATAGAGAAAATACTTTGTTTTATACGTTTCAATCGTAGATGGAGATGTGGAGGTGTGTTCACAAACTATGAACACACATATGTGATGTGTTTCAGGAAAATGAGTCATAAGTCGCAAAAAATGGATTTTGAGATATCATCTTATTTGAACAGATGAGATCAAGCCGATTCCAATGGTAGTAAACAGTCTAATAATCTAATAAGTATTTCTAGTTTTTAAGTTTGATATTTTCGTTTTTTTAAAAAAAAAGTTTCCGATATTTCTGGGGGTCAATAAACAGTAAAGTAACTAAATGTAGTCCATATGAGGACCTTTAAAACTAAAGGATATATTACATAGATTGTCCTGAAATTTGATACATATATTGATGTAACCATGGGCTATCAACCCTTAAAAAGTTGGAACATTCCAATAATGTCATCTTTAAAAAAACACTTTAAAAAATATCAATTTTGCGACTTATGACTCATTTTCCTGAAACACATCACATATTTTATTGCAAAGGTCATGTAGGTACATCGAGGTTTTTGTTATATAAATCAGGAACATATGAATAACTATGTAATGAACATAACATCTAATAAGAACAAGGGTAATATTTAACATTATCGGTTAACATCCAAATGATGACATATCAAACATAAAGTCACCAACGACTTACGTTTTGAGCGTCCTCTTGGATTTGTGAGAGCATTTCATTATCCTCTGAAATACTTTCAATTGAATTGAATTGAAATAAAGCAATATTAAAAGCAGTTAATATCTTCTCTCCTTGACATAGAACTCCTGTTGGTGTCCGGAGATTCCCCAGAGGTAATCTGGAGATTCACATGTCAGTCTTATGGACACTTCACCGGAACGTTACAGTTGTAGAGCCTAAGCATGGTACATAGGAGTGACTCACCATGGCTGGGTGCACCAGTAGAGTTATGGAAGTAGCAAGGCAGCAACTCAATGATAAGTAAAGACAGTTACTATTCCACTCATTCTTTATTATCTATTATTACTCATCCCTATACTGTATATAAGGGCCCCTCCCCTCCCTATACTAATCATAATGGTTTATTCCCCCGATCCCTGTCCCTGGAAGGGTCCCAGTGCACTAGTCCCATGAATGATTACTACTACTCCTCACCGAGTGTCTCCCTCTATCTCAAACTATGGTAACTACACTGTATTGCACCAGGTGGCGGTACTAGTGTTGGCAGTGTGTAGTTGTATGGTTTCACACCAGGGGGCAGCACCGGTGTACATGGAGCCAGGCAAGGAGACGTGTCCCATGCAATACAACAATGGTGCAATGCTGGGAATAGTGTAGAACTATGTAAGACTTTTTTCCTTTTTTTGTACATATTTTTATTCAGGCAAGGCTTTACATTGACAGAAATACTTTTATAATTTTGTCGCATAACCACAGTTCAGCCAACGGTGGCATTCCACTGCTGTCTGAGATGAAATGCATTCAATATTACATGAAACCCATAACTACAGGTGACCTTTGTCCTGTATAGCACCTCTTCCTCCCCCAGACTCATGCCCTCATACTCTGGGTACTCAACTCTATATATATTGCGTCCCTAGAGCTCCTCCATACTCCATACTCTATACATATTTCATCATCACAGTCAATGGCGTACAATGTTACCATGGTTACTGCATAGAAAGGTCCTTATTCTTTAGTCTCCTCCTTCTGCTTGATGTCCTCCAGGGCATGACCCCGCGCTGCAGCCTGACCTCTGCCTTGTGCCTCCATGACCTTCAGATAACCTTGTGCTGACATTGAGCTGACCTTGGACTGACCTTGGACTGACTTGTGGTGCTTAGCGGGCGGCGGTATTGGGAACTCACAGGAGTGTGAAGTGATGGAGGTGAGGGGTTTGGGGGTTGGGGTGTGGGGGAGGAGGCGGGTAGGGGAGGGAGGGGAGGGTGGTGTGAGGAGTAGGTTGGTTGTTATATGGGTTGTAGATGGGTGGGGGCAGGGATGCCTGGTGTGGGGGGAGGGGGAGGGTAGAGAAGGAGAAGTGAGAGAGAATGTCATACAACCAATGTACCGACTATGTATATTGTGCACTCAGCTAAACACATGTTTCTGGGTTTGCGTGACCTCATCTTGGCCTATCTACGGTATCTGGGCCGTTTCACACTTCCGGAAAAGTAGTTGTGTAGAAGACATGCTCTTTTACCTGCACATGCTGATTTCTCATTGTATGCTTCTATGATGGCTTTCCTGATGTTATGATAGGCCACATCTTTCATAAATATACTAGCAAAGTACCCGTCCTCCGGACCATCCCCCTCTCGCCCCACATTTCTCGCTCTCCCTTCACCTACATCCTCTCCCTCACCTCACCTCCTTTCCCTCCTCCTCTTCTTTCCCTCCACATCCCCCTCTCTCTTGTGGTTACATTTGTCTGCCTGCCCGTTACAGTCACACATCAAACAAATAATTTAAATTGTTCTAACATTGACTTCCTAAATACATAACGCAATGAGATATAGGATAAGATATATTTAAGGAAAAAGAGGTTTTGCATGAATATGTTTATCCTATAGAAACTGTTCTATGAATACAATCACCCTCCAAAACCCCCACCCTCTCCCTCCCCTCTTCATCACTCTCCTCTGCATGTAGTTAGGTCCCCCTGGAAATGGCGTAGTAAGTTGTGAGAAATGACTTAGAATCCAACAAAAGCTCTCCAAGGCTGTACATAGAGTGTGGAGATCCCAATTTAGAAAAGGCTTCAAAATCATATTACCACGCCAGATACCTTCACAAACCACATACAATGTCCCCCAGACAGGGTCGACAGACCTGTAGAGACAAAAAAACGATGGGGACATCCTAGATTCCCAGAACATGCATGACAAAAAACCCTTGTACAGCTTTATATATTAGATATGCCAATCCTAGAAGATCAGGTCCTAAATACATATTAGTGTTGCTGTTCCATTCATTCAGGCATCTCACTTGTAAATGTTTTAATCTTGGAGAACATGCGATTGATTAGGACAATTCAAAGTGTCACTCATATACAATAAGGAATAGACAGTGAAGGGACAGGAGTCGGAGAGAAGGGGTGAAGAGGGAGAGACAGAGGAGAGAGAGAGCAGAGGGTGAGGAGAGAGAGGAGAGAGAGAGGAGAGAGAGGAGAGAGAGGAGAGAGAGGAGAGAGGATAGAGAGGAGAGAGAGAAGAGAGAGGAGAGAGGAGAGAGGAGAGAGAGAGGAGAGAGAGGAGAGAGAGGAGAGAGAGGAGAGAGAGGAGAGAGAGGAGAGAGAGGGAGAGAGAGGAGTGAGAGGGAGAGCAGAGAGAGGAGAGAGAGGAGAGAGAGAGAGAGAGGAGAGAGGAGAGAGAGGAGAGAGAGAAGAGAGAGAAGAGAGAAAAGCCTCTCATCTCTCCTCTCTCCCTTCTCTCTCTCCTCTCTCTCGTCTCTCCTCTCCCCTCTCTCTCCTCTCCCTCCTCCCTCCCCTTCTCTCCTCTCTATCCTCTCTATCCTCTCTTTCCTCTTTCTCCTCTCTCATCTCCCCTCTCTCTCCTCCCGCCTCTCCATATCCCCTCCCTCTCTCTTCCCCTCTTCATAGTCTCATTATTCTCTCCTACCACTCCTCCCTCTACCCCCCCCCCCCCCTACCCACACCTCCTGTATATTCTCTCCCGTCTCGCCTGCCTCCCTGCAATCACTATAGTGTATGTTTGTACCACTAGATGGAGTACAGACAAAGCCCATCCCCGTCACCTCTGCCCTTCGCTATTCATTGTTTCTATGCGTCTATTAATATCCACCATGTTTTACCGCTAGTTCTATTTGACTCCGCCAGGTTTCCAATGAGTCACGTGGTCCCAAAACAATCACTTAAATGGGTCTCGCATATTCTCGTATCCTCTCACCAAGTCTCACGGGAATTAGTTCTCATTCACGCCCCTCCTCATAGCTAATTCAACGATTGCCCACTAGGGGGACATGTGAGAGGTATGTGCGCGCATGCGTGAGGTCACATGACAAGTGCAACAGCCAATGAGCGGCCAGGATTTACTTTAGTAAAGGAGGACCAGGTGGCGCTGTGTACAGTAGCCTGCGGGCGCCCTGCAGTGGTGGTCTTGGGAACTATTCCATGGAAATATTTAGATACAAACATGAATCTTTAACTCCAGCCATGCTGAAATATTGATGTTTATATATAAACATAGTTAACTGCAGTGCTGCTGAAATATTGTTGTTTATATATAAACATAGTTAACTGCAGTGCTGCTGAAATATTGTTGTTTATATATAAACATAGTTAACTGAGGTGCTGCTGAAATATTGTTGTTTATATATAAACATAGTTAACTGCAGTGCTGCTGAAATATTGTTGTTTATATATAAACATAGTTAACTGCAGTGCTGCTGAAATATTGTTGTTTATATATAAACATAGTTAACTGAGGTGCTGCTGAAATATTGATGTTTATATATAAACATAGTTAACTGCAGTGCTGCTGAAATATTGTTGTTTATATATAAACATAGTTAACTGAGGTGCTGCTGAAATATTGCTGTTATAATATATAAATTTGCTCAGTGTTCTATGTTGTATGAACACATGTACCAAATGTCATAACGGTGTATTAAATGTATGTCTAGCCTCACTTATTTTTGTTATAACCCTTATATAACACAGGTCACTTCAAGGTCAAGGTTGGACCAATACTCGCTCAAAGGCTTTTGGATCTGTTCCATTCTTTATGTAATCAAATGATTATATACACTATTTACAGGTTCCTACTGAAAGTATTGTCTACACCAGAATGTGTATTGTACTTACATATCATTTGTATTAATGCTGCAATGTACTTGTGACCAGTTACGCTATGTATTATGCAACACACCATGTTGTGCAATGGAGAAGAACAGTGTCTATGCTGCCCATGCATCCGTCCAAAGTATGACTATTGCACCCTGAGTCAGAAGTCATTGAGTCAGAAGTACTGAACATGGGTCCTTCCATGTCTGACTATTGCACCCTGAGTCAGAAGTACTGAGCATAGGTCCTTCCATGTCTGACTATTGCACCCTGAGTCAGAAGTACTGAGCATAGGTCCTTCCATGTCTAACTATTGCACCCTGAGTCAGAAGTACTGAGCATAGGTCCCTCCATGTCTAACTATTGCACCCTGAGTCAGAAGTACTGAGCATAGGTCCCTCCATGTCTGACTATTGCACCCTGAGTCAGAAGTACTGAGCATAGGTCCTTCCATGTCTGACTATTGCACCCTAAGTCAGAAGTACTGACCTTTAATTTTAGATGTACGGATAGCTAACACAGGCTCTATAAAGAGGAATATAATATAATATTAATATAATATTAATATGACATTGTTTAGTATGCAAAGTGTCTGATGGACCTACTACTAACAAATAATAAGCCTTTTACAGTGTTTTCTACTTGGATATACTTCCAAGAGGTTTGTCAGATAATATGTTTACCTGAGACCATAGTCTTAGTACTTAGATATGAACATTGGCTGCGATATTTCTTTGGATATACTTCCAAATACATTAATCAAATTGAATTGAACAAGATGTGGGATGATAACAACAATAATAGCAATATTATGATGAATAAGGTGGAGACAACTCAACTGAAAACATCTCACAGTATTTTTTGTTCAGCAGTTTATTGAACGCGACCCGACGCTATTCACCTTTCGTTTGGCTTCATCAGGGGTCAGGATAATAGCAATAATTAATTCCAACTGTTACTTTCGTTAGGAGACCATATTTACAATGAGTATACTTCCCAATTGCATCACAAAGTCAGAAGGGGGTATGTAATGACAATTTTTTTTATAAAATTATAGAGGATGATAGGTACAGCAATGAACGTTTTGAGCATTTACATTCTTGGTGCCAAGAAGTCATTCTCAGTACATGAATTGTTTCTGAGTTAGCGAGATAGGCTTTATCAGTTAACTACAACGAGGTCATTCTCAGTACATTTTTAATATAATAATATAATTACAACAAGGGCAATAATAGCAGTAGTTGCAGTGTTGATGACGACAACTAAATGCTACCATTGTTACCTGTTCGCATTGATTTTGTGAACGACTGAGAAAAATCCCAATGCACGTTTTGACTAATTATAATCACTTATTATTCTGTATAAAAGAGATCTAATTTCTGCCAAAACTCTCGCTGGGTTTCTATGTTTTGCAGCTTGGTTGGGAGGGTATTCCAGATACTTTTTGATTTATAGAGGAAGCTGTTTCTGAATAAGGACGAATTTGGATGTTCCATTTTTAGTATTTTTCGTTTTTTTGCATGACTTCTGGTTGGGAGAGTTCTCTCGTCGATGTTACTATTATTTTTGGGAAGGTAATAAGCACATTCAGCTAAATGTATTTTCCTTCTTAGATCATTTGGGTGTATACTTAATAATTTCATATCTTCACTAACATTTTTCCTCTTGCTAAGATCTAGGGTAGCTCAGATGGCAGTGTTTAGCAACGACTGTAGCCTTTTTATCAGGCTTTTATTTGAGCTATCGTAGAAGATGTCGCCATAATCTATGTTTGGCAGAATTATCATTTTCAGGATATCTTTCTTCAGGTCCTTCCATGTCTAACTATTGCACCCTCAGTCAGAAGTACTGAGAGGAAAATAAATACTTTTCCATTGTTGAGAAGACCCAACCTGGGTTGTAAAGTGAATCATGCACTGGATGGCTATTGTCACAACTTACTGTAAATCACCACCAGTAGGTGAAGTTCACTACACAAGTATTTCATGCGGTCATCCTGTTGAGTATATTTAGCAACTGTCCACCGAGAAATATTGCAAACCTTTTGGAAAAAAACCCCCATCAAACTTACAATGTAGCAGTACTTAATAGATGTATACCTGTTTACTATCTTTAGAATCGGCTGGATCTCATTTCTGTAAATATGAGGATATCTCAAAATCCATGTTTTCAAACTTAAGACTCATTTCATGAAATGCATGACTAATGTACACAGTAGTGTGTACCAGTGTATATGTTGTGTATAACAGTAACGTTAGGACCTTGAGACAGGGTAACCTAAGGGGCTTGAGACATGTGTACAGTGGTGTGTACCAGTGTATATATGTAAGGGTAACCTAAGGGGCTTGAGACATATGTACAGTGGTATGTACCAGTGTATATATGTAAGGGTAACCTTAGGGCCTTGAGACGTATGTACAGTGGTATGTACCAGTGTATATATGTAAGGGTAACCTTAGGGGCTTGAGACATATGTACAGTGGTATGTACCAGTGTATATATGTAAGGGTAACCTTAGGGGCTTGAGACATATGTACAGTGGTGTGTACCAGTGTATATATGTAAGGGTAACCTTAGGGGCTTGAGACATATGTACAGTGGTATGTACCAGTGTATATATGTAAGGGTAACCTTAGGGGCTTGAGACATATGTACAGTGGTATGTACCAGTGTATATATGTAAGGGTAACCTTAGGGCCTTGAGACATATGTACAGTGATGTGTACCAGTGTATATATGTAAGGGTAACCTAAGGGGCTTGAGACATATGTACAGTGGTATGTACCAGTGTATATATGTAAGGGCAACCTTAGGGGCTTGAGACATATGTACAGTGGTATGTACCAGTGTAAGGGTAACCTTAGGGGCTTGAGACATATGTACAGTGGTATGTACCAGTGTATATATGTAAGGGTAACCTTAGGGCCTTGAGACATATGTACAGTGGTGTGTACCAGTGTATATATGTAAGGGTAACCTTAGGGGCTTGAGACATATGTACAGTGGTATGTACCAGTGTATATATGTAAGGGTAACCTTAGGGGCTTGAGACATATGTACAGTGGTATGTACCAGTGTATATATGTAAGGGTAACCTTAGGGGCTTGAGACATATGTACAGTGGTGTGTACCAGTGTATATATGTAAGGGTAACCTTAGGGGCTTGAGACATATGTACAGTGGTATGTACCAGTGTATATATGTAAGGGTAACCTTAGGGGCTTGAGACATATGTACAGTGGTGTGTACCAGTGTATATATGTAAGGGTAACCTTAGGGCCTTGAGCCATATGTACAGTGGTATGTACCAGTGTATATATGTAAGGGTAACCTTAGGGGCTTGAGACATATGTACAGTGGTATGTACCAGTGTATATATGTAAGGGTAACCTTAGGGGCTTGAGACATATGTACAGTGGTATGTACCAGTGTATATATGTAAGGGTAACCTTAGGGTGAGACATATGTACAGTGATGTGTACCAGTGTATATATGTAAGGGTAACCTTAGGGGCTTGAGACACATGTACAGTGGTGTGTACCAGTGTATATATGTAAGGGTAACCTTAGGGGCTTGAGACATATGTACAGTGGTATGTACCAGTGTATATATGTAAGGGTAACCTTAGGGGCTTGAGACACATGTACAGTGGTATGTACCAGTGTATATATGTAAGGGTAACCTTAGGGGCTTGAGACATATGTACAGTGGTATGTACCAGTGTATATATGTAACCTTAGGGCCTTGAGACATATGTACAGTGGTATGTACCAGTGTATATATGTAAGGGTAACCTTAGGGGCTTGAGACATATGTACAGTGGTGTGTACCAGTGTATATATGTAAGGGTAACCTTAGGGCCTTGAGACATATGTACAGTGGTGTGTACCAGTGTATATATGTAAGGGTAACCTTAGGGCCTTGAGACATGTGTACAGTGGTATGTACCAGTGTATATATGTAAGGGTAACCTTTGGGGCTTGAGACATATGTACAGTGGTATGTACCAGTGTATATATGTAAGGGTAACCTTAGGGCCTTGAGACATATGTACAGTGGTATGTACCAGTGTATATATGTAAGGGTAACCTTAGGGGCTTGAGACATATGTACAGTGGTGTGTACCAGTGTATATATGTAAGGGTAACCTTAGGGGCTTGAGACATATGTACAGTGGTATGTACCAGTGTATATATATGTAAGGGTAACCTTAGGGGCTTGAGACATATGTACAGTGGTGTGTACCAGTGTATATATGTAAGGGTAACCTTAGGGCCTTGAGACATATGTACAGTGGTATGTACCAGTGTATATATGTAAGGGTAACCTTAGGGGCTTGAGACATATGTACAGTGATGTGTACCAGTGTATATATGTAAGGGTAACCTTAGGGGCTTGAGACATATGTACAGTGGTATGTACCAGTGTATATATGTAAGGGTAACCTTAGGGCCTTGAGACATGTATACAGTGGTATGTACCAGTGTATATATGTAAGGGTAACCTTAGGGGCTTGAGCCATGTGTACAGTGGTGTGTACCAGTGTATATATGTAAGGGTAACCTTAGGGGCTTGAGACATGTGTACAGTGGTATGTACCAGTGTATATATGTAAGGGTAACCTTAGGGGCTTGAGACATATGTACAGTGGTATGTACCAGTGTATATATGTAAGGGTAACCTTAGGGCCTTGAGACATATGTACAGTGGTATGTACCAGTGTATATATGTAAGGGTAACCTTAGGGGCTTGAGACATATGTACAGTGGTATGTACCAGTGTATATATGTAACCTTAGGGGCTTGAGACATGTGTACAGTGGTATGTACCAGTGTATATATGTAAGGGTAACCTTAGGGGCTTGAGACATGTACAGTGGTGTGTACCAGTGTATATATGTAAGGGTAACCTTAGGGGCTTGAGACATATGTACAGTGGTGTGTACCAGTGTATATATGTAAGGGTAACCTTAGGGGCTTGAGACATATGTACAGTGGTATGTACCAGTGTATATATGTAAGGGTAACCTTAGGGGCTTGAGACATATGTACATAGTGGTATATATACATATATGTACCAGTGTATATGTAACCTTAGGGGCTTGAGACATATGTACAGTGGTATGTACCAGTGTATATATGTAAGGGTAACCTTAGGGGCTTGAGACATATGTACAGTGGTATGTACCAGTGTATATATGTAAGGGTAACCTTAGGGGCTTGAGACATATGTACAGTGGTATGTACCAGTGTATATATGTAAGGGTAACCTTAGGGGCTTGAGACATATGTACAGTGGTATGTACCAGTGTATATATGTAAGGGTAACCTTAGGGGCTTGAGACATATGTACAGTGGTATGTACCAGTGTATATATGTAAGGGTAACCTTAGGGCCTTGAGACATATGTACAGTGGTGTGTACCAGTGTATATATGTAAGGGTAACCTTAGGGCCTTGAGACATATGTACAGTGGTATGTACCAGTGTAAGGGTAACCTTAGGGGCTTGAGACATATGTACAGTGGTGTGTACCAGTGTATATATGTAACCTTAGGGGCTTGAGACATATGTACAGTGGTATGTACCAGTGTATATATGTAAGGGTAACCTTAGGGTGAGACATATGTACAGTGATGTGTACCAGTGTATATATGTAAGGGTAACCTTAGGGGCTTGAGACAGGGTAACCTTAGGGGCTTGAGACATGTACACAGTGGTGTGTACCAGTGTATATATGTAAGGGTAACCTTAGGGGCTTGAGACATATGTACAGTGGTATGTACCAGTGTATATATGTAAGGGTAACCTTAGGGGCTTGAGACATATGTACAGTGGTATGTACCAGTGTATATATGTAAGGGTAACCTTAGGGGCTTGAGACATATGTACAGTGGTGTGTACCAGTGTATATATGTAAGGGTAACCTTAGGGGCTTGAGACATATGTACAGTGGTGTGTACCAGTGTATATATGTAAGGGTAACCTTAGGGGCTTGAGACATATGTACAGTGGTGTGTACCAGTGTATATATGTAAGGGTAACCTTAGGGGCTTGAGACATATGTACAGTGGTGTGTACCAGTGTATATATGTAAGGGTAACCTTAGGGGCTTGAGACATATGTACAGTGGTATGTACCAGTGTATATATGTAAGGGTAACCTTAGGGGCTTGAGACATATGTACAGTGGTATGTACCAGTGTATATATGTAAGGGTAACCTTAGGGGCTTGAGACATATGTACAGTGGTGTGTACCAGTGTATATATGTAAGGGTAACCTTAGGGGCTTGAGACATATGTACAGTGGTATGTACCAGTGTATATATGTAAGGGTAACCTTAGGGGCTTGAGACAGGGTAACCTTAGGGGCTTGAGACATGTACACAGTGGTGTGTACCAGTGTATATATGTAAGGGTAACCTTAGGGGCTTGAGACATATGTACAGTGGTATGTACCAGTGTATATATGTAAGGGTAACCTTAGGGGCTTGAGACATATGTACAGTGGTGTGTACCAGTGTATATATGTAAGGCCTTAGGGGCTTGAGACATATGTACAGTGGTGTGTACCAGTGTATATATGTAAGGGTAACCTTAGGGCCTTGAGACATATGTACAGTGGTGTGTACCAGTGTATATATGTAAGGGTAACCTTAGGGGCTTGAGACATATGTACAGTGGTATGTACCAGTGTATATATGTAAGGGTAACCTTAGGGGCTTGAGACATGTGTACAGTTGTATGTACCAGTATATATATGTAAGGGTAACCTTAGGGGCTTGAGACATATGTACAGTGGTATGTACCAGTGTATATATGTAAGGGTAACCTTAGGGGCTTGAGACATATGTACAGTGGTGTGTACCAGTGTATATATGTAAGGGTAACCTTAGGGGCTTGAGACATATGTACAGTGGTGTGTACCAGTGTATATATGTAAGGGTAACCTTAGGGGCTTGAGACATATGTACAGTGGTGTGTACCAGTGTATATATGTAAGGGTAACCTTAGGGGCTTGAGACATATGTACAGTGGTATGTACCAGTGTATATATGTAAGGGTAACCTTAGGGGCTTGAGACATATGTACAGTGGTGTGTACCAGTGTATATATGTAAGGGTAACCTTAGGGGCTTGAGACATATGTACAGTGGTATGTACCAGTGTATATATGTAAGGGTAACCTTAGGGGCTTGAGACATATGTACAGTGGTATGTACCAGTGTATATATGTAAGGGTAACCTTAGGGGCTTGAGACATATGTACAGTGGTATGTACCAGTGTATATATGTAAGGGTAACCTTAGGGGCTTGAGACATATGTACAGTGGTGTGTACCAGTGTATATATGTAAGGGTAACCTTAGGGCCTTGAGACATGTACAGTGGTATGTACCAGTGTATATATGTAAGGGTAACCTTAGGGCCTTGAGACATGTATACAGTGGTATGTACCAGTGTATATATGTAAGGGTAACCTTAGGGGCTTGAGACATATGTACAGTAGTGCGTACCAGTGTATATATGTAAGGGTAACCTTAGGGGCTTGAGACATATGTACAGTGGTATGTACAAGTGTATATATGTAAGGGTAACCTTAGGGCCTTACGACATATGTACAGTAGTGCGTACCAGTGTATATATGTAAGGGTAACCTTAGGGGCTTGAGACATATGTACAGTGGTATGTACCAGTGTATATATGTAAGGGTAACCTTAGGGGCTTGAGACATATGTACAGTGGTATGTACAAGTGTATATATGTAAGGGTAACCTTAGGGGCTTGAGACATATGTACAGTGGTATGTACCAGTGTATATATGTAACCTTAGGGGCTTGAGACATGTATACAGTGGTATGTACCAGTGTATATATGTAAGGGTAACCTTAGGGCCTTGAGACATGTACAGTGGTATGTACCAGTGTATATATGTAACCTTAGGGCCTTGAGACATATGTACAGTGGTGTGTACCAGTGTATATATGTAAGGGTAACCTTAGGGGCTTGAGACATATGTACAGTGGTATGTACCAGTGTATATATGTAACCTTAGGGCCTTGAGACATATGTACAGTGGTATGTACCAGTGTGTATATGTAACCTTAGGGCCTTGAGACATATGTACAGTGGTATGTACCAGTGTATATATGTAACCTTAGGGCCTTGAGACATGTATACAGTGGTATGTACCAGTGTATATATGTAAGGGTAACCTTAGGGGCTTGAGACATATGTACAGTGGTGTGTACCAGTGTATATATGTAAGGGTAACCTTAGGGGCTTGAGACATATGTACAGTGGTATGTACCAGTGTGTATATGTAAGGGTAACCTTAGGGGCTTGAGACATATGTACAGTGGTGTGTACCAGTGTATATATGTAAGGGTAACCTTAGGGGCTTGAGACATATGTACAGTGGTGTGTACCAGTGTATATATGTAAGGGTAACCTTAGGGGCTTGAGACATATGTACAGTGGTATGTACCAGTGTGTATATGTAAGGGTAACCTTAGGGGCTTGAGACATATGTACAGTGGTGTGTACCAGTGTATATATGTAAGGGTAACCTTAGGGGCTTGAGACATATGTACAGTGGTATGTACCAGTGTATATATGTAAGGGTAACCTTAGGGGCTTGAGACATATGTACAGTGGTGTGTACCAGTGTATATATGTAAGGGTAACCTTAGGGGCTTGAGACATGTACACAGTGGTGTGTACCAGTGTATATATGTAAGGGTAACCTTAGGGGCTTGAGACATATGTACAGTGGTGTGTACCAGTGTATATATGTAAGGGTAACCTTAGGGGCTTGAGACATATGTACAGTGGTATGTACCAGTGTATATATATGTAAGGGTAACCTTAGGGGCTTGAGACATATGTACAGTGGTATGTACCAGTGTATATATGTAAGGGTAACCTTAGGGTGAGACATATGTACAGTGATGTGTACCAGTGTATATATGTAAGGGTAACCTTAGGGGCTTGAGACATATGTACAGTGGTATGTACCAGTGTATATATGTAAGGGTAACCTTAGGGGCTTGAGACATGTACAGTGGTGTGTACCAGTGTATATATGTAAGGGTAACCTTAGGGCCTTGAGACATATGTACAGTGGTATGTACCAGTGTATATATGTAAGGGTAACCTTAGGGCCTTGAGACATATGTACAGTGGTATGTACCAGTGTATATATGTAAGGGTAACCTTAGGGCCTTGAGACATATGTACAGTGGTATGTACCAGTGTATATATGTAAGGGTAACCTTAGGGGCTTGAGACATATGTACAGTGGTATGTACCAGTGTATATATATGTAAGGGTAACCTTAGGGGCTTGAGACATATGTACAGTGGTATGTACCAGTGTATATATATGTAAGGGTAACCTTAGGGGCTTGAGACATATGTACAGTGGTATGTACCAGTGTATATATGTAAGGGTAACCTTAGGGGCTTGAGACATGTACAGTGGTGTGTACCAGTGTATATATGTAAGGGTAACCTTAGGGCCTTGAGACATATGTACAGTGGTATGTACCAGTGTATATATGTAAGGGTAACCTTAGGGCCTTGAGACATATGTACAGTGGTATGTACCAGTGTATATATGTAAGGGTAACCTTAGGGCCTTGAGACATATGTACAGTGGTATGTACCAGTGTATATATGTAAGGGTAACCTTAGGGGCTTGAGACATATGTACAGTGGTATGTACCAGTGTATATATATGTAAGGGTAACCTTAGGGGCTTGAGACATATGTACAGTGGTGTGTACCAGTGTATATATGTAAGGGTAACCTTAGGGGCTTGAGACATATGTACAGTGGTATGTACCAGTGTATATATATGTAAGGGTAACCTTAGGGGCTTGAGACATATGTACAGTGGTGTGTACCAGTGTATATATGTAAGGGTAACCTTAGGGGCTTGAGACATATGTACAGTGGTATGTACCAGTGTATATATGTAAGGGTAACCTTAGGGGCTTGAGACATATGTACAGTGGTATGTACCAGTGTATATATGTAAGGGTAACCTTAGGGGCTTGAGACATATGTACAGTGGTGTGTACCAGTGTATATATGTAAGGGTAACCTTAGGGGCTTGAGACATATGTACAGTGATGTGTACCAGTGTATATATGTAAGGGTAACCTTAGGGGCTTGAGCCATATGTACAGTGGTATGTACCAGTGTATATATGTAAGGGTAACCTTAGGGGCTTGAGACATATGTACAGTGGTATGTACCAGTGTATATATGTAACCTTAGGGGCTTGAGCCATATGTACAGTGGTATGTACCAGTGTATATATGTAAGGGTAACCTTAGGGGCTTGAGACATATGTACAGTGGTATGTACCAGTGTATATATGTAAGGGTAACCTTAGGGGCTTGAGACATGTGTACAGTGGTATGTACCAGTGTATATATGTAAGGGTAACCTTAGGGGCTTGAGACATATGTACAGTGGTATGTACCAGTGTATATATGTAAGGGTAACCTTAGGGGCTTGAGACATATGTACAGTGGTGTGTACCAGTGTATATATGTAAGGGTAACCTTAGGGCCTTGAGACATATGTACAGTGGTGTGTACCAGTGTATATATGTAAGGGTAACCTTAGGGCCTTGAGACATATGTACAGTGGTGTGTACCAGTGTATATATGTAAGGGTAACCTTAGGGGCTTGAGACATATGTACAGTGGTATATACCAGTGTATATATGTAAGGGTAACCTTAGGGGCTTGAGACATATGTACAGTGGTATGTACCAGTGTATATATGTAAGCGTAACCTTAGGGCCTTGAGACATATGTACAGTGGTATGTACCAGTGTATATATGTAAGGGTAACCTTAGGGGCTTGAGACATATGTACAGTGGTGTGTACCAGTGTATATATGTAAGGGTAACCTTAGGGCCTTGAGACATATGTACAGTGGTATGTACCAGTGTATATATGTAAGGGTAACCTTAGGGGCTTGAGACATATGTACAGTGGTATGTACCAGTGTATATATGTAAGGGTAACCTTAGGGGCTTGAGACATATGTACAGTGGTATGTACCAGTGTATATATGTAAGGGTAACCTTAGGGGCTTGAGACATATGTACAGTGGTATGTACCAGTGTATATATGTAAGGGTAACCTTAGGGGCTTGAGACATATGTACAGTGGTGTGTACCAGTGTATATATGTATGGGTAACCTTAGGGGCTTGAGACATATGTACAGTGGTATGTACCAGTGTATATATGTAACCTTAGGGGCTTGAGACATATGTACAGTGCTATGTATCAGTGTATATATGTAAGGGTAACCTTAGGGGCTTGAGACATATGTACGGTGGTATGTACCAGTGTATATATGTAACCTTAGGGGCTTGAGACATATGTACAGTGGTATGTACCAGTGTATATATGTAAGGGTAACTTTAGGGGCTTGAGACATATGTACAGTGGTATGTACCAGTGTATATATGTAAGGGTAACCTTAGGGGCTTGAGACATATGTACGGTGGTATGTACAAGTGTATATATGTAAGGGTAACCTTAGGGCCTTGAGACATATGTACAGTGGTGTGTACCAGTGTATATATGTAACCTTAGGGGCTTGAGACATATGTACAGTGGTATGTACCAGTGTATATATGTAAGGGTAACCTTAGGGGCTTGAGACATATGTACAGTGGTATGTACCAGTGTATATATGTAAGGGTAACCTTAGGGGCTTGAGACATATGTACAGTGGTATGTACCAGTGTATATATGTAAGGGTAACCTTAGGGGCTTGAGACATATGTACAGTGGTATGTACCAGTGTATATATGTAAGGGTAACCTTAGGGCCTTGAGACATATGTACAGTGGTATGTACCAGTGTATATATGTAAGGGTAACCTTAGGGCCTTGAGACATATGTACAGTGGTATGTACCAGTGTATATATGTAAGGGTAACCTTAGGGGCTTGAGACATATGTACAGTGGTGTGTACCAGTGTATATATATAAGGGTAACCTTAGGGGCTTGAGACATGTGTACAGTGGTGTGTACCAGTGTATATATGTAAGGGTAACCTTAGGGGCTTGAGACATATGTACAGTGGTGTGTACCAGTGTATATATGTAAGGGTAACCTTAGGGGCTTGAGACATGTGTACAGTGGTATGTACCAGTGTATATATGTAACCTTAGGGGCTTGAGACATATGTACAGTGGTGTGTACCAGTGTATATATATAAGGGTAACCTTAGGGCCTTGAGACATGTGTACAGTGGTGTGTACCAGTGTATATATGTAAGGGTAACCTTAGGGGCTTGAGACATGTGTACAGTGGTATGTACCAGTGTATATATGTAACCTTAGGGCCTTGAGACATGTGTACAGTGGTATGTACCAGTGTATATATGTAACCTTAGGGCCTTGAGACATGTGTACAGTGGTATGTACCAGTGTATATATGTAACCTTAGGGCCTTGAGACATGTGTACAGTGGTGTGTACCAGTGTATATATGTAAGGGTAACCTTAGGGGCTTGAGACATATGTACAGTGGTATGTACCAGTGTATATATGTAACCTTAGGGCCTTGAGACATATGTACAGTGGTGTGTACCAGTGTATATATATAAGGGTAACCTTAGGGGCTTGAGACATATGTACAGTGGTGTGTACCAGTGTATATATGTAAGGGTAACCTTAGGGGCTTGAGACATATGTACAGTGGTGTGTACCAGTGTATATATGTAAGGGTAACCTTAGGGGCCTTGAGACATATGTACAGTGGTATATACCAGTGTATATATGTAAGGGTAACCTTAGGGGCTTGAGACATATGTACAGTGGTATGTACCAGTGTATATATGTAAGGGTAACCTTAGGGGCTTGAGACATATGTACAGTGGTAAGTACCAGTGTATATATGTAAGGGTAACCTTAGGGGCTTGAGACATATGTACAGTGGTGTGTACCAGTGTATATATGTAAGGGTAACCTTAGGGGCTTGAGACATATGTACAGTGGTATGTACCAGTGTATATATGTAAGGGTAACCTTAGGGGCTTGAGACATATGTACAGTGGTGTGTACCAGTGTATATATGTAAGGGTAACCTTAGGGGCTTGAGACATATGTACAGTGGTGTGTACCAGTGTATATATGTAACCTTAGGGGCTTGAGACTTATGTACAGTGGTATGTACCAGTGTATATATGTAAGGGTAACCTTAGGGCCTTGAGACATATGTACAGTGGTATGTACCAGTGTATATATGTAAGGGTAACCTTAGGGGCTTGAGACATATGTACAGTGGTATATACCAGTGTATATATGTAAGGGTAACCTTAGGGCCTTGAGACATGTACACAGTGGTATGTACCAGTGTATATATGTAAGGGTAACCTTAGGGGCTTGAGACATATGTACAGTGGTGTGTACCAGTGTATATATGTAAAGGTAACCTTAGGGGCTTGAGACATATGTACAGTGGTGTGTACCAGTGTATATATGTAAGGGTAACCTTAGGGGCTTGAGACATATGTACAGTGGTGTGTACCAGTGTATATATGTAAGGGTAACCTTAGGGGCTTGAGACATATGTACAGTGGTATGTACCAGTGTATATATGTAAGGGTAACCTTAGGGGCTTGAGACATATGTACAGTGGTATGTACCAGTGTATATATGTAAGGGTAACCTTAGGGCCTTGAGACATATGTACAGTGGTATGTACCAGTGTATATATGTAAGGGTAACCTTAGGGGCTTGAGACATATGTACAGTGGTGTGTACCAGTGTATATATGTAAGGGTAACCTTAGGGGCTTGAGACATATGTACAGTGGTATGTACTAGTGTGTATATGTAAGGGTAACCTTAGGGGCTTGAGACATATGTACAGTGGTATGTACCAGTGTATATATGTAACCTTAGGGCCTTGAGACATGTACAGTGGTATGTACCAGTGTATATATGTAAGGGTAACCTTAGGGCCTTGAGACATATGTACAGTGGTATGTACCAGTGTATATATGTAAGGGTAACCTTAGAGCCTTGAGACATGTACAGTGGTGTGTACCAGTGTATATATGTAAGGGTAACCTTAGGGGCTTGAGAGATATGTACAGTGGTAAGTACCAGTGTATATATGTAAGGGTAACCTTAGGGGCTTGAGACATATGTACAGTGGTATGTACCAGTGTATATATGTAAGGGTAACCTTAGGGGCTTGAGACATGTACAGTGGTATGTACCAGTGTATATATGTAAGGGTAACCTTAGGGGCTTGAGACATATGTACAGTGGTATGTACCAGTGTATATATGTAAGGGTAACCTTAGGGGCTTGAGACATATGTACAGTGGTATGTAGCAGTGTATATATGTAAGGGTAACCTTAGGGGCTTGAGACATATGTACAGTGGTGTGTACCAGTGTATATATGTAAGGGTAACCTTAGGGGCTTGAGACATATGTACAGTGGTGTGTACCAGTGTATATATGTAAGGGTAACCTTAGGGGCTTGAGACATATGTACAGTGGTGTGTACCAGTCTATATATGTAAGGGTAACCTTAGGGGCTTAAGACATGTACACAGTGGTATGTACCAGTGTGTATATGTAAGGGTAACCTTAGGGGCTTGAGACATGTGTACAGTGGTATGTACCAGTGTATATATGTAAGGGTAACCTTAGGGGCTTGAGACATATGTACAGTGGTATGTACCAGTGTATATATGTAAGGGTAACCTTAGGGCCTTGAGACATATGTACAGTGGTATGTACCAGTGTGTATATGTAAGGGTAACCTTAGGGGCTTGAGACATATATACAGTGGTATGTACCAGTGTATATATGTAAGGGTAACCTTAGGGCCTTGAGACACATGTACAGTGGTATGTACCAGTGTATATATGTTAGGGTAACCTTAGGGGCTTGAGACATGTGTACAGTGGTATGTACCAGTGTATATATGTAAGGGTAACCTTAGGGCCTTGAGACATATGTACAGTGGTATGTACCAGTGTGTATATGTAAGGGTAACCTTAGGGGCTTGAGACATATGTACAGTGGTATGTACCAGTGTATATATGTAAGGGTAACCTTAGAGCCTTGAGACATGTACAGTGGTGTGTACCAGTGTATATATGTAAGGGTAACCTTAGGGGCTTGAGACATATGTACAGTGGTATGTACCAGTGTATATATGTAAGGGTAACCTTAGGGGCTTGAGACATATGTACAGTGGTGTGTACCAGTCTATATATGTAAGGGTAACCTTAGGGGCTTGAGCATGTACAAAGTGGTATGTACCAGTGTGTATATGTAAGGGTAACCTTAGGGGCTTGAGACATGTGTACAGTGGTATGTACCAGTGTATATATGTAAGGGTAACCTTAGGGCATTGAGACATATGTACAGTGGTATGTACCAGTGTATATATGTAAGGGTAACCTTAGGGCCTTGAGACATATGTACAGTGGTGTGTACCAGTGTATATATGTAAGGGTAACCTTAGGGGCTTGAGACATATGTACAGTGGTATGTACCAGTGTATATATGTAAGGGTAACCTTAGGGGCTTGAGACATATGTACAGTGGTATGTACCAGTGTATATATGTAAGGGTAACCTTAGGGGCTTGAGACATATGTACAGTGGTATGTACCAGTGTATATATGTAAGGGTAACCTTAGGGGCTTGAGACATATGTACAGTGGTATGTACCAGTGTATATATGTAAGGGTAACCTTAGGGGCTTGAGACATATGTACAGTGGTATGTACCAGTGTATATATGTAAGGGTAACCTTAAGGGCTTGAGACATATGTACAGTGGTATGTACCAGTGTATATATGTAAGGGTAACCTTAGGGGCTTGAGACATATGTACAGTGGTATGTACCAGTGTATATATGTAAGGGTAACCTTAGGGGCTTGAGACATGTGTACAGTGGTGTGTACCAGTGTATATATGTAAGGGTAACCTTAGGGGCTTGAGACATATGTACAGTGGTATGTACCAGTGTATATATGTAACCTTAGGGGCTTGAGACATATGTACAGTGGTATGTACCAGTGTATATATGTAAGGGTAACCTTAGGGGCTTGAGACATATGTACAGTGGTGTGTACCAGTGTATATATGTAAGGGTAACCTTAGGGGCTTGAGACATATGTACAGTGGTATGTACCAGTGTATATATGTAAGGGTAACCTTAGGGGCTTGAGACATATGTACAGTGGTATGTACCAGTGTATATATGTAAGGGTAACCTTAGGGGCTTGAGACATATGTACAGTGGTGTGTACCAGTGTATATATGTAAGGGTAACCTTAGGGCCTTGAGACATGTGTACAGTGGTATGTACCAGTGTATATATGTAAGGGTAACCTTAGGGGCTTGAGACATATGTACAGTGGTATGTACCAGTGTATATATGTAAGGGTAACCTTAGGGCCTTGAGACATATGTACAGTGGTATGTACCAGTGTATATATGTAACCTTAGGGGCTTGAGACATATGTACAGTGGTATGTACCAGTGTATATATGTAACCTTAGGGGCTTGAGACATATGTACAGTGGTGTGTACCAGTGTATATATGTAAGGGTAACCTTAGGGGCTTGAGACATATGTACAGTGGTATGTACCAGTGTATATATGTAACCTTAGGGGCTTGAGACATATGTACAGTGGTGTGTACCAGTGTATATATGTAAGGGTAACCTTAGGGGCTTGAGACATGTGTACAGTGGTATGTACCAGTGTATATATGTAAGGGTAACCTTAGGGCCTTGAGACATATGTACAGTGGTATGTACCAGTGTATATATGTAAGGCCTTAGGGGCTTGAGACATATGTACAGTGGTATGTACCAGTGTATATATGTAAGGGTAACCTTAGGGCCTTGAGACATATGTACAGTGGTATGTACCAGTGTATATATGTAAGGGTAACCTTAGGGCCTTGAGACATGTGTACAGTGGTATGTACCAGTGTATATATGTAACCTTAGGGGCTTGAGACATATGTACAGTGGTATGTACCAGTGTATATATGTAAGGGTAACCTTAGGGGCTTGAGACATGTACACAGTGGTGTGTACCAGTGTATATATGTAAGGGTAACCTTAGGGCCTTGAGACATATGTACAGTGGTATGTACCAGTGTATATATGTAAGGGTAACCTTAGGGGCTTGAGACATATGTACAGTGGTATGTACCAGTGTATATATGTAAGGGTAACCTTAGGGGCTTGAGACATATGTACAGTGGTATGTACCAGTGTATATATGTAAGGGTAACCTTAGGGCCTTGAGACATATGTACAGTGGTATGTACCAGTGTATATATGTAAGGGTAACCTTAGGGCCTTGAGACATGTGTACAGTGGTATGTACCAGTGTATATATGTAACCTTAGGGGCTTGAGACATATGTACAGTGGTGTGTACCAGTGTATATATGTAAGGGTAACCTTAGGGCATTGAGACATATGTACAGTGGTATGTACCAGTGTATATATGTAAGGGTAACCTTAGGGGCTTGAGACATATGTACAGTGGTATGTACCAGTGTATATATGTAAGGGTAACCTTAGGGGCTTGAGACATATGTACAGTGGTATGTACCAGTGTATATATGTAAGGCCTTAGGGCATTGAGACATATGTACAGTGGTATGTACCAGTGTATATATGTAAGGGTAACCTTAGGGCCTTGAGACATATGTACAGTGGTATGTACCAGTGTATATATGTAACCTTAGGGGCTTGAGACATATGTACAGTGGTATGTACCAGTGTATATATGTAAGGGTAACCTTAGGGGCTTGAGACATGTGTACAGTGGTGTGTACCAGTGTATATATGTAAGGGTAACCTTAGGGCCTTGAGACATATGTACAGTGGTATGTACCAGTGTATATATGTAAGGGTAACCTTAGGGGCTTGAGACATATGTACAGTGGTGTGTACCAGTGTATATATGTAAGGGTAACCTTAGGGGCTTGAGACATATGTACAGTGGTATGTACCAGTGTATATATGTAAGGGTAACCTTAGGGGCTTGAGACATATGTACAGTGGTATGTACCAGTGTATATATGTAAGGGTAACCTTAGGGGCTTGAGACATATGTACAGTGGTATGTACCAGTGTATATATGTAAGGGTAACCTTAGGGGCTTGAGACATGTACAGTGGTGTGTACCAGTGTATATATGTAAGGGTAACCTTAGGGGCTTGAGACATGTACAGTGGTATGTACCAGTGTATATATGTAAGGGTAACCTTAGGGCCTTGAGACATGTATACAGTGGTATGTACCAGTGTATATATGTAAGGGTAACCTTAGGGCCTTGAGACATATGTACAGTGGTGTGTACCAGTGTATATATGTAAGGGTAACCTTAGGGCCTTGAGACATATGTACAGTGGTGTGTACCAGTGTATATATGTAACCTTAGGGCCTTGAGACATATGTACAGTGGTGTGTACCAGTGTATATATGTAACCTTAGGGCCTTGAGACATATGTACAGTGGTATGTACCAGTGTATATATGTAAGGGTAACCTTAGGGGCTTGAGACATATGTACAGTGGTATGTACCAGTGTATATATGTAAGGGTAACCTTAG
>OW804094.1:209170-236670 GCA_942159475.1 Sthenelais limicola | reverse complement strand
TAAAATGAAATTTAAAATGAACATGGTGATACCTGAAGCTCCACTTCTTGACCTCCTCAAGTAAAGTATATATTTTTTTTTTTTTTTAATAAATTTTATTGACAGAACTTCACACAGTGATAATTCTCATTTGTCGAAGTATGTGTAGTGTTAGCAATAATCTTCTCACTGAAGTACAACCCTTCAGAGGCTGCATCTGTAGGATTTGCTTGTCCATAAGATAAGTCCATACGAAAGAAAAGCATGTGTCTTTCTATGGGTGTTTCTCATAACATGTGGCATTCTATAGTAATTTCTAACTCATAACATGTGGCTTTCCTTGCTTGTGTATGTGATCACTTTCTGATGGGGCACAGCTGCACCTGGACACCTGCGATGCACCTGCCGCAGGCAGTGGTGTCCATAATGTTGTCACACTCAGGGCACAGATATGTACCAATAGCTGATACCAAGCCCTCCATGATGTAACATATGTAACATCACACATATCTCTCCATTCCATTGTGCACCTGTTTATGCTTTCCCTAATAATCACATCAGGTCTCAACAACAGCTGCATAATCCTTGTTATTGCTGATACTATGGGTGGTTCCTTGTGACACTATACATACTGCCTTTCCATGTATGTTTCCCTATAAGAACATTTGGCTTTCCATGTAATATAAACTGTTATAGACTGTCAAGGTAAAAGACTCATGTTCAGACCAGTTAAGATTTACTTTATATTCCCGTACATAAAACACTGAATATTCACGGTAAGGCCGTCCCCTCGTGTTGATAAGGTGAGGTCTAGAGGTGTGTGCCACTGGTCATGTGTGACTCCAGGTGGTGCATGCTGCTGTCACATCAGTGTTACGTCTCAGTGTGAGAGTCTGTGCATCTGTCAGTGCTTCCACACAGTGGAGAAGCTGGAGTGACAGCAGGAGAGTACTGGACAGTGCTGGGAGGAGGGGAGTATTGTGTGACACTGGTACCACTGACAGGATGGGAGAGGCTAGTGACAGCTGTGATGGGATGGGAGAGGCTAGTGACAGCTGTGACGGGAGGGGAGAGGCTAGTGACAGCTGTGACGGGATGGGAGAGGCTAGTGACAGCTGTGATGGGAGGGGAGAGGCTAGTGACAGCTGTGACAGGAGGGGAGAGGCCAGGTGTAGTGACAGCGGGGGTGACCAGCTCTGCTGTGTTGGTCTGGAAGCTGGTGAACAGTTCCTCTGTCTGTGTCTCTACTGGCTTCAGTTGGCAGCTGGTGGAGACGCACAGACCGCCCGCCCCCTTCCTCCGCCCCCGGCAGCACAGCACTGACAGCTCCTGCCTGAACGAGCGCCAGAAAATGTAGACAAATATTTTGGAGCTGAGGAAGAAGTCGCGGCATGAGGAGCAAATGTTGAGGGCAAGGTCACGGTTAGCGTAGAACTCTCCAGATTCAATCTCTGGCTGAACCTTCTCAAACACAAGAGCAAATATATTGTAGCCGACCTCAGGCAGAGTGAGCAGCAGTGAGACAGCACCCAGCACCACCACCACAGTCACCAGGTCATAGCAGCCCACAGGCTCTAGCAGGTAGATGTTGTGCAGCAGTGAGTCCATGCCTCCTGTACCAGCCCCTCCACATGCACCCTGTCCTGCACACACTGCCCTGTCAGCACACACTCCCCGCCCCCCACACACAGCCCGCCCCCCATACACACCCCGCCCCACACACACTCCCCGCCCCCGCAGGATGACCACTATACAGCCCAGTATAACCACCCCAGGGATGAGTGAGGCAAACATGAGGTCCAGCACTGGCCACACAATGCCACGGAAGTGTTCATTGTGGTGGTTACCAAATGTAGTGAATGTGCAGAAGAACTGGTTCTCATTGTTGTGCTCCTGCTCCAGGCCGTAGGTCCAGAAGAAGTGAGCGTTGCCACAGACCAGCACCAGCAGGGTCAGCAGCAGCATGTTCTTGGTGCGGTCGGCTGTGCTCGTCTTGTGAGCTGACAGCGGCCGCGATGTTATAATGGCTGCCTCCACATGGGCCGCCATGAGCATCCAGGCGCACAGGTGCAGCAAGAAGTTGGACAGGAACGAGTAGACCTGAGGGGAGAACAATAATAATGTTAATGAGTAGACCTGAGGGGAGTACAATAATAATGTTAATGAGTAGACCTGAGGGGAGAACAATAATAATGTTAATGAGTAGACCTGAGGGGAGTACAATAATAATGTTAATGAGTAGACCTGAGGACAGTACAATAATAATGTTAATGAGTAGACCTGAGGACAGTACAATAATAATGTTAATGAGTAGACCTGAGGGGAGTACAATAATAATGTTAATGAGTAGACCTGAGGGGAGTACAATAATAATGTTAATGAGTAGACCTGAGGGGAGTACAATAATAATGTTAATGAGTAGACCTGAGGGGAGTACAATAATAATGTTAATGAGTAGACCTGAGGGGAGAACAATAATAATGTTAATGAGTAGACCTGAGGGGAGTACAATAATAATGTTAATGAGTAGACCTGAGGGGAGTACAATAATAATGTTAATGAGTAGACCTGAGGGGAGAACAATAATAATGTTAATGAGTAGACCTGAGGACAGTAGAATAATGGCGATTGATTAGAAAATAACAACACTTGAAACAACACAGATCTCCTAGTTCTTGCTAGCTAGGTTTGCTTTATTCTGCCTACTGAGAACAGCCTTTGTCAACAAAGGTCAGAACCTCTCAACTCCACAGGAGAGAGACATATGAATAAAAATGGTAAAAGGTAGAAAAGGTATTTAGAGAAATAAGCATAAAGGCAAATGACAGCTAGCTATAAAATACAACAATATACAACATAAAACAACATCTAGAAATTAACTCCCTGCAGCAGGACACAATGCCAGCTCACATCCAGCCCAGCCGGCGCGCCCGGAGAACCAGAACCAGACGACTAAGCCAAGGAGCCGGGCAGCTGGCTGGCAGTGTAGGGCAAACCGCTTGGATGGCACCACACTCAGCACCACCACACTCAGCACCACATATCACTTCAAGACCCGACAAGGCAACGTAATGAATGTTCAGAGTGTGTGGTAACAATGTTTCAGGCTATGAGCTATGAGTGTACATCAGGGAAAGTACACTATGGTTTGTTAATTGGTGATGTTAAATTTAAGTATGTGTAATTCTAGAAGTTTACTACATTTTACCAGGGTTTTTTGGTTCCCTTGCTAGCTTTTGCTTAGAGGTTCCGGCCGAGGGTACAGACTTGGCTTTGGGAGTCTCGGACTCAACCTCAGCCTCGTCAATTACCAACGCCGCCTCCTCTTCTGCAGCTGCCATCTTAGCCTCCTCGGCCTCCATAATTGCACCCCAGCATGTTACGGGGCCCGACCCAGAACCATCTGCGTCAGCCTGACCCATGCCTACAAGGATCCGAGACCCTTCCATGACCTTGGCCTCCTCATCCGACAACACCTCACAGTCCGAACCATCCAGATCCATATCCAGATCGGACTCGGACAGCTTGGCATTGAGGGAGCTAGCCAACTGGTCCTAGCCAACTGGTTTTCGTACTGGCCAGAAGTAGACATCATTAATCAATCGGTACCTGAAAGTATAATGATGGTCTGGGTAGTAATAAGTACAGAAAATACCTGTTTTCTACTGCAGATGGATGTTTGGACTCTTCTTGGACACGCTTCGGCTGTGGCTGTCAGCTACTACACACATAGAGCGTAGTGGTATCAAGAAATCTAAACCTTCACTACATGAATATACCCACGCTTGAGGCACAGTGAGTTGGTTGATTACTCCAAAACACAAAGATTGAACGTTTATTGGTATATCAGCAGTGGATACGCTGTTCAAGTTTAGTTTAACGTCTTCAGATAGCAACTTTCATTCATTCCTACCCCAATGGCGAAAACAACATGACCGCTATAGGTCCCATGCCAGCCCGCGCATTATCAACGTGCCCCAAAACACGGTTAGTATACGACCCACAGCATTCATGCAACTTGACTACTCGAGCAAAGGGACTACAAACACAGGGCAATATATTTCACAAGGTTCATCACTTGATAAAACTTACTGCACAGTTCTCTTTCTAAGAGGTAGTCTCTGTGCTTTGCTTCGCGGAAGCTGGAAGTAGACTGACTGAAATGGTAAAACACCAGCGTATTTAACCACTGCAATGCCAGAGTTGCATTCAGTCGCCGCACTACTGCAGCGCCAGTGTTCCTTCCCGCGCTCACCCTCTGAGCCTGAAAATAGCTTTGGACGCGTGATCCCACTCTGCTATTCGGGTCTCTGCTGAGACAATGCAGAGGTATAATCATTCTCCGATTTCCTCAGACCCACCCCGGGCGTAGGCAACACTCTATTTGTGATGTGTTTCAGGAAAATGAGTCATAAGTCGCAAAATTGATATTTTTCAGAGTGTTTTTGTCACAAGATCAATTATTGGAATGTTCTAATCTTTGGAGGGTGTATCACGTCTAGCTATATCAATCGATGTATCAAATTTCAGGACAATCTATGTAATATATCCTTTTGTTTTAAAGGTCCTCATATGGACTACATTTAGTTTCTTCACTGTTTATTGACCCAAAGCAATATTGTAAACTTTTTTTTTCAAAAACACAAATATCAAACTTAAAATCTAAAAATACTTATCATGTTATTAGACAGTTTACTATCATTGGAATCGGCTGGATCTCATCTTTTCAAATATAATGGAATCTCAAAATCTATTTTTTGCGACTTATGACTCATTTTCCTAAAACACATCACATTTGTTCATAAATAGATTCCGATGTTGACATTGAAGTCCATGGTCACTAAAGACGTTTTGGATTTCCAGTTTAACATGCAAGCGTTACCCAAGGCAAGGTCAAGTACTCTCCGAGACTCATGTTCGTCTCCCAGTCACAAATGGAATTAACTAAATAAAGTCCATTTTTACAGCTTATCGTTAGGGGACAGGGCGATTCTAGTTCGGTCCACCACCCGTCTGACTTCTCGTTGTGTGATTTTTTAGTTTAGGCAGAAATCAGTTCGGAGATTCCCACCCTCGGTCCAGTACCATAATTAGCTCAATTGCAACTGAACTGGGGCCTTACGTAAACGTTTAGCCCTTGCTATGCCAGGAGAAGAAGGATCTGGTGGCTTTGCATTAACCACAGCTCCTTTCCTTTGTCTACCTGGTCGTTTCTTTGGCTGCACCGGAGGTACAGGAGCAGGTTGGGCTAGCTGTTTCCTAGGCCTTCCGCGCTTCCTTTTTGGTCGGACGTATCTGTGCGAACCTTCGGCCTCCCGTGCTTCTTCGGACAGACTGTAGCTACCTTAGACTTCTCTTTTTTAGACAAAGTCTTTCCCGGCCCCAAAGGTCCAGGCTTGGCAGCTGTAAGTCCCGAATCTGCTAAGGAACTGTCAGGTTTGGCAACAGATTTTCCTTTTTTACCCCCTCTTTTCTTTAGAGGCAGAGATTTACTAGAGGTTTCCTTTGAACTATCCTTTCGGACTTTTCTAGGTCTACCTCTAGGCTTGACGCCCACAGTAATCTTCTCTTTCTCAACCAACTTCGGACAATCTTTCCCTGACACCACTCTCCCAGCTTCTAGTCTAAAGATTTCCATACCAGCCTGTTCCTGCTTTTGGAATTCTGGAGCCCGATCCAAGTTAACTGCTTGAATCGGCCCATTTTCGTCAAATGCCGGCTTCAGATAATCGATATGGTATCGCATTAGACCCTCAGCTGTCTCCAGTTCACAGGTGGTACCTCCTCTGAACCTTGTGATTTTATAAGGCCCATCCCACTTGGGTCCGAGCTTCTTATTTGCTTTGGGGGGACAGAATCGGTATACCACCTCCCCCGCCTCAAAACTGGGGGGCCTAGAACGTTTGTTATAATCTCTTATCTGGTGAACCGCAGATATTCCAAGATTATCCCACACGTACTGGTGTCCCTTTCTCATCCACTGTCTCAGGTTCTCTACAAAAGCAACCTTGCAAGGGAAATCAAGACTTCCTCTTTCTACACCATGAACTATATCCATGGGCATTACCAGTTCTTCTCCGAAGATTACTGAGTTAGGTGTGCATAAAGTAGCAGCATGCACTGTTCCTCTGTATGCGTGAGCGATACAAGGGGTCAGCATATCCCAATCTACTTCGTCCGAATCAGTCATACAAGATAGCTGTTCCACAAGAACTCTGTTCAGCCTCTCGCACTGCCCATTGCTCATAGGCCTGTACGGGAGGGTAATTAGCTTCTCGATTCCCAGCATGTCAAGTAGACTCTTCAAGAGTTGAGACCGAAATTCAGGAGCCCCATCTGTCTGTAATGACACAGGACATCCAAATCTCAAGATCCATTCTTGAAAAAGAACTTCTGCACAGCTCTCAGCGGTGTGATCGGCCATGGGGTAGGCTTCGGCCCATTTAGAGAAATGGTCTACTACAACCATGATATAGCTGTTACCTCTAGGGGTACTCCGAAGAGGCCCTAGAATATCCAACGATATTCGGTTCCATCTACCACCATGTTTTTCTTTCTTAAGGTAAGAAATCCCACCACCACCTTTAGTCTTCCTCATATTGCACTCCGAGCAAGCATGTATCCACCGTTTCAGATCATAACTCATACCAGGCCAAAAATATCTCATCTTTGCTGACCAGACATTCTCGAAGGTTCCGAAATGACCCGCAGTTTTGGCACCATGTATGCCCTGGAAGATCTCTTTCCTCATGGAAACAGGGACGATTTTCCTCCAGTATTTCTTTTCAGTGGCTCGTCTTGTCCACCCTAGACATAGCACACCTTCCCTCAACTCCATACTACCAAGATGTCTGACAAATGTCTGAAACTCATTAGATTCACCAGCAAGATCTTCCTTGCTAGGAACTGGTATAGTACCATTTAACATTTTCAGCAACCTTTTGACAAGTGGGTCGGCTTGCTGAGCTTCTTGCAACACGTTCTGTTGAGTCCCTAAGGAAACTTCATTAGTGGCAATAACAGCGTCATGCGCACCGCAATCTAGGCAGTCTGGTCTTCCACATTTTCTGGTTGGTAAGTGCGACAGCGCGTCAGCATTTTCATGCTGCTTCCCAGCCCGATGCAAAATCATGCTCTGATCCAGTCCGAATTCCTGTAAGGTGAGTAGCCAGCGAGCTAACATATCGGTCGGATCCTTGAAATTGAGCAGCCAACACAAGGAGGCGTGATCTGTCCGAACAACAAAATCCTTATTACCTAATAAGTAATGTCGGAATTTCTGCAGGTAGGTCAGAACGGCAAGCAGCTCACGTTTTGTTGTACAATAGTTCCTCTGTGGCTTAGATAAACTATGGCTTGCAAAACACAGAACCACTTCCCTCCCTTCCTGGACCTGAGACAGGATTCCCGCCATGCCAAAACTACTTGCATCTGTATCAAGGATAAACTTACCCGTAGGTTGAGGATATCTGAGAGTAGGTGAAGAGATTAGCAAATTTTTGCATATATCAAATGCATCCTGGCAACGAGGAGTCCACTCTATAGGTTTAGTATATTGTTTATCCTTGCCTGTCGCGGTTTCAACTTCCTGCAAAGGGATCACTAATTTACCAAAATCTTTCATAAAATCTCGGTAATAGGAGGCAAATCCAATGAATTGCCTTACTTCCCTAGCATTTTGGGGGATCGGCCAGTCCTTGACTTTCTGGATCTTCTTCGGATCCGCTTGAATGCCCTGGCCTGTCACAATCCGACCCAAGTATTCCACTTTCTTCCGGAATAATTCACATTTCTTGGGTTTCAAACGAAGACCATAATCCTGTATATGCTCAAGGACGAGTCTCAGGTTGTCTAGGCACTCATCAAAAGTTTTCCCCAAAACCACGATATCATCCAGATAGATCAGACATGATTTCCAGCAAAGGCCATCTAACATCTGATCCATCATGCGTTGGAAGGTAGCGGGGGCATTACACAATCCGAAGGCCATGACCTTGAATTGAAATAACCCAACACTGGATAAAAATGCAGTTTTTGACTTGCTATCTTCATCCATCGCCACCTGCCAGTACCCACTTTCAAGATCTAAAGTACAGAACCACTGGTTTCAAAAAGTGACTCTATGCACTCATCGATCCGAGGTAGTGGAAAGCTATCCTTTATAGTGACAGAGTTTAGCTGACGATAGTCAACGCAAAAACGCTGTGTACCATCTTTCTTGGCCACCAGGACAATAGGAGCACCCCATGGGCTACTGCTATGTTCAATCCGACCCTCTCTGTACATTTTCCAAATCTCTGCGTCTGCCCTGTCCCTCTTCGCCACAGGAATACGCCGGTATGCTTGTTTGATCGGGCAAGCATCCCCAGTGTCTATCACATGGCAAACTTTATCAGTGCAACCAAGGGCCTTGCCACCTGGAAGAGAGAAACAATCTCGGCATTCCTCCAGCAGAGACAGAGCAACCTTTTTCTTGTTTTTCTCGGACAAATCCAAATCATTGACCAGCTTCTTCAGCGGGCACTCTGCACTTGGTGGTACTATGATGTCGGGAGCTATCAGATCATCATCCGCCACAGGCGATTCTGTAACCTGTATAGAATTGATGATTGCCTCTCTGATAACATTGCTATCATCATCTCCAGACAAAACAGAGTCCTCTGCCACAAGAGTGACTCTACTTAATCTGCCCACCACTCTCCGTTTGCCAATTTTCATTGGGCTGCCAGACAGATTGCTGAAAGCTACCAAAGCGGTTGAACCTCCACCTGAAACATATGTATTCAGGCTCCCTAAGGCGAAGTCTTTCAGCAATCCTTGGTCTGGCTCAAACATCCAAGCATCCGATGCGTCTGAGCCACTATCAAAGTTTAATTCTGCAAGTGTAATAGATCTGGGCTCCATGATCACCGCTTTCCTAAGTGTCACAGCTATACCAGCATCTACTTTGCTCACAGTCATAGTCTTTATAGAGGAAACTTCTTTATCTCCACACTTCTTCTTCCACTGCTTACACAAAACAGAATGTCCGAAGTTTTCCAAATAAAAAAGTCCTGACCAATCAAGATTACAACGGTGCACATAGTAAAAATCTGCACCTAATATCCCGTCTTCAGGGCCCTTCACACCACTGACTACCAGACATGTCATCATGTACGTCCGACCTGACACTTCATATGGACAGAGCACGCTCCCATATGTAGTTATAGGTGTTCCATTGCCCATCGAGCACGCCATACGTACCAAAATCATAGGCGGCACATGTGGAAGGGAATCATAGAAATCCTTGGTAATCAAACTTGTCGTTGCGCCTGGGTCTACCAAGAAAAATCCACTTTTCCCACCTATGCCTACAGGGGCATACCATCTCTCCCTCACTAATAATTTAGAAGGGATCTCCAGAGTTTCCAGCTGTTGAACAGAAACTTTCTGAACCCGAGCAGATTTCTTTTGGTCCTTTTCCACCAAAATAACCTGTCCTGACTCAGCTTGGTACTCGGCCTGTCCCCAACGCACACCAGGGCTCTTGTCCGAGCATCCCTGAATCTTTTCAGGGAGAAAATCACCGTCCGGCAACGGCCTAGGACCTCCAGCTATCGGATTGGGTAGCTTCTTGTCGCTAAGCTTTAACCCTATCTTACACACCGGTGCCTGGGCTGATTTCCCAGTTCCTATACTACTACCAAGATCCTCACAGACTGTGGTACTAAGAAGCGTGTTGTCCGAGGCACCCGTATTGCTTACTACAGGAGCCGAACCTAGTTTTCCAAAGCCGGCTTCTCCCCTGGAGTGTCTTGCTTCTTCACAAGTTCGAGTAGAGCCTTTTTAGTGGGGCAAGTTGAGGCGAAATGCCCCTCCTCACTACAAAAATAGCATTTCCGAACTTGCCAGGTTTTCTTTTCCCTCCCCCCAGCAGGCTTCTTGTTCTGCTGAGTTGAGGAACCAGTCTTTCCATACTTTCCTGCCATGCTTGGAAAGCTTGCACTATTGCATTGCTGGGATCGTCGGACTGATCATCATCGTCAGACTCCTGCAATGCCAGTGCCTGGCTAACCTGTACCATGGCCTTTTCTTTGGCACTTTTGGCAAAACAGCAGCGTTTACAAAGTCCATATGGCAACTCTCCCATACCTCGGCCCAATGAATCGCTTGTAGAAGGTCAAACGGCTGTTTAAGCTTCACCCAAGCAGCTTTCTCCTTGTTGATCAAGCCTTTCAAGAAGACTCTCAAGCAGAGGGTACGTAGAGTGTTGTCTAGATTTACACCGAAAGCATGTCTAGCACGTTTGGCTACCTCATTGGCAAACATACGGCTTGGCTGCTTAGGGGTTTGTCTGCAATTATAGAACTGTAGACTGTTTCTTTGCAAGAGAATGCTCACCAAAGTTAGCATCCATATGGTCTACAAAACCAACAAGATCCAACCCTGGAGGCAAATCTCCCATCTCGCTGAGCTGACGGCGGCAGCTGCACAGCTGCATAAGGAACTGTTCAGGTGTCCAATTATGTGCTTCGGCTAGCACTTTCATCTCTCCGAGATGCGTCCGCCAGGAATCCTTAGGATCCCAGTTCCTTATAATCGCCGGTTTAGGGGCATGATTAACATTCGTTGCCACAAACTGAAGGTAAGTTTGGCGCCTATAGCGCCCTCATACTTCAGGGCCTGCACCACTGACTTATCCCGAAAGTAGTTTGACACTTGGTTAGACATATGTCGCATGGGAGAATTATCGATCGCATGGATGCCAGGCATTTCGATTCCAGAAGCATCTGGCAACCCTCCGACTGTATTACATTGCCGACCAGTGTTTCTCAAATATTGGCTGTTATCCACATGACCACGCACATATGTTGTGGAAGCAGCTGGTTTTTTTATGCTAGAGTGTGCTCCAACATAAGGCCTACCCCCTCCCCCTCCGTGAAGAGGAGACGAGGCGGTGAATGTCACTGTTTCTTTTTGTCTAGGTGTCCTGGATCCTCCACGTGGAGGAGAAACACGGTGGGTTGAGTTAGGCTGCTTAGGGCCTGGCATACGTTCTCCGCTAGGAGTAGCATGTACCACAGGTTCACCTACAGCCTGCCCGCCAGCCGCTTCGGACAACTTTAGATGCTCAGGCACGGGTGTCCGAGTAGTCTTTTCTGCTGAAAAATGCCTCGGAGTGAGGAGAATGTATGATCCACCACCTTCCTTAGGATAACTAGGCCTCTCTTCGCCTTGTGGCGGAGACATTCCACGTATCCTAGGAGGTGAACCACACAAATTTGCATCCTCGTCATCCGAAGAATCATCAATTATGTTTCTCATTTGTGACATATCATCTACCCTGGCCGCCTCATTCCGTAGTTTTTCATTCTCTACACATAGTCTATGTGTAGTGGCTTGGCAGTCATCGGTCACTTGTGCCAACGTGTTCTGGAGTTCTTGATTCTGCTCTATGAGCTGATCAATAGTCCCACGGGCATTGTGCATCGACAGTCCTTGCACAAAATAGGCATGGCGCCAGGAGGCCACTTCAGTCCTCAGCTGAGCCCTTTCTTCCTCCTCAAAGGAATCCATCATACCTGGATTCCTCCGAAATTCAGTCCACTGATCTCCTTCAACTTCGGACTGGTCACTTTTACCTTTGGATTTGTTTTCTTTGCACCAGAGCCAGGAGTAGGTTTGCGGTAACCCTTCATACCAGCTGGTGAAATGCGCAGGCCAACTTGGGCCGCTGCATCCGCCACTGGAACTCCATTTGCATTGGTAGCCATATCTCAAAGATATACCAAAGTCTCTAGCAAAGGTAAAACTTTAAGCCCAAACGCTCAATCAATAAGACGGAAAGTCAAGTTTGGTTACGGCACCAGTTGTAGTGATTTGTAGTCGCAGGTTCGTTTCCCTTGGCGTATCCGAAGCTTATTAACGAGAGTTTATAGAACAAAAGGAACAAAGGGAGGCGCTACCTGTTCACTTGGGTTTTATTCACATGAGGTGTTTGGAACTGAGCATCAGTTCGCTTCCAGACCTGACTCAGACTTGGGATTTCGGGTCACCTGGCCAGCCAGGTAACCCTTGTCCAAAGGTGTCTGACAGACATGCATAAGAATAGTAAACACTTCACATTCGATGATATAAGTAACTCTATCAAGACTGAGAGGCTTATCATGGCCTCTACAGATTACATAAAATGGTTGAAACCCGGGTCGCAGTTACTAGCAACCAACAGCTGACTGCTGTTAAACATAAAAGGTGAACAGGCAAAAAGGTAAGATAAGACTAAAAAGTCCCGCGGACCAGTAGTGACCACTGGGGAGGTTCGGATGAACTAACCCTCAGCGGCCAGCTAAACCCAATAACACCACATTAGTATAATGGTAGTAAGCTATACACACCTGGCAGTAAGTAAGTGACAGTAAGTATTACATATTGTAATGGTAGCAAGCTATATATACCTGTTTACCTGCATGGTTATAATGATTATATGGTTATAAAGGTAAGCTTTACACACCTGACAGTAAGTGTTGGAGCGGTTGAGGGAATAAGCTATATGATACCTGTATGGTTATAATGGTAGTAAGCTATATATACCCATTTACCTTTATGGTTATAATGGTTATATATGGTTACCTGTATGGTTATAATGGTTATATATGGTTACCTGTATGGTTATAATGGTTATATATGGTTACCTGTATGGTTATGATGGTTATATATGGTTATAAAGGTAAGCTATACACACCTGGCAGTAAGTGTTTGAGCGGTTGAGGATGGTCATGGTGATGTCCGTGTCCACTAACTGGTTCATCCAGGTGTTGCCACACCTGATGTAAAGCACAAGTAGGTCAGCCACACCCTGGAGGGACAGGTAGAAGCACAGTGGTAGCACCCTGCAGGAGAGGCGGGCCAGAGTTAGGGTCAACACTAGGTTTCCCCCAGTGCCCACTGCAAGCAGCACCGGCAGGAGGTAAGTCTTGAGGTGTTTACTGGCGATGTCTGCATCATACGTGTACATCGCCCACTTGTCATCCGTGTAGTTGAGGAAATAGTCGTCATAGTCGCCCTCTTCATAGTCACTCATGTCCCCCATGATGTACAGGGATTGGGGTATAGTCGCGGGGAGGTCAGGTGGGCCTGGGGGAGGTACAGTATGGGGAGGTGGGGGCACGGGGAGAGTAGTATTGGGGTACGGGAGAGGGGTAGTGTTTGGGTACAGGGGAGGGCTAGTATGGCAGATGTGGGGGCACGGGAGGGGTAGTGTTGGGGTAAGGGAGCGGGGTAGTGTTGGGGTATGGAGGAGGGCTAGTATGGCAGAGGTGGGGGGGGGGGGGCACTGGGAAGAGATGTAGTTGGGTTGAGAGGTGCTATTGAGGGAGACTATTATGAAGCAGCAATCTGCTGGACTTTGCCTAGCCACTGGACTATACGCAGTTCCACCCACTGCTGTACCGCTCTGTTGCTGGTTGAGCAGGTGGAGTGGAGTGCCAAGCTCCTAGATATAAGGTTCAACTGTAAATGAATTGGTTAAACTGTAGAGATATGTAAGCACACAAGGTCAGGTCTATAATCCTGGTCAGTGTCTGATGTTTGTAGTACTTCCCTCAACTATGAAGGCTTAACTCTAGTCTACCATTAGCAGGGTCCATCATACCTTAGCAGACTGAAGCATAGTCTATGTAGCACTGGAACTATTAACACTTTCCCATTCCTTATAATGGGTTGATTAATTGTTGTAGTTTTGTTTTGTTAACAACATCACAAGTAAACCTCAGTTTCCGAGTTGTATATACAACAAGTCCAGCAGCTCTCTGTCACACATTTCACTCCCATTGTTTATTTGTTTAAGACTGGACGTCCAGGCAACAGTTCCTGATACACCAGTAACCAGGGCAACAGTTCCTGATACACCAGTAACCAGGGCAACAGTTCCTGATACACCAGTAACCAGGGCAACAGTTCCTGATCACCTGCAGGAGTTGTGAGGCAAGTGCAGGATGTGGACTACACCTAGACACAAGAGTAACCAGGGCAACAGTTCTTCATCACCTGGAGGTGTTGTGAGGCAGGTGCTACACCTAAACACACCAGTAACCAGGGTTGATAACTACAGTACCGTGTAAGCCCCTAACTGTCCACCATGGTGTGTCATGTGTGTCCACGTGGGTGTGGTCAATCAAGGTATCCGTACCATCCATGGCAGTCCAGGCCCAGTGCTGGGACTGGCTGATGTGGTGAAGTCTCTGTACAGCTGCGGTGCCAGTGGTACAGGGTTTACTGTAGCTCTGTGAGGTGCCAGTGGTACAGGGTTTACTGTAGCTCTGTGAGGTGCCAGTGGTACAGGGTTTACTGTAGCTCTGTGAGGTGCCAGTGGTACAGGGTTTACTGTAGCTCTGTGAGGTGCCAGTGGTACAGGGTTTACTGTAGCTCTGTGAGGTGCCAGTGGTACAGGGTTTACTGTAGCTCTGTGAGGTGCCAGTGGTACAGGGTTTACTGTAGCTCTGTGAGGTGCCAGTGGTACAGGGTTCACTGTAGCTCTGTGAGGTGCCAGTGTTACAGGGTTTACTGTAGCTCTGTGAGGTGCCAGTGGTACAGGGTTTACTGTAGCTCTGTGAGGTGCCAGTGGTACAGGGTTTACTGTAGCTCTGTGAGGTGCCAGTGGTACAGGGTTTACTGTAGCTCTGTGAGGTGCCAGTGGTACAGGGTTTACTGTAGCTCTGTGAGGTGCCAGTGGTACAGGGTTTACTGTAGATGACCTGGATGTGACCAAGATCTGCAATGATAAGAAGTAAGCATCAGTCGTACAGTGCTAAAAGGTGACACTCCAGGGTGAGGTGTGACTTCAGTCATCATGTTTGAAGAAATTAAATTCTAAATGTTGGTACGTTATATTACATCACAGGTTTTCATCACATTCAACACAGTGAGATCTGCATGTGTGGTATGGTTTGATCACAGTTTGATGATCACATAAAAGAACATTTAAAATGTTGACTTGTCATATATGCATTCAATACATAAACTCAAAGTTGTTGTTCATGCACTGTCTTTTGATGCACAAGGCCATTTTTATGTGTGGCCACTCAATAAAGTTCTAATATATCAAGTTGTCATTATGTTTTGTCCTTGTTGACCCTGTAGCTAGGGGGCCGTTCCCTTATCTGGCGTAAATTGTTATCTATATATTAAAATGTTATTTGTACTGATTCTGATGATACATGGTATGATACATAGACACAATTAGAGGTGGTTATCCCCCGAGGGCGTAGATAACAGAAGTGGGGCTGCCTAAAAAATGTTGACATGTCATATACATTCGAAACACATAAGTTTGGCTGCCAGAAGTCAATTTTGTATTTACTATACCTCTCCCGATATTTTGTTGTGAAAAAATAGTGAATATTCTATGGAAATTCGAGTCAGAAAACAAGTTCTGTTCAACAGTCTGTTTGTTTACTTTCTCACTTCCAGTCTACCTCACTTTTTTCGGGTTTACTTTTCTATTTAGATAGGCAATAAATCCGCAATTTCACAGATGCTTGCCACTATATTTGTTATTTTATCTTTACATAAGGTGTATAACAAGTCTTATTTTCGTGAAAATGATTATTTAACTACAGAAAAAAAGGATGCGAACACGGGCCTATTTTTTTCCTTAAAATTCCACCAGAGGTATATTATGTAAATATCCTGTACCCTGTAAGGCAGGAGAATGTATTTCTGTAAGAGTCTCATCCAAAGTCAGCTAATAACCTTTCAGTAAGGCCTTTACAGTCAAATAAAAACGTGTATCAATCAGTCAGAAACGAGAGAAACAGAGCTAAATATTTGATGAATGACGTTTGCCATGTCCTATCATACTATGCTAATAATGACCTCCCAGGTTAGTTATAGTTCTCTCAGTACATTATAGCTAATAATGACCTCCCAGGTCAGTTATAGTTCTCTCAGTACATTATAGCTAATAATGACCCCCCAGGGCAGTTATAGTTCTCTCAGTACATTATAGCTAATAATGACCTCCCAGGTCAGTTATAGATCTCTCAGTACATTATAGCTAATAATAACCTCCCAGGTCAGGTATAGTTCTCTCAGTACATTATAGCTAATAATGACCTCCCAGGTCAGTTATAGATCTCTCAGTACATTATAGCTAATAATGACCTCCCAGGTCAGGTATAGATCTCTCAGTACATTATAGCTAATAATGACCTCCAAGGTCAGTTATAGATCTCTCAGTACATTATAGCTAATAATGACCTCCCAGGTCAGGTATAGTTCTCTCTATACATTATAGCTAATAATGACCTCCCAGGGCAGGTATAGATCTCTCAGTACATTATAGCTAATAATGACCTCCAAGGTCAGTTATAGATCTCTCAGTACATTATAGCTAATAATGACCTCCCAGGGCAGTTATAGATCTCTCAGTACATTATAGCTAATAATGACCTCCCAGGTCAGGTATAGATCTCTCAGTACATTATAGCTAATAATGACCTCCAAGGTCAGTTATAGTTCTCTCAGTACATTATAGCTAATAATGACCTCCCAGGTCAGTTATAGATCTCTCAGTACATTATAGCTAATAATGACCTCCCAGGTCAGTTATAGATCTCTCAGTACATTATAGCTAATAATGACCTCCCAGGTCAGGTATAGTTCTCTCAGTACATTATAGCTAATAATGACCCCCCAGGGCAGTTATAGTTCTCTCAGTACAGTATAGCTAATAATGACCTCCCAGGTCAGTTATAGTTCTCTCAGTACATTATAGCTAATAATGACCCCCCAGGGCAGTTATAGTTCTCTCAGTACATTATAGCTAATAATGACCTCCAAGGTCAGTTATAGATCTCTCAGTACATTATAGCTAATAATGACCTCCAAGGTCAGTTATAGATCTCTCAGTACATTATAGCTAATAATAACCTCCCAGCGCAGTTATAGTTCTCTCAGTACATTATAGCTAATAATGACCTCCAAGGTCAGTTATAGATCTCTCAGTACATTATAGCTAATAATAACCTCCCAGCGCAGTTATAGATCTCTCAGTACATTATAGCTAATAATGACCTCCCAGGGCAGTTATAGTTCTATTATAGCTAATAATGACCTCCCAGGTCAGGTATAGTTCTCTCAGTACATTATAGCTAATAATGAACTCCCAGGGCAGTTATAGATCTCTCAGTACATTATAGCTAATAATGACCTCCCAGGTCAGGTATAGATCTCTCAGTACATTATAGCTTATAATGACCTCCCAGGGCAGTTATAGTTCTCTCAGTACATTATAGCTAATAATGACCTCCCAGGTTAGTTATAGTTCTCTCAGTACATTATAGCTAATAATGACCTCCCAGGTTAGTTATAGTTCTCTCAGTACATTATAGCTAATAATGACCTCCCATGGCAGTTATAGTTCTCTCAGTACATTATAGCTAATAATGACCACCCAGGGCAGGTATAGTTCTCTCAGTACATTATAGCTAATAATGAAGTACCAGGGCAGTTATAGTTCTCTCAGTACATTAAAGCTAATAATGACCTCCCAGGTCAGTTATAGATCTCTCAGTACATTATAGCTAATAATGACCTCCCAGGGTAGTTATAGTTCTCTCAGTACATTATAGCTAATAATGACCTCCCAGGTCAGTTATAGATCTCTCAGTACATTATAGCTAATAATGACCTCCCAGGGTAGTTATAGTTCTCTCAGTACATTATAGCTAATAATGACCTCCCAGGTCAGTTATAGATCTCTCAGTACATTATAGCTAATAATGTCCTCCCAGGTCAGTTATAGTTCTCTCAGTACATTATAGCTAATAATGACCTCCCAGGGCAGGTATAGTTATCTCAGTACATTATAGCTTATAATGACCTCCCAGGGCAGTTATATGGGACTATTTTTTATTTTTTATTTTTTATTTTTTTTTTTTATTTATTTTCTAGAAACCTTTTGGTTGCCAAATACTGCAAACCTTTTGCAGTTTGGTCGCTTGGCATCATTTTCTGCTAATTTTGCTGCAGATGTTTGCCAACCCTTGGTAACTTGGAAGAAAAATTTGCTTTTGTTGCTGAATCTCAAATGAACAATCTGGCTTGCCTGAGGTGTCATTTGGGGGAGATATTGTGCTTAAATCCCTTCTGTTTTGTAGTATGATTAGTGTTTCTGTTCCTTGGTGAATTTCGGACTATTTTTATGACAATTGCAAGGGTTTTGGAGTAAATTTTTTGTGCGATTTTGAGCGTTTTTCTTGAACTTTTGAAAAACTTTGAAATTATTTATATTTTTAAAGTTGATATTTTTGATCTGTATTAGTTCTAGTACAGAATGTGATGACTTTAGGCCATTTTCTCTGGACTTTTTCTTAGTCATCACCATGTAAGAACGTTTGTGAGCCAATGAAGCAAAGATTTTAGGGGAGAGGACATGTAAATTTATTCAAAGAATTCTTGTCCATTCCTCCCTTGAGGCTTGTGTTAACTGTGGATGATTTGAAAGGAGAAATCTCGCCCTGAAGGGACTAAAGGTAGGATTTGGACAGTCGTAGGTACCGTTGCTAGAGTGGGATGAGCCTCAGTGCAGAGGAATGCGCGTGGCGTGGGCGTTGCTTGGTCCTTCCCTCAGGGGGGCGTGGCATCGCTCATGCTGCAAACCTCTCGTGCATCCCACAAGCCCTAGTGTTCCCTTGATGGAATGGGCCTGGGTCACCTACTGAGCCAGCAATGAGGGGTTGGGGGCTGTATTGAAACCCCCCTGACACTTAATCTGGACGTGGCCAGGCCTAGTACCGCACCAATCCACCCTGGAGGGGTTAATGTAATGGGTACTACCCTAAGGTTTCTCTGACTAGACCACGATCACTCAAGGTCTGGAGATTCAAGATGGATAGACGGAGGTAGGAGTTGCTCCCTGATATATTTTTTTCTTTTCTTTTCATCTTGATTTCTCTTGTAATTGGTTACCTAATTCGCCGTTCGACTCATTTAAGCGTCCATGCTAATGATCTAGAAATGATTTCTAGGAACTTTAAATTATTTATTCTGTACTAAGATTTTATTTTTTCTGAAACTTAAGAACTTTTGCCACTCCCCACATAGACAATGGGGATCGTGTGAAGCCAATGTCTAACTGAATCAAGTAGATAGACTTTGGTTTTAGCTATTGTACTTTAGTTAACCCTTTTTCTTTACGTTTTTATCATTTGTTTTTGGCTTTTTGCAATTGTCTGAGAGAGTGTCTGATTTTTCTTCACTTCAGTGTGCTTTTCCTGCTGGTCGTGGTGACTGTGTCTGTTACGGGACACAGGCTGCGACAAAACCTGGGTGTTTTCCTGTTCAAAGAGCAGGACATCGTGGTCAATTGCCAACAGAAGTCAGTGATTTTGGACCTACCCTTGCCTAGGGTAGAAGACCCTGTTATGCCTTCCCTTTGCGATTCTGTTAGACTAGGAATACAAGAGGAAGATTGTGTTGCAATTAATTACATGCAAAATCGTCTATATAGGATTGCAAATGGGACATTTTTCAAGTTTTCTTCTATTATGGAAACTTTGAAGGCTGATTACTCTGCAAGGACAAAACGATCTGTCTTGCCTGGGGTAGGAAAGGTTGCTCGAAAACTTTTTGGTGTGGCCACTGAGGATGAATTGGCTGACTTCAACAAAGCAGTGCGAATAATGTCAGGAGGAGTTGGAACTATTGAGGAAACACAAGAGGCAAGAGATAAGGTCATCAATGGACTTGTATTAAACACAAATTTGCTTTTGGATTTTTCTTTGGAACATTTGCTGGAAGTAGACAATTTGATTTTGAATTTAACTGCGACTATTGGTACGGTGGCGAATACTAGCTCTGGAGAGCTCCTGTCGGCCATACGATTCATGCACCTAAACTTCAGAAAGCTGTCTTTCCTCTCTGCAACCACCCTTGACATCGTGGCACAGGCCCAATATGTGGGAACAGTGAGGAAAGTACTGACAGCGATCGAGGGTTTATTAGAGGGGCATGTGTCGTTGGATCTCGTAGAGGACAGGAGTCTGGACAGGGCTAGGGGAGTCTTGCGGAGGTCCTTGCCTGAAGGTTACCATATGGTAACTACTTTGGACAGGGATTCGCTGCTAAATTTCCATGTGGATAGAGATCGAATTTTTATTTCTTTGGGGGTCATTGTGGCTCCTAGAAAATCAATTTTTTCTCTCTTTAGACCCATTTTTATTCCCTTGCCCCTACATAGCCATTCTCACAATACCTCTGGATTTACTAAACTGGTGTTTGCCTCAAAATATTTTGCCATCTCGAAGGACCAGAGCCAGTACTTGGAACTAGACAGTGAATTTATGGAAGCTTGTGTCAACTTGGATTATGGTAGGTTTTGCAGAGAATCTATTATTTTGAGATCTATTGGACTTTGGTCATGTTTATCGTCCCTATTCTTTGATAATGTAACTTCAGCCCTTGAACTATGCCCTTACCACTCGTTCCTCAACGTGCCAGTGCCCCTGACACACCTATCAGTGGGTAATGACAGCCATGTCATCGTTGGGGCAGGCCATACTGCGAGGTTTGAGTGCCCTGGGGGTCATAACAAGGAGATTAGTGTCCCCCCTTTTCTTGTTGTGTCCTTACCCTGCCGGTGTATTTTGAAATTCGATAAGGTTGTCTTGGAAAATAATCAAATTAACTGTGAAGAGCCAGAAATTGCTCATATTAGTATCAAAACAGGTTTTAATATGCCTATGGCTGCTTCTTTTGGAATCGATATTTTAAATATCTCTGGGGCAGAAATCTTTCATGCTCCAGTGGAATTAAATTTACCCTCCTCCGAGGACATTAGGAAACATTTAGGCCACCTTGGAGACGATTTAATAAATAAGGGTATCGACTTAAGACCAGCAGTAAAGGACATGATGGAAAAGCAACAAAAGGTAAAGAAAATTTGGGAAAACTTGAAGGTAAATCTGCAGAATCTCCCTAAACATCAGTCGGTGGGCATTACTGCCACTATGATCAGCCTTTTTAACACGATAATGTGTGTTTATTTATTCTGTAAGATGCATCGTTTGGGAGCTATTTTTCCAATTGTGCGCCAGACAGATGCTTTTGCTATTATGAATTTAACTGATCTGGAGGCTGCTAATGTCGTTTTTTCACCGAGTGCCAAGTCTATCACTGATTCTTCCTTTAATTATTATTCTTTTTACTACGATTATTCTGGTTATTTGGTCTCCATTTGCCTCTGTATTGTGCTAGTATTTGTCTTAAAAAAGATTTGGACCTATAGAGTTTTCTTGAACATGATTTGCTGTGGGGGAAGAAACGAGATGTTAGACACCCCCATGCTTCACTTGCGTTTACAGAGCAGTGGAAACTCTTTCGATTTTCCGTTGGTCAGTTCAATTTTTTCTCATAATGCTATGGTCAAATCTCTTGCTCCTTTAGTAATCTCTGCAGAGGCAGAGATTTCTTGCTGCCATTTGAGGAGATTTATTTTCCTTGAATGGAGTGATGACCTTTTAGTTCCCAGTCAAGGCAAAGTGTTTAGAGTAACTTTGCCGACAGCTGTTAAAATACCCTTTTATTCCTCTTTTAGGCTAAAAACAGCCTTGGCAAGTCAGGAGAAGATCTGGGCTCTATTTTGGGTCCCAAAGAACTCTAGAACTGTGCAGATTTTACTAAAAACCCCCCTCAGTCGTTCGAAAAGAGGTTTAACCTCAAGTAATATCTCATTAGCAAGTGTGGGCAATGGGGCAGGTCTGAGAAACAAATGTGTTTCTTTCTCAGATCTCCACGAGAGAGATGAGAAAGACGTCTAGTTTCTTTCCTAGAAGCAGTTTTTTTCTGTTTATTTATTATTTTTTTTCTCTTGTCTAATTTGCTATGTGGACTGATACAGCTGTTTCAGTGTGTGACCGAGTATTTGGGTCACCCAGTTGTGGTGACTGGGGTCACAGCACGGCCCCATGAGGTATTTTTATTATTCTGCCGACTTAGAATGTATCTGACCTTGTTTCTCTGGTGTATGGTGTATTTATGGCTGGGTATTTGAATGAGGAAGCAAAACAATAACATCTGTTTTGTGGGTCTCACTTACAGCCGTATGTGCTGCTGATTGTACTGTTTATAATTTGCCTTAACCATGTTTTTGCTTCCAGTGGGTTCCTCAGATTTTTCTTTTTGTTTCCATGTATTTTAGATTTTGAACTTTTAAACATTTGACTTGATTATCTCGTTGATAACTTTCAACGATTTCTCAGATCTAGACTTTTGGGTCTGTTTTTCTATTTTTCTGTATTTCTTTGAAACGATTGCATTGTCTTTGTATTGTGTGGTGTCGTTGTACTTATATGTATTTGCTGTCCTGTTTTTACCACGATACCTCACAGGTACTGAGCCAGTTCCTATTGGGAACTACCATACATGTGTTTTGATTCACAGAATTGCTCTTTCGGCAGACGCCATTGAGTTAACATTGCGCCCATTTTGTGTTGGTCGCCATAGACGACCCATATTATGTTTCACTGACCGGGCGCTATAGGCAGTCATGCTGAGAGCGGGGACGTCATAGGCGGCAAGGTTAAACTTGTTAGCTCTAGACAGCAAGGTTGATGTATGTAAACACGCTCTGAATGATCTATTATTCTGGCATTTATGTAGGGCTGGAGAGAGCGGTTTTGTCTTGCTGTTAGCAATCTTTGGTTGACCTTTTTTTTTTTTTTTTTCATGTTATTCTTTATTAATTTGCCTTCACTTTTGTGAAACTTTTTCTTTTTAAAAACTATTTATTTTTATTTCTTATTTATTTTTGTAATTATCCTATCCTTTTGGAGTTTGCTTTTTGGCTTTTTGCCTTGCCTATTGGCACTTTTCTCTTGATTTTGATGACAATCATCCACACAAGGTCGTGTACATGCCTGAGTGATCATTCACAGGGCATGACATGGCATTGTGCAAGTTTGGAGGAGATGTGTTTGTAGGCTAGTCATAGAGAGTTTACAAATTATTAAGAAGTCACTTTTAAACGTTTTTCACTGCAGATAACTATCCTTTACCCCACTTATTTCCCTTTATTTTTTGCCTTTTGGCCAGACACCCTTGTTGTCACAAATTTTGTCTTACCTAGTGCATTTTTTCAGTCTTCACGAGGCTAAAAATGCCTCTCACTAGGCCGAGCTTCACGAAAATGGACTTTACTTTGGGCCCCCCTAAGAGCCCAACGGTTGGTCCTCTCTACCAAGCCCCCAAATCTGGGATAAATTGGATAGGTATTGTCGCAGTGATTTTTATTATTTTCTTTTGCTTACCAAAGATTGTTAGATGTCTTTATAAGGTATATTTGTGTTTGAAGGCCTGTTGCCTTTGCTGCTGCCGCAGAAAGGTCACCAGCAAGGCCAACAAGATTTGCCTCCGCCTCCAGCAGGGAGAAAGGTATATTGAGATTTTTCTCTCTTCTACTATTTTTGAGAGAGAGTCCTTCTCCGCTGCTGAAGCCCCTAGAATGGCAGGTATCTATGCAGATAGGGGCTGCTATCTCTTCTCCTCAGTAGCTCTCCGATGGACTGGACCTATCAGGCTAGTCCACCAAGGAGGGCTGCTGGAGATCGATCTGCCTCGACAGAGATCTCTCACCTGCACTAAGTACAGAGTGCTGGCTGCCATGCTGGAGGAAGGCGAGGTTCGCTGGACTCTGGTGTGGAAGCCAGTACAAGGGAACCCAATGGAATTGGAAGTGGTGTAGAGTGTGAGGCAGGCTGATCTTTTCTCTCTCTCCCCTGAGAGAGAGAGGGGGAAGAGAGTGATTCTCACTTTATGTGAGCTTTTTGTATATTTGTAGCATATTTTAGTCTTCTTTAAAGTTTCATGTACGGATAGCGTTCTGCTGTATTGTTGTATTCTCTTTATATTTTCTAAGCAGAAGCAGGAAACAATTATGTTTCCCTCTATCAGAGTTATCATACTTTTATTATTAATTTTGGTCTTTTAAGGAAGTTTCTGTGCGGGCCGGTGTCAGGCCCCGTATTCACTGCGCCTTGCCGGTCTCTCTACGGCCAGGATTTATGTTTAGGGCGGAATGTGTAGGTGCATACGCCGGCGCTGTCATTTGAGAAGGCCGGTCGCCGACGCAGGCTCTCGCCTTATGCCATCCCTGCGCGGCCGGTCAAGTGTTCGAGTTAATGATTTCACAACCCTTCTGTTAGACCTTACGTGTATCTTAGCTTGTCATTGTTTTCTCAAATGTCTAGTAATATGCTTCCATATACCATATTTAAGAAAAAAGAATCCGTATGTGATCGCCTTCTTGATTGTTCTTTATTTTATTATTATTCTTGAATATTATGTGTTATTTGTTCTTAAGCAGGTGTGCTTATGGAGGATCGTCGGGGTAGCGAGGGGGTGATGCTATACAGCCAAGATCATCCTAGCCCCTCCCTCCATGACTCACACCTGCCAGTCATATTGCCTTGGGCCTATCATGGATAGAGCCCCTCCCACCTCCAGGAGTAGCACGTGAGCTGCTCCTGTGAGGGTTGTTGTCTAATAAAATATACAATCAGTTGGTAACGGAATCTGTACGTGTCTGGTCGTCCTTTCTCCTTATCTCCTATTCACATTAGATTATAGAAGTATCCACGATCTCGACTTTATAATAGTTCTCTCAGTACATTATAGCTTATAATGACCTCCCAGGGCAGGTATAGTTCTCTCAGTACATTATAGCTAATAATGTCCTCCCAGGGCAGTTATAGTTCTATTATAGCTAATAATGACCTCCCAGTTCAGGTATAGTTTTCTCAGTACATTATAGCTAATAATGACCTCCCAGGGCAGTTATAGTTCTCTAAGTACATTATAGCTCTATAATGACCTCCCAGGGCAGTTATAGTTCTCTCAGTAGATTATAGCTAATAATGACCTCCCAGGTCAGTTATAGTTCTCTCAGTACATTATAGCTAATAATGACCTCCCAGGTCAGGTATAGATCTCTCAGTACATTATAGCTAATAATGACCTCCCAGGTCAGGTATAGATCTCTCAGTACATTATAGCTAATAATAACCTCCCAGGTCAGTTATAGTTCTCTCAGTACATTATAGCTAATAATGACCTCCCAGGGCAGTTATAGTTCTCTCAGTACATTATAGCTAATAATGACCTCCCAGGTCAGTTATAGTTCTCTCAGTACATTATAGCTAATAATGACCTCCTAACAAGTTGGCTGAAGGAGTGTGAATATTGCACGAGTTGTATACCAACAAGTGCAATATTCTAAACAACTGAAACGAATGACTTAGTTAACTGATTTATTATTCATGCTTTCAATCATGAAAATCAAAACAAATTGGGTCATAGATTTGAATTTTATTGGTAATCTTAGTGAAAATAACAGATTGGTTGCCATGACAACCCCACATAAATCACTAGTGAAACACACACTATGCATCAATCCATCTAGATACGTTGTTTTCAGGGAAATGCGTGTATAATAAAAAGCAGAAACTTTAACATTCAACGCTCATTAATTGACTGTTGTTGATAATTGCTAAGAAGACTAAAAGCCAATCAGTGAATTGCTGATGTGGAGGAATGCTCGCCTGCGCTCAGTGTTAAACAATAGATCCATCAACCTGGCACAGCCTGGCACAGCTTTGTTTGTTCCCTTAATCCCTTCATTGTGCAGCGCCTGGATAACAGCGCTTCTGTTCACAGGACCAGTGTGCCTCCATCCCAGGGGGGCTGAGGTGGGCTGAGGGGGGCTGAGGGGGGCTGAGGGGGGCTGAGGGGGGCTGAGGGGGGCTGAGGGGGCTGAGGGGGGCTGAGGGGGGCTGAGTGGGGCTGAGGGCGGATGAGGGGGAATGAGGGGGGCTGAGGGGGGGCTGAGGGGGGCTGAGAGGGACTGAGGGGGACTGAAGGGGGGCTGAGGGGGGCTGAGGGGGGCTGAGGGCGGATGAGGGGGAATGAGGGGGGCTGAGGGGGGCTGAGGGGGGCTGAGTGGGGCTGAGGGGGGCTGAGGGGGGCTGAGGGGGGCTGAGGGGGGTTGAGGGGGGCTGAGAGGGACTGAGGGGGAATGAAGGGGGGCTGAGGGGGGCTGAGGGCGGATGAGGGGGAATGAGGGGGGCTGAGGGGGGGCTGAGGGGGGCTGAGAGGGACTGAGGGGGACTGAGGGGGCTGAGGGGGCTGAGTGGGGCTGAGGGGGGCTGAGAGGGACTGAGGGGGGGGCTGAGGGGGGGGGGGGGCTGAGGGGGGCTGAGGGGGGCTGAGGGGGGCCGAGTGGGACTGAGGGGGGCTGAGGGGGGCTGAGGGGGGCTGAGGGGGGGCTGAGGGGGACTGAGGGGGGCTGAGGGGGACTGAGGGGGGCTGAGGGGGGCTGAGTGGGGCTGAGAGGGGGCTGAGGGGGGGCTGAGGGGGACTGAGGGGGGCTGAGGGGGACTGAGGGGGGCTGAGGGGGGCTGAGTGGGGCTGAGAGGGGGCTGAGGGGGGCTCTGTGGGGCTATGTGGGGCTGCCTCCATCCCAGGGGGGCTGAGGGGGGCTGAGTGGGGCCCAGGGGGGCTGAGTGGGGCTGAGGGGGGCTGAGCGGGACTGAAGGGGGCTGACGGGGACTGAGAGGGGCTGAGGGGGGCTGAGTGGGGATGAGGAGACTGAGAGCGGCTGAGGGGGGCTGAGAGAGGCTGATGGGGGCTGAGTGGGGCTGACTGGGGCTGAGTGGGGCTGAGTAGGACTGAGGGGGACTGAGTGGGGCTGAGTTGGGCTGAGGGGGCTGAGGAGGGCTGAGTGGGGCTGAGGGGGGCTGAGGGGGGCTGAGGGGGGCTGAGGGGGGCTGAGGGGGGGCTGAGGGGGGCTGAGGGGGGCTGAGGGGGGCTGAGGGGGGCTGAGGGGGACTGAGTGGGGCTGAGTTGGACTGAGTGGGGCTGAGTTGGACTGAGGGGGGCTGAGGAGGGCTGAGGGGGGCTGAGGGGTGGGCTGAGTGGGGCTGAGGGGGGATGAGTGGGGCTGAGGGGGGCTGAGGGGTGGGCTGAGTGGGGCTGAGGGGGGATGAGGAGACTGAGGGGGGCTGAGGGGGGCTGAGGGGGGCTGAGGGGTGGGCTGAGTGGGGCTGAGGGGGGATGAGGAGACTGAGGGGGGCTGAGGGGGGGCTGAGGGGGGCTGAGGGGGGCTGAGGGGGATTGAGGGGGGCTGAGGGGGGCTGAGGGGGACTGAGTCGGGCTGAGTGGGGCTGAGTTGGACTGAGGGGGGCTGAGGAGGGCTGAGGGGGGCTGAGTGGGGCTGAGGGGGCTGAGGGGGCTGAGGGGGGCTGAGTGGGGCTGAGGGGGGTTGAGTGAGACTAAGGGTGATATCACCAACCAAACAACATTCATTGTACGACTTTTACACTGTTTGATTGTTCTAATTTGATTGTAAATATATGTTATTGTAGCGGTACTCCACCTCTATAAGTACTTACGGCGAGATAATTCCAATGTTTTAATGTTCTTGATGTATTAGGCCTCCAGTACAGGAGACTATGGTACAAGAGAAACCAAACCTTATATTATCATTGTGT
>OW804094.1:66271-208970 GCA_942159475.1 Sthenelais limicola | reverse complement strand
TTTACTATATATGTAGCTGGGGTAACTATATAACTGTACTATATATATGTAGCTGGGGTAACTATATAACTGTACTATATATATGTAGCTGGGGTAACTATATAACTGTACTATATATATGTAGCTGGGGTAACTATATAACTGTACTATATATATGTAGCTGGGGTAACTATATAACTGTACTATATATATGTAGCTGGGGTAACTATATAACTGTACTATATATATGTAGCTGGGGTAACTATATAACTGTACTATATATGTAGCTGGGGTAACTATATAACTTTACTATATATGTAGCTGGGGTGACTATATAACTGTACTATATATATGTAGCTGGGGTAACTATATAACTGTACTATATATATGTAGCTGGGGTAACTATATAACTGTACTATATATGTAGCTGGGGTAACTATATAACTGTACTATATATATGTAGCTGGGGTAACTATATAACTGTACTATATATATGTAGCTGGGGTAACTATATAACTGTACTATATATGTAGCTGGGGTAACTATATAACTGTACAATATATATGTAGCTGGGGTAACTATATAACTGTACTATATATATGTAGCTGGGGTAACTATATAACTGTACTATATATGTAGCTGGGGTAACTATATAACTGTACTATATATATGTAGCTGGGGTAACTATATAACTGTACTATGTATATGTAGCTGGGGTAACTATATAACTTTACTATATATGTAGCTGGGGTAACTATATAACTTTACTATATATGTAGCTGGGGTGACTATATAACTTGACTATATATGTAGCTGGGGTAACTATATAACTGTACTATATATGTAGCTGGGGTAACTATATAACTGTACTATATATGTAGCTGGGGTAACTATATAACTGTACTATATATATGTAGCTAGGGTAACTATATAACTGTACTATGTATGTGTAGCTGGGGTAACTATATAACTTTACTATATATGTAGCTGGGGTAACTATATAACTGTACTATATATGTAGCTGGGGTAACTATATAACTTTACTATATATGTAGCTGGGGTAACTATATAACTGTACTATATATGTAGCTGGGGTAACTATATAACTGTACTATATATATGTAGCTGGGGTGACTATATAACTGTACTATATATATGTAGCTGGGTAACTATATAACTGTACTATGTATATGTAGCTGGGGTAACTATATAACTTTACTATATATGTAGCTGGGGTAACTATATAACTTTACTATATATGTAGCTGGGGTGACTATATAACTTGACTATATATGTAGCTGGGGTAACTATATAACTGTACTATATATGTAGCTGGGGTAACTATATAACTGTACTATATATATGTAGCTGGGGTAACTATATAACTGTACTATATATGTAGCTGGGGTAACTATATAACTGTACTATATATGTAGCTGGGGTAACTATATAACTGTACTATATATATGTAGCTGGGGTAACTATATAACTGTACTATATATATGTAGCTGGGGTAACTATATAACTGTACTATATATATGTAGCTGGGGTAACTATATAACTGTACTATATATGTAGCTGGGGTAACTATATAACTTTACTATATATGTAGCTGGGGTAACTATATAACTGTACTATATATATGTAGCTGGGCTAACTATATAACTGTACTATATATATGTAGCTGGGGTAACTATATAACTTTACTATATATATGTAGCTGGGGTAACTATATAACTGTACTATATATATGTAGCTGGGGTAACTATATAACTGTACTATATATATGTAGCTGGGGTAACTATATAACTGTACTATATATATGTAGCTGGGGTAACTATATAACTGTACTATATATGTAGCTGGGGTGACTATATAACTGTACTATATATGTAGCTGGGGTAACTATATAACTTTACTATATATGTAGCTGGGGTAACTATATAACTGTACTATATATATGTAGCTGGGGTAACTATATAACTGTACTATATATGTAGCTGGGGTAACTATATAACTGTACTATATATATGTAGCTGGGGTGACTATATAACTGTACTATATATATGTAGCTGGGGTGACTATATAACTGTACTATATATATGTAGCTGGGGTAACTATATAACTGTACTATATATGTAGCTGGGCTAACTATATAACTGTACTATATATATGTAGCTGGGGTAACTATATAACTGTACTATATATGTAGCTGGGGTAACTATATAACTTTACTATATATGTAGCTGGGGTAACTATATAACTGTACTATATATATGTAGCTGGGGTAACTATATAACTGTACTATATATATGTAGCTGGGGTAACTATATAACTGTACTATATATATGTAGCTGGGGTAACTATATAACTTTACTATATATGTAGCTGGGGTAACTATATAACTGTACTATATATGTAGCTGGGGTAACTATATAACTGTACTATATATGTAGCTGGGGTAACTATATAACTGTACTATATATAGGTAGCTGGGGTAACTATATAACTGTACTATATATGTAGCTGGGGTAACTATATAACTGTACTATATATATGTAGCTGGGGTGACTATATAACTGTACTATATATATGTAGCTGGGGTAACTATATAACTTTACTATATATATGTAGCTGGGGTAACTATATAACTTTACTATATATATGTAGCTGGGGTAACTATATAACTGTACTATATATATGTAGCTGGGGTAACTATATAACTTTACTATATATGTAGCTGGGGTAACTATATAACTGTACTATGTATATGTAGCTGGGGTAACTATATAACTGTACTATATATATGTAGCTGGGGTAACTATATAACTGTACTATATATATGTAGCTGGGGTAACTATATAACTGTACTATATATATGTAGCTGGGGTAACTATATAACTGTACTATATATATGTAGCTGGGGTAACTATATAACTGTACTATATATATGTAGCTGGGGTAACTATATAACTGTACTATGTATATGTAGCTGGGGTAACTATATAACTGTACTATATATATGTAGCTGGGGTAACTATATAACTGTACTATATATATGTAGCTGGGCTAACTATATAACTGTACTATATATATGTAGCTGGGGTAACTATATAACTGTACTATATATATGTAGCTGGGGTAACTATATAACTGTACTATATATGTAGCTGGGGTAACTATATAACTGTACTATATATATGTAGCTGGGGTGACTATATAACTGTACTATATATATGTAGCTGGGCTAACTATATAACTGTACTATATATATGTAGCTGGGGTAACTATATAACTGTACTATATATATGTAGCTGGGGTAACTATATAACTTTACTATATATATGTAGCTGGGGTAACTATATAACTGTACTATGTATATGTAGCTGGGGTAACTATATAACTGTACTATATATATGTAGCTGGGGTAACTATATAACTGTACTATATATATGTAGCTGGGCTAACTATATAACTGTACTATATATATGTAGCTGGGGTAACTATATAACTGTACTATATATATGTAGCTGGGGTAACTATATAACTGTACTATATATATGTAGCTGGGGTAACTATATAACTGTACTATATATATGTAGCTGGGGTAACTATATAACTGTACTATATATAGGTAGCTGGGGTAACTATATAACTGTACTATATATATGTAGCTGGGGTAACTATATAACTGTACTATATATATGTAGCTGGGGTAACTATATAACTGTACTATGTATATGTAGCTGGGGTAACTATATAACTGTACTATATATATGTAGCTGGGGTAACTATATAACTGTACTATATATATGTAGCTGGGCTAACTATATAACTGTACTATATATATGTAGCTGGGGTAACTATATAACTTTACTATATATATGTAGCTGGGGTAACTATATAACTGTACTATATATATGTAGCTGGGGTAACTATATAACTGTACTATATATATGTAGCTGGGGTAACTATATAACTGTACTATGTATATGTAGCTGGGGTAACTATATAACTGTACTATATATATGTAGCTGGGGTAACTATATAACTGTACTATATATATGTAGCTGGGCTAACTATATAACTGTACTATATATATGTAGCTAGGGTAACTATATAACTGTACTATATATATGTAGCTGGGGTAACTATATAACTGTACTATATATATGTAGCTGGGCTAACTATATAACTGTACTATATATATGTAGCTGGGGTAACTATATAACTTTACTATATATATGTAGCTGGGGTAACTATATAACTGTACTATATATGTAGCTGGGGTAACTATATAACTGTACTATGTATATGTAGCTGGGCTAACTATATAACTGTACTATATATATGTAGCTGGGGTAACTATATAACTGTACTATATATATGTAGCTGGGGTAACTATATAACTTTACTATATATATGTAGCTGGGGTAACTATATAACTTTACTATATATATGTAGCTGGGGTAACTATATAACTTTACTATATATGTAGCTGGGGTAACTATATAACTTTACTATATATATGTAGCTGGGCTAACTATATAACTGTACTATATATGTAGCTGGGGTAACTATATAACTGTACTATATATGTAGCTGGGGTAACTATATAACTGTACTATATATGTAGCTGGGGTAACTATATAACTGTACTATATATGTAGCTGGGGTAACTATATAACTGTACTATGTATATGTAGCTGGGCTAACTATATAACTGTACTATATATATGTAGCTGGGCTAACTATATAACTGTACTATATATATGTAGCTGGGGTAACTATATAACTGTACTATATATATGTAGCTGGGCTAACTATATAACTGTACTATATATGTAGCTGGGGTAACTATATAACTGTACTATATATATGTAGCTGGGCTAACTATATAACTGTACTATATATATGTAGCTGGGCTAACTATATAACTGTACTATATATATGTAGCTGGGGTAACTATATAACTGTACTATATATGTAGCTGGGGTAACTATATAACTGTACTATATATGTAGCTGGGGTAACTATATAACTGTACTATATATATGTAGCTGGGCTAACTATATAACTGTACTATATATGTAGCTGGGCTAACTATATAACTGTACTATATATGTAGCTGGGGTAACTATATAACTGTACTATATATGTAGCTGGGGTAACTATATAACTGTACTATATATGTAGCTGGGGTAACTATATAACTGTACTATATATATGTAGCTGGGCTAACTATATAACTGTACTATATATGTAGCTGGGCTAACTATATAACTGTACTATATATGTAGCTGGGGTAACTATATAACTGTACTATATATGTAGCTGGGGTAACTATATAACTGTACTATATATATGTAGCTGGGGTAACTATATAACTGTACTATATATATGTAGCTGGGGTAACTATATAACTGTACTATATATATGTAGCTGGGGTAACTATATAACTGTACTATATATATGTAGCTGGGCTAACTATATAACTTTACTATATATGTAGCTGGGGTAACTATATAACTGTACTATATATATGTAGCTGGGCTAACTATATAACTTTACTATATATATGTAGCTGGGGTAACTATATAACTGTACTATATATGTAGCTGGGCTAACTATATAACTGTACTATATATATGTAGCTGGGGTAACTATATAACTGTACTATATATATGTAGCTGGGCTAACTATATAACTGTACTATATATGTAGCTGGGGTAACTATATAACTGTACTATATATATGTAGCTGGGGTAACTATATAACTGTACTATATATATGTAGCTGGGGTAACTATATAACTGTACTATATATATGTAGCTGGGGTAACTATATAACTGTACTATATATATGTAGCTGGGGTAACTATATAACTGTACTATATATATGTAGCTGGGCTAACTATATAACTTTACTATATATATGTAGCTAGGGTGACTATCCCCTCTTTCTTTTCTCTCTCTCTCACCTTTCTCTACCTTCTCTCTCCTCTTCCCTCTAAGTACTCTTACTTGTGGACAAGTTCTCACAAATGGTTATCCATACAATATGAATGATACTGTTACAATAGCTTACCTGGGGCAAGTGAAAAGCCCAATTGCTGGGACTTGAGCTACCCAGTATAAATAAAAGCTTTAAAAAAAAAAATAGACCAAGCCAAACTACAAGATGTAGCTTGTAAATAAATATACAAAAATCCACTTGTGATTCAGCCCTTTATTATGCTGTAGTCTAAGATCAAGTTTAAGGTTTTTTAGGTAAATATTTAACATCTTCAGACTAAATCACAGTAACTATAGCCAGACACCGGACACAAGTATTTGACCTTGAGAAAATGTTTCCCTTGGAAACGCAAGGTAGCTACATTAAGTTGACACTAATTGTAAAGTTAAATAGATCAATAGTTCAATATATCAATAGTTCAATAGATCAATAGTTAAATACATCAATAGTTAAATACATCAATAGTTAAATAGATCAATAGTTAAATAGATCAATAGTTAAATAGATCAATAGTTAAATAGATCAATAGTTAAATACATCAATAGTTAAATACATCAATAGTTAAATACATCAATAGTTAAATATATCAATAGTTCAATAGATCAATAGTTAAATAGATCAATAGTTAAATATATCAATAGTTAAATATATCAATAGTTAAATAGATCAATAGTTAAATAGATCAATAGTTAAATACATCAATAGTTAAATACATCAATAGTTAAATACATCAATAGTTAAATATATCAATAGTTAACCCTTTAAGGGCAGAGGGTCTGATAAGGGAGGTTGTCTTTTAAATTGTCCCTTATTGTGGCCGTACCAAGCATTATAAAAACGAAAAAATCTTTTTAATACTCCAAATATTAGTGAAGTTATAGTCTTTCAAAGTTGCCTGCCTGTTAAATTTTCAGCTAAACTACTTAGCCTAAGTGACTTTTTAAAAGGAGATAGATGATGTAAAAGGCAATGATGTCTAGACAGTGAAAATTAATCAGGACAATGCCACATAGTCTTTTTATCACCATTTTGCTGTAAGAAATGCGATTTGTACTGAGTAAATTGCACATGAACCTAAATTTTCTGCTCTACTTGTTATGAGTTGTAATTTAGAAATTTCATGTTTTATGTCACCATAGCAACCATTTACCAGATATACACCTTTTCAATTGAAAAAAACGGGCTGTTTGGTTGCCATGGAAACCATTCTAAAGGAACCATTTTCAAAATCCATCAACTTTTACGACCATTCATTTTATTCAGCATGAAAAACTGAATGAATGGCATTTTTTCAAAAAAATAAATTTAGATTTAGTTTTTTTCCAATTTAAGAATGAATATTGCATAAATAGAGTTATAATTCTTCCAATTTAGCCACAATCTATTATGGACACCAAATTTTCTGCATCTACCAGGCACAAGAACATTTTTTTGATTATTGGTCCTTACAACATTTGGAACACATTGACATAGGAGGAAGAGGGTAAAATAGCAGGTTTTATTAAATGAATAGCATGTCTTATAGGCAATATTATGGGGAAAATGACCCAAATGATAGTGCATAAATGCACTACTCGCCCTGATAGGGTTAAATATATCAATAGTTAAATACATCAATAGTTAAATATATCAATAGTTAAATATATCAATAGTTAAATATATCAATAGTTAAATATATCAATAGTTAAATAGATCAATAGTTAAATAGATCAATAGTTAAATACATCAATAGTTAAATACATCAATAGTTAAATACATCAATAGTTAAATATATCAATAGTTCAATAGATCAATAGTTAAATAGATCAATAGTTAAATAGATCAATAGTTCAATAGATCAATAGTTCAATAGATCAATAGTTCAATAGATCAATAGTTAAATATATCAATAGTTAAATACATCAATAGTTAAATACATCAATAGTTAACTTAATACTTGTTCTCAGTCCCGATTTCTTTAGGTAGAACAGGTAGAAATCTAAGATTTCTACCTGTCAGAAGAACAAGAACATAACTTTAGAGTTATAATCCAAAGGGAGGCTTAAACATGTAATGTAAGGTTTTTGATCTTATACATATTTAGTATGTAGAAGCCCAGACGGCCGGATACGAAAATAAAGTAGTTGCAAAACAAATTGTCAAGAACATCATGTTTCTATCATCAATTTAGGAAAGTTCCATTACAACCAATTAATATAATCCTTCAACACCCGCTCCTGCTGACTACCCCCACCCAAACACACACACACACACTTAATATAATCCTTCAACACCCACTCCTGCTGACTACCCCTACCCAAACACACACACACACTTAATATAATCCTTCAACACCCGCTCCTGCTGACTACCCCCACCCAAACACACACACACACTTAATATAATCCTTCAACACCCACTCCTGCTGACTACCCCCACCCAAACACACACACACACACTTAATATAATCCTTCAACACCCACTCCTGCTGACTACCCCCACCCAAACACACACACACACTTAATATAATCCTTCAACACCCGCTCCTGCTGACTACCCCCACCCAAACACACACACACACACTTAATATAATCCTTCAACACCCACTCCTGCTGACTACCCCCACCCAAACACACACACACACTTAATATAATCCTTCAACACCCGCTCCTGCTGACTACCCCCACCCAAACACACACACACACACTTAATATAATCCTTCAACACCCGCTCCTGCTGACTACCCCCACCCAAACACACACACACACACTTAATATAATCCTTCAACACCCACTCCTGCTGACTACCCCCACCCAAACACACACACACACTTAATATAATCCTTCAACACCCACTCCTGCTGACTACCCCCACCCAAACACACACACACACTTAATATAATCCTTCAACACCCGCTCCTGCTGACTACCCCCACCCAAACACACACACACACACTTAATATAATCCTTCAACACCCACTCCTGCTGACTACCCCCACCCACCCAAACACACACACACACACTTAATATAATCCTTCAACACCCACTCCTGCTGACTACCCCCACCCAAACACACACACACACTTAATATAATCCTTCAACACCCACTCCTGCTGACTACCCCCACCCAAACACACACACACACACTTAATATAATCCTTCAACACCCACTCCTGCTGACTACCCCCACCCAAACACACACACACACACTTAATATAATCCTTCAACACCCACTCCTGCTGACTACCCCCACCCAAACACACACACACACACTTAATATAATCCTTCAACACCCGCTCCTGCTGACTACCCCCACCCAAACACACACACACACACTTAATATAATCCTTCAACACCCACTCCTGCTGACTACCCCCACCCAAACACACACACACACTTAATATAATCCTTCAACACCCGCTCCTGCTGACTACCCCCACCCAAACACACACACACACACTTAATATAATCCTTCAACACCCACTCCTGCTGACTACCCCCACCCAAACACACACACACACTTAATATAATCCTTCAACACCCGCTCCTGCTGACTACCCCCACCCAAACACACACACACACACTTAATATAATCCTTCAACACCCACTCCTGCTGACTACCCCCACCCAAACACACACACACACTTAATATAATCCTTCAACACCCGCTCCTGCTGACTACCCCCACCCAAACACACACACACACACTTAATATAATCCTTCAACACCCACTCCTGCTGACTACCCCCACCCACCCAAACACACACACACACACTTAATATAATCCTTCAACACCCACTCCTGCTGACTACCCCCACCCAAACACACACACACACTTAATATAATCCTTCAACACCCACTCCTGCTGACTACCCCCACCCAAACACACACACACACACTTAATATAATCCTTCAACACCCGCTCCTGCTGACTACCCCCACCCAAACACTCACACACACACACACTTAATAGCGGGGTTCCACTGTGCTGGACGTTTCACACTTAACACTGTGTCCATGTGTCCACCACTGAGGGGGACTCCCCGCCTACATGCAATATTAATCTTGGAACAGTTACACTGTAACTTTACATGGCTTACACTGTAACTTTACATGGCTTACACTGTAACTTTACATCGTTTACACTGTAACTTTACATGGCTTACACTGTAACTTTACATGGCTTACACTGTAACTTTACATGGCTTACACTGTAACTGTACATGGCTTACACTGTAACTGTACATGGATTACACTGTAACTTTACATGGCTTACACTGTAACTTTACATGGCTTACACTGTAACTGTACATGGCTTACACTGTAACTGTACATGGCTTACACTGTAACTGTACATGGCTTACACTGTAACTTTACATGGCTTACACTGTAACTGTACATGGCTTACACTGTAACTGTACATGGATTACACTGTAACTTTACATGGCTTACACTGTAACTGTACATGGCTTACACTGTAACTGTACATGGCCTACACTGTAACTGTACATGGCTTACACTGTAGCTGTACATGGATTACACTGTAACTTTACATGGTTTACACTGTAACTTTACATGGCTTACACTGTAACTTTACATGGCTTACACTGTAACTTTACGTGGCTTGCACTGTAACTTTACATGGCTTACACTGTAACTGTACATGGCTTACACTGTAACTTTACATGGCTTACACTGTAACTTTACATGGCTTACACTGTAACTGTACATGGCTTACACTGTAACTGTACATGGCTTACACTGTAACTGTACATGGCTTACACTGTAACTGTACATGGTTTACACTGTAACTGTACATGGCTTACACTGTAACTTTACATGGCTTACACTGTAACTGTACATGGTTTACACTGTAACTTTACATGGCCTACACTGTAACTTTACGTGGCTTGCACTGTAACTTTACATGGCTTACACTGTAACTTTACATGGCTTACACTGTAACTTTACATGGCTTACACTGTAACTTTACATGGCTTACACTGTAACTTTAGATGGCTTACACTGTAACTTTACGTGGCTACACTGTAACTTTACATGACTTACACTGTAACTTTACATGGTTTACACTGTAACTGTACATGGCTTACACTGTAACTTTACAGGGTTTACACTGTAACTTTACAGGGTTTACACTGTAACTTTACATGGTTTACACTGTAACTTTACATGGCTTACACTGTAACTTTACATGGCTTGCACTGTAACTTTACATGGCTTACACTGTAACTTTACATGGCTTACACTGTAACTGTACATGGTTTACACTGTACCTTTACATGGCTTACACTGTAACTTTACGTGGCTTGCACTGTAACTTTACATGGCTTACACTGTAACTTTACATGGTTTACACTGTAACTTTACATGGCTTACACTGTAACTTTACATGGCTTACACTGTAACTGTACTTGGCTTACACTGTAACTGTACATGGCTCACACTGTAACTGTTCATGGCTTACACTGTAACTGTACATGGTTTACACTGTAACTTTACATGGTTTACACTGTGACTGTACATGGCTTACACTGTAACTGTACATGGCTTACACTGTAATTTTACATGGCTTACACTGTAAATTTATATGGCTTACACTGTAACTGTTCATTATTTACACTGTTTTCTGGTTTATCATTGCTGTATTGTTTGTTCTTCCAGATGTACCAGTTATTGGGGACCGTGGTCTACCTTGCCATGTCTGGTGATACAACATGCCGTGGTCTGCGTTCACCCAAAGATGGCTCCCTCGTCATGGAGTTAACTAAAGGTAGGGTGAATTAACATGTTTATTGGGGTTAGGGTTTGGGTTATAACTATGTATATAGGTATGTGTGAATTGACATGTTTATTGGGGGTAACACATTGATCACTATAACTATGTTACTATACTATGCTTCCACCTTCTTTCTATCCCTCTCTTTCTTTGCCTCTCTTTCTTTGCCTCTCTTTCTTTGCCTCTCTTTCTTTGCCTCTCTTTCTTTGCCTCTCTTTCTTTGCCTCTCTTTCTTTGCCTCTCTTTCTTTGCCTCTCTTTCTTTGCCTCTCTTTCTTTGCCTCTCTTTCTTTCCCTCTCTTTCTTTCCCTATCTTTCTTTCCCTCTCTTTCCTTCCACCTTCTTTCTTTCCCTCTCTTTATTTCCCTCTCTTTCTTTCCCTCTCTTTCCTTCCACCTTCTTTCTTTCCCTCGCTTTCTTTCCCTCTCTTTCTTTCCCTCTCTCTCTTTCCCTCTCTTTCTTTCCCTCTCTTTCTTTCCCTCTCTTTCTTTCCCTCTCTTTCCTTCCACCTTCTTTCTTTGCCTCTCTTTCTTTGCCTCTCTTTCTTTCCCTCTCTTTCCTTCCACCTTCTTTCTTTGCCTCTCTTTCTTTCCCTCTCTTTCTTTCCCTCTCTTTCCTTCTACCTTCTTTCCTTCTACCTTCTTTCTCTCCCTCTCTTTCTTTCCCTCTCTTTCTTTCCCTCTCTTTCTTTCCCTCTCTTTCTTTCCCTCTCTTTCTTTCCCTCTCTTTCTTTCCCTCTCTTTCTTTCCCTCTCTTTCTTTCCCTCTCTCTTTCCCTCTCTTTCTTTCCCTCTCTTTCTTTCCCTCTCTTTCTTTCCACCTTTTTTCTTTCCCTCTCTTTCTTTCCTTCTCTTTCCTTCCACCTTCTTTCTTTCCCTCTCTTTCTTTCCCTCTCTTTCTTTCCCCCTCCCCTACACTTCCCTGCAGTTTTCTCTGGTTTTTATTTTGGGCTGAAAATAAGAAATCCCAGAATCCTCTACACAGCTTGTTTCCGGGCGGCAAATGAAACCGAAGCCTGCTATTGGTTGAAGCACAAAGCTGGCAGGTGGCGCTTTATTCAAATGTCATGTTGAGAACGAGGCTCAGTGGGTTGCCATGGCAAAGGGCTTTATGACCAATCAATGGCTGGAACTCTCCCACCGTGCCCACACCCGCTTGTAAGGCAGTCTGTGATTGGCTAATATCGATCTGAGGATCCCACTTCAGGGATGCGCAGTGGGATAGGTCTGGAGGGAGGGAGGGTAGAGGCCAGAATGGCAAAGGTTGTTCTGATTCCAGAGGGGGTGGTTTAAATAATAGAAGAGCGGAATTGTACTTTGTGTCACCATAGAGTAAGCTAGTGGGAGGGGGAGACTGAAAGATGGAAAAGCCTGGGAGGGGGTAGGATAAGGAAATAGAATGTAGTAGTGACATGGGGTAGTTTAGGAAGAGGAGGTGGGGCAATGTGGTGTAGGGGGAGGTGGGGCAATGTGGTGTAGGGAGAGGAGGGGCAATGTGGTGTAGGGGGAGGAGGGGCAATGTGGTGTAGGGGGAGGTGGGGCAATGTGGTGTAGGGGGAGGAGGGGCAATGTGGTGTAGGGGGAGGTGGGGCAATGTGGTGTAGGGGGAGGAGGGGCAATGTGGCGTTGGGGAGGAGGGGCAATGTGGTGTAGGGGGAGGAGGGACAATGTGGTGTAGGGGGAGGAGGGGCAATGTGGTGTAGGGGGTGGAGGGACAATGTGGTGTAGGGGGAGGAGGTGGGACAATGTGTTGTAGGGGCAGGTGGGGCAATGTGGTGTAGGGGGAGGAGGGGCAATGTGGTGTAGGGGGAGGAGGAGGGGCAATGTGGTGTAGGGGGAGGAGGGGCAATGTGGTGTAGGGGGAGGAGGGACAATGTGGTGTAGGGGGAGGAGGGACAATGTGGTGTAGGGGGAGGAGGGACAATGTGGTGTAGGAGGAGGAGGGACAATGTGGTGTAGGGGGAGGAGGGACAATGTGGTGTAGGGGGAGGAGGTGGGGCAATGTGGTGTAGGGGGAGGAGGTGGGGCAATGTGGTGTAGGGAGAAGAGGTACATATTAGTAGTACATACTGGGCGGGAGACATTGTTGTATGGCTGACAAGGGTCTGCTCTTCTCTCTCTCCACCTCCACCCTCCACCCCTGTGTGCTGTAGGTTGCCAGCTGTGACGGCTATTCTTTGCACCTCCCTCCTCCCGTCATGCACCAGTGAGCAGGGTATTGACGCCCCATCTGGTGGTAAGAAGGGGAAGCACTGGTCATGGGTGACGAGGCCTGTCTGAGGGACCGGAGTGATGTCACAACAGCAGCCGCTGGGTCAATATTTATAGTGCGGCATAGTGTGGGGGAGGGACAGGGCAGTGGGAACAGAACGTATGGAGGGCAGGGATATTTGGGGGTGGGAGGGAGGTTGGATAAATGGGGGTGTAAAGTTAACAAATATTAAATTATCACATGTCGTTCATATTAGATGTAGTCTGAGGCAAAATACTCCTAGTTAATATGTATTGAATAAATCTTTTCTATTTGGGATAATTCATGAAAAATATATTGATGAAGACTGGTCTGAATCTAGCAATGTTCTCACACTGTGCCTAACATACTAGACCCTAAGATGGTTACAGATTAGTGTGAGATCTTATCAGTCAGTTATTTGAGTTACTCCTGCAATGCAGTGAATTATATTATTACCTAGTCTATCAACTTCACCGCAATAACTAAAATGCATAAATATGTTAAAAAACCACCACTGTAACTACAACCACTGTAACTACCACCACTGTAACCACCACTGTAACCACCACTGTAACCACCACTGTAACCACCACCACTGTAACTACCACTGTAACTACCACCACTGTAACCACCACCACTGTAACCACCACTGTAACCACCACCACTGTAACTACCACCACTGTAACTACCACCACTGTAACCACCACCACTGTAACTACCACCACTGTAACCACCACTGTAACTACCACCACTGTAACCACCACTGTAACCACCACTGTAACCACCACTGTAACCACCACTGTAACCACCACTGTAACCACCACTGTAACCACTACTGTAACCACCACTGTAACTACCACTGTAACCACCACTGTAACCACCACTGTAACCACCACTGTAACCACCACTGTAACTACCACCACTGGAACCACCACCACTGTAACTACCACTGTAACCACCACTGTAACCACCACTGTAACCACCACTGTAACTACCACTGTAACCACCACTGTAACCACCACTGTAACCACCACTGTAACCACCACTGTAACCACCACCACTGTAACTACCACTGTAACTACCACTGTAACCACCACTGTAACCACCACTGTAACAACCACTGTAACTACCACCACTGTAACCACTACTGTAACCACCACTGTAACTACCACTGTAACCACCACTGTAACCACCACTGTAACCACCACTGTAACCACCACTGTAACCACCACTGTAACCACCACTGTAACCACCACTGTAACCACCACTGTAACCACCACTGTAACCACCACTGTAACCACCACTGTAACCACCACTGTAACCACCACTGTAACTACCACCACTGTAACTACCACTGTAACCACCACTGTAACCACCACTGTAACCACCACTGTAACCACCACTGTAACCACCACTGTAACTACCACCACTGTAACTACCACTGTAACCACCACTGTAACCACCACTGTAACCACCACTGTAACCACCACTGTAACCACCACTGTAACTACCACTGTAACCACCACTGTAACTACCACTGTAACTACCACTGTAACCACCACTGTAACCACCACTGTAACCACCACTCTAACTACCACTCTAACCAGCACTGTAACCACCATTTAACATACCCATCCTGAGGTGCATGTTCATATAATCCCAGGATGTTAGCCCTCATTTCCATCTGGTGGAGGAACATATAATCACTTTACCCCACCATAGGTGGCGCCATCAGCCCGTCCTTAACTTGGCAAACATTTCCAGGGGAGAAGCTTCCCCAGGGACCATCTGCTGGCCAAACAAATTAATCTTTTGTGATCTCGTGCAAATCTTGCCCAGGCGAGGATTGGTGAGAGAGCGTGACCACATGAGTGTAGGTTACCACAGGAGATTGTTGTTGGCCCCAGGTCAAGGTTAATTGAAGGTCAAATGTCAGGGTCAAGTGATGTTTTATGGACTGTTAATAGAAGGTGGGAAGCGAGGATTGGAATTTTAGGGAAATGGTACAAACCTCCCGTTACTACCGCATCCTCTATACACATTATCTCAAGCCCCCTCTTTATTCACCCCCCTACCCTCCCTATTTACCCCCTTACCCACCCTATTCACCCCCCTACCCTCTCTATTCACCCCCTACCCTCCCTATTCACCCCCTACCCTCCCTATTCACCCCCTACCCTCCCTATTCACCCCACTACCCTCCCTATTCACCCCCTACCCTCCCTATTCACCCCACTACCCTCCCTATTTAACCCCTCTCCCTCTTTACCCCATCTCCGTATTTACCCCCCTATCCCCACCCAAGCCCCTCCCCTATTCACCCCCCACTCCTGCCTCTTCCTCCTCCAGGAACTCATTTGCTCCAGGGTTGGTGTATGCAGTGGTGCGTTTGGCAACCATTACTAGTCCACACCTTGCCATCAATCCACATTACCTGCCATTAGCGGTATTTCATGGAGCATGAGAGGCTTTACGAATGTCTCCATAATAGGCTGCACAAACACAGCCAATGTGTCACATGTCAGTCTGTAGTAATTAGTCTGTACACTCTAAAACATAACTAGGTGATGGAGCAATTAGTCTGTACACTGTAAAACATACACCAGGTTATAAAGTAATAAGTCTGTACACTGTAAAACATAACCAGGTTATGGAGCAATTAGTCTGTACACTGTAAAACATACACCAGGTTATATAGTAATTAGTCTGTACACTGTAAAACACACACCAGGTTATGGAGCAATTAGTCTGTACACTGTAAAACATACACCAGGTTATATAGTAATTAGTCTGTACACTGTAAAACATACACCAGGTTATGGAGCAATTAGTCTGTACACTGTAAAATATACACCAGGTTATATAGTAATTAGTCTGTACACTGTAAAACACACACCAGGTTATGGAGCAATTAGTCTGTACACCGTAAAACATGCACAAGCTTATAGTAGTTATTGGTGCATAATCCTGAGGTTAATGACTGACATTGAGGGGCTGGTGGTGCACTGTTTGGTGTATAATCCTGAGGTTAATGACTGACATTGAGGGGCTGGTGGTGAACCGTTTGGTGTATAACCCTGGGGTTAATGACTAATATTGAGGGGCTGCTGGTGCACTGTTTGGTGTATAATCCTGTGGTTAATGACTGATATTGAGGGGCTGCTGGTGCACCGTTTGGTGCATAATCCTGAGGTTAATGGCGAACATTGAGGGGCTGCTGGTGCACTGTGTGGTGTATAATCCTGTGGTTAATGACTGATATTGAGGGGCTGCTGGTGCACTGCTTGGTGCATTGAGGGGTTGCTGGTGCACTGTTTGGTGTATAACCCTGAGGTTAATGACTGACATTGAGGGGCTGGTGGTGCACTGTTTGGTGTATAATCCTGAGGTTAATGACTGACATTGAGGGGCTGGTGGTGCACTGTTTGGTGTATAACCCTGGGGTTAATGACTGATATTGAGGGGCTGCTGGTGCATTGTTTAGTGTATAATCCTGAGGTTAATGACTGATATTGAGGGGCTGCTGGTGCACTGTTTGGTGTATAACCCTGAGGTTAATGACTGACATTGAGGGGCTGGTGGTGCACTGTTTGGTGTATAACCCTGAGGTTAATGACTGACATTGAGGGGCTGGTGGTGCACTGTTTGGTGCATAATCCTGAGGTTAATGACTGACATTGAGGGGCTGGTGGTGCACTGTTTGGTGTATAACCCTGAGGTTAATGACTGATATTGAGGGGCTGGTGGTGGAATGGCTGTGTGTGTAGAAGTCTATATCTGTATCCTGATCATCAACTGATGCTATAAACTTATCTTGCAGATGTCTATGGTTGGCCAGAACCTTCCTGTATGTTTCCATCCTGGGTGACCCGCTATACATGGAGGGACCTGTCTGGGCAGCACACCTACCTGTCCAACACAGAGGGTAGCCTTATTAACGTCAGGTAAGTAGTAAACGTACCTGTCCAACACAGCCTCATTAATGTCAGGTGTGTAGTAAACCTACCTGTCCAACACAGCCTCATTAATGTCAGGTGTGTAGTAAACCTACCTGTCCAACACAGCCTCATTAATGTCAGGTGTGTAGTAAACCTACCTGTCCAACACAGCCTCATTAATGTCAGGTGTGTAGTAAACCTACCTGTCCAACACAGCCTCATTAATGTCAGGTGTGTAGTAAACCTACCTGTCCAACACAGCCTCATTAATGTCAGGTGTGTAGTAAACCTACCTGTCCAACACAGCCTCATTAATGTCAGGTGTGTAGTAAACCTACCTGTCCAACACAGCCTCATTAATGTCAGGTGTGTAGTAAACCTACCTGTCCAACACAGCCTCATTAATGTCAGGTGTGTAGTAAACCTACCTGTCCAACACAGCCTCATTAATGTCAGGTGTGTAGTAAACCTACCTGTACAACACAGTCTCATTAATGTCAGGTGGGTAGTAAACCTACCTGTCCAACACAGTCTCATTAATGTCAGGTGTGTAGTAAACCTACCTGTCCAACACAGCCTCATTAATGTCAGGTGTGTAGTAAACCTACCTGTCCAACACAGCCTCATTAATGTCAGGTGTGTAGTAAACCTACCTGTCCAACACAGCCTCATTAATGTCAGGTAAGTAGTAAACCTACCTGTTCAACACAGCCTCATTAATGTCAGGTGTGTAGTAAACCTACCTGTCCAACACAGCCTCATTAATGTCAGGTGTGTAGTAAACCTACCTGCCCAACACAGCCTCATTAATGTCAGGTGTGTAGTAAACCTACCTGTCCAACACAGAGGGTAGCCTTATTAACGTCAGGTAAGTAGTAAACCTACCTGTCCAACACAGCCTCATTAATGTCAGGTGTGTAGTAAACCTACCTGTCCAACACAGAGGGTAGCCTTATTAACGTCAGGTAAGTAGTAAACCTACCTGTCCAACACAGAGGGCAGCCTCATTAATGTCAGGTAAGTAGTAAACGTACCTGTCCAACACAGCCTCATTAATGTCAGGTGTGTAGTAAACCTACCTGTCCAACACAGAGGGTAGCCTCATTAATGTCAGGTAAGTAGTAAACCTACCTGTCCAACACAGCCTCATTAATGTCAGGTGTGTAGTAAACCTACCTGTCCAACACAGCCTCATTAATGTCAGGTGTGTAGTAAACCTACCTGTACAACACAGCCTCATTAATGTCAGGTAAGTAGTAAACCTACCTGTACAACACAGCCTCATTAATGTCAGGTGTGTAGTAAACCTACCTGTCCAACACAGCCTCATTAATGTCAGGTGTGTAGTAAACCTACCTGTACAACACAGCCTCATTAATGTCAGGTGTGTAGTAAACCTACCTGTCCAACACAGACTCATTAATGTCAGGTGTGTAGTAAACCTACCTGTCCAACACAGCCTCATTAATGTCAGGTGTGTAGTAAACCTACCTGTCCAACACAGCCTCATTAATGTCAGGTGTGTAGTAAACCTACCTGTCCAACACAGAGGGTAGCCTCATGAATGTCAGGTGTGCAGTAAACCTACCTGTCCAACACAGCCTCATTAATGTCAGGTGTGTAGTAAACCTACCTGTACAACACAGCCTCATTAATGTCAGGTGTGTAGTAAACCTACCTGTCCAACACAGCCTCATTAATGTCAGGTGTGTAGTAAACCTACCTGTCCAACACAGCCTCATTAATGTCAGGTGTGTAGTAAACCTACCTGTCCAACACAGCCACATTAATGTCAGGTAAGTAGTAAACCTACCTGTCCAACACAGCCTCATTAATGTCAGGTGTGTAGTAAACCTACCTGTCCAACACAGCCTCATTAATGTCAGGTGTGTAGTAAACCTACCTGTACAACACAGCCTCATTAATGTCAGGTGTGTAGTAAACCTACCTGTCCAACACAGCCTCATTAATGTCAGGTGTGTAGTAAACCTACCTGTCCAACACAGCCTCATTAATGTCAGGTGTGTAGTAAACCTACCTGTCCAACACAGCCTCATTAATGTCAGGTAAGTAATAAACCTACCTGTCCAACACAGCCTCATTAATGTCAGGTAAGTAGTAAACCTACCTGTACAACACAGTCTCATTAATGTCAGGTGTGTAGTAAACCTACCTGTCCAACACAGCCTCATTAATGTCAGGTAAGTAATAAACCTACCTGTCCAACACAGCCTCATTAATGTCAGGTAAGTAATAAACCTACCTGTCCAACACAGCCTCATTAATGTCAGGTAAGTAGTAAACCTACCTGTACAACACAGTCTCATTAATGTCAGGTGTGTAGTAAACCTACCTGTACAACACAGCCTCATTAATGTCAGGTGTGTAGTAAACCTACCTGTACAACACAGCCTCATTAATGTCAGGTGTGTAGTAAACCTACCTGTACAACACAGCCACATTAATGTCAGGTAAGTAATAAACCTACCTGTACAACACAGTCTCATTAATGTCAGGTGTGTAGTAAACCTACCTGTCCAACACAGAGGGCAGCCTCATTAATGTCAGGTAAGTAGTAAACCTACCTGTCCAACACAGCCTCATTAATGTCAGGTGTGTAGTAAACCTACCTGTCCAACACAGCCTCATTAATGTCAGGTGTGTAGTAAACCTACCTGTCCAACACAGAGGGCAGCCTCATTAATGTCAGGTAAGTAGTAAACCTACCTGTCCAACACAGCCTCATTAATGTCAGGTGTGTAGTAAACCTACCTGTCCAACACAGCCTCATTAATGTCAGGTAAGTAGTAAACCTACCTGTACAACACAGCCTCATTAATGTCAGGTGTGTAGTAAACCTACCTGTCCAACACAGCCTCATTAATGTCAGGTGTGTAGTAAACCTACCTGTCCAACACAGCCTCATTAATGTCAGGTGTGTAGTAAACCTACCTGTCCAACACAGCCTCATTAATGTCAGGTGTGTAGTAAACCTACCTGTCCAACACAGCCTCATTAATGTCAGGTGTGTAGTAAACCTACCTGTCCAACACAGCCTCATTAATGTCAGGTAAGTAGTAAACCTACCTGTCCAACACAGCCTCATTAATGTCAGGTGTGTAGTAAACCTACCTGTCCAACACAGCCTCATTAATGTCAGGTGTGTAGTAAACCTACCTGTCCAACACAGCCTCATTAATGTCAGGTGTGTAGTAAACCTACCTGTCCAACACAGCCTCATTAATGTCAGGTGTGTAGTAAACCTACCTGTCCAACACAGCCTCATTAACGTCAGGTAAGTAGTAAACCTACCTGTCCAACACAGCCACATTAATGTCAGGTGTGTAGTAAACCTACCTGTACAACACAGAGGGCAGCCTCATTAATGTCAGGTAAGTAGTAAACCTACCTGTACAACACAGCCTCATTAATGTCAGGTGTGTAGTAAACCTACCTGTACAACACAGCCTCATTAATGTCAGGTGTGTAGTAAACCTACCTGTCCAACACAGCCTCATTAATGTCAGGTAAGTAGAAAACCTACCTGTACAACACAGCCTCATTAATGTCAGGTGTGTAGTAAACCTATCTGTCCAACACATCCTCATTAATGTCAGGTAAGTAGTAAACCTACCTGTCCAACACAGCCTCATTAATGTCAGGTGTGTAGTAAACCTATCTGTCCAACACATCCTCATTAATGTCAGGTGTGTAGTAAACCTACCTGTCCAACACAGCCTCATTAATGTCAGGTGTGTAGTAAACCTACCTGTCCAACACAGCCACATTAATGTCAGGTGTGTAGTAAACCTACCTGTCCAACACAGCCTCATTAATGTCAGGTGTGTAGTAAACTTACCTGTCCAACACAGCCTCATTAATGTCAGGTGTGTAGTAAACCTACCTGTACAACACAGCCTCATTAATGTCAGGTGTGTAGTAAACCTACCTGTCCAACACAGCCTCATTAATGTCAGGTGTGTAGTAAACCTACCTGTACAACACAGCCACATTAATGTCAGGTGTGTAGTAAACCTACCTGTCCAACACAGCCTCATTAATGTCAGGTGTGTAGTAAACCTACCTGTCCAACACAGCCTCATTAATGTCAGGTGTGTAGTAAACCTACCTGTCCAACACAGCCTCATTAATGTCAGGTGTGTAGTACACCTACCTGTCCAACACAGCCTCATTAATGTCAGGTGTGTAGTAAACCTACCTGTCCAACACAGCCTCATTAATGTCAGGTGTGTAGTAAACCTACCTGTCCAACACAGCCTCATTAATGTCAGGTGTGTAGTAAACCTACCTGTCCAACACAGCCTCATTAACGTCAGGTAAGTAGTAAACCTACCTGTACAACACAGCCTCATTAATGTCAGGTGTGTAGTAAACCTACCTGTCCAACACAGCCTCATTAATGTCAGGTGTGTAGTAAACCTACCTGTCCAACACAGCCTCATTAATGTCAGGTGTGTAGTAAACCTACCTGTACAACACAGCCACATTAATGTCAGGTGTGTAGTAAACCTACCTGTCCAACACAGCCTCATTAATGTCAGGTGTGTAGTAAACCTACCTGTCCAACACAGCCTCATTAATGTCAGGTGTGTAGTAAACCTACCTGTCCAACACAGCCTCATTAATGCCAGGTGTGTAGTACACCTACCTGTCCAACACAGCCTCATTAATGTCAGGTGTGTAGTAAACCTACCTGTCCAACACAGCCTCATTAATGTCAGGTGTGTAGTAAACCTACCTGTCCAACACAGCCTCATTAATGTCAGGTGTGTAGTAAACCTACCTGTCCAACACAGCCTCATTAATGTCAGGTGTGTAGTAAACCTACCTGTCCAACACAGAGGGCAGCCTCATTAATGTCAGGTGTGTAGTAAACCTACCTGTACAACACAGCCTCATTAATGTCAGGTAAGTAGTAAACCTACCTGTCCAACACAGCCTCATTAATGTCAGGTGTGTAGTAAACCTACCTGTCCAACACAGACTCATTAATGTCAGGTGTGTAGTAAACCTACCTGTCCAACACAGCCACATTAATGTCAGGTGTGTAGTAAACCTACCTGTCCAACACAGCCTCATTAATGTCAGGTGTGTAGAAAACCTACCTGTCCAACACAGCCTCATTAATGTCAGGTAAGTAATAAACCTACCTGTACAACACAGCCTCATTAATGTCAGGTGTGTAGTAAACCTACCTGTCCAACACAGCCTCATTAATGTCAGGTAAGTAATAAACCTACCTGTACAACACAGCCTCATTAATGTCAGGTGTGTAGTAAACCTACCTGTCCAACACAGCCACATTAATGTCAGGTGTGTAGTAAACCTACCTGTCCAACACAGCCACATTAATGTCAGGTGTGTAGTAAACCTACCTGTCCAACACAGCCTCATTAATGTCAGGTGTGTAGTAAACCTACCTGTCCAACACAGCCTCATTAATGTCAGGTGTGTAGTAAACCTACCTGTCCAACACAGCCTCATTAATGTCAGGTAAGTAGTAAACCTACCTGTCCAACACAGCCTCATTAATGTCAGGTGTGTAGTAAACCTACCTGTCCAACACAGCCTCATTAATGTCAGGTGTGTAGTAAACCTACCTGTCCAACACAGCCTCATTAATGTCAGGTGTGTAGTAAACCTACCTGTCCAACACAGCCTCATTAATGTCAGGTGTGTAGTAAACCTACCTGTCCAACACAGCCTCATTAATGTCAGGTGTGTAGTAAACCTACCTGTACAACACATCCTCATTAATGTCAGGTAAGTAGTAAACCTACCTGTCCAACACAGTCTCATTAATGTCAGGTGTGTAGTAAACCTACCTGTCCAACACAGCCTCATTAATGTCAGGTGTGTAGTAAACCTACTTCATATATAAGTAATGTCTATATCTCCATATAATGAGTATAAGTAATGTTTACATCTTCATATAATGAGTATAAGTAATGTTAATTTCTTCATATATTGAGTATAAGTAATGTTTATATCTCCATATAATGAGTATAAGTAATGTCTATATCTCCATATAATGAGTATAAGTAATGTTTATATCTTCATATAATGAGTATAAGTAATGTTTATATCTCCATATAATGAGTATAAGTAACGTTTATATCTTCATATAATGAATATAAGTAATGTTTATATCTTCATATAATGAATATAAGTAATGTTTATATCTCCATATAATGAGTATAAGTAATGTTTATATCTTCATATAATGAGTATAAGTAATGTTAATATCTTCATATATTGAGTATAAGTAATGTTTATATCTCCATATAATGAGTATAAGTAATGTCTATATCTCCATATAATGAGTATAAGTAATGTTTATATCTTCATATAATGAGTATAAGTAATGTTTATATCTCCATATAATGAGTATAAGTAACGTTTATATCTTCATATAATGAATATAAGTAATGTTTATATCTTCATATAATGAATATAAGTAATGTTTATATCTCCATATAATGGGCATAAGTAATGTTTATATCTCCATATAATGAGTATAAGTAATGTTTACATCACCGTGTATTAGGAATATATAATAATTAAATATCCAGATATATTATATAACTGCTGTTTGTTTTCCCAGGTACCGGTTTGAGGACGGCACATCTCAGGTGCGCACCACATTTCGCTGTCAGAATATTGTCCGAGCGCAAACAAACAAGAAGCGCTTCATTGCCAAGAGCTTCACTTCAGATGACTGGTGAGTAGGATTTACACACTTTACGTTACAAATAATAATCTTGCAGAGACAATTATAGTTACCATGGTTAAGCACTTATTCACACTACGGGGGAGGGACGGGGCAGGAGGGAGTAGGCTAGCAATGGGAGTAGGAGGTAGTAGAAGGGAGTAGGTAAGGGTGGGAGTGGTGGGAGGAGGTACCAGGGAGGGAGTGGGACGAGCTGAAAGAAGGAAGGATTAGATGTGTGTTAGTTTATGTCTCAGACGTGTGAGCTGTTGTTAGGAATGAGGAGAGAAAGAGGGCTGGAGAGAAAGGCTGGTACACATACACAGGAGCTGGTACACACAGAGGCAGAAGGAGCTAAGAGAGAGAGAAAGGCTGGTACACATACACAGGAGCTGGTACACACAGAGGCTAAGAGAGAGAGAAAGACTGGTACACATACACAGGAGCTGGTACACACAGAGGCTAAGAGAGAGAGAAAGGCTGGTACACATACACAGGAGCTGGTACACACAGAGGCTAAGAGAGAGAGAAAGGCTGGTACACATACACAGGAGCTGGTACACACAGAGGCTAAGAGAGAGAGAAAGACTGGTACACATACACAGGAGCTGGTACACACAGAGGCTAAGAGAGAGAGAAAGGCTGGTACACATACACAGGAGCTGGTACACACAGAGGCTAAGAGAGAGAGAAAGGCTGGTACACATACACAGGAGCTGGTACACACAGAGGCTAAGAGAGAGAGAAAGGCTGGTACACATACACAGGAGCTGGTACACACAGAGGCTAAGAGAGAGAGAAAGACTGGTACACATACACAGGAGCTGGTACACACAGAGGCTAAGAGAGAGAGAAAGGCTGGTACACATACACAGGAGCTGGTACACACAGAGGCTAAGAGAGAGAGAAAGACTGGTACACATACACAGGAGCTGGTACACACAGAGGCTAAGAGAGAGAGAAAGGCTGGTACATACACAGGAGCTGGTACACACAGAGGCTAAGAGAGAGAGAAAGACTGGTACACATACACAGGAGCTGGTACACACAGAGGCAGAAGGAGCTAAGAGAGAGAGAAAGGCTGGTACACATACACAGGAGCTGGTACACACAGAGGCAGAAGGAGCTAAGAGAGAGAGAAAGGCTGGTACACATACACAGGAGCTGGTACACACAGAGGCAGAAGGAGCTAAGAGAGAGAGAAAGGCTGGTACATACACAGGAGCTGGTACACACAGAGGCTAAGAGAGAGAGAAAGACTGGTACACATACACAGGAGCTGGTACACACAGAGGCTAAGAGAGAGAGAAAGGCTGGTACACATACACAGGAGCTGGTACACACAGAGGCAGAAGGAGCTAAGAGAGAGAGAAAGACTGGTACACATACACAGGAGCTGGTACCCACAGAGGCTAAGAGAGAGAGAAAGGCTGGTACATACACAGGAGCTGGTACACACAGAGGCTAAGAGAGAGAGAAAGGCTGGTACACATACACAGGAGCTGGTACACACAGAGGCTAAGAGAGAGAGAAAGACTGGTACACATACACAGGAGCTGGTACACACAGAGGCAGAAGGAGCTAAGAGAGAGAGAAAGGCTGGTACACATACACAGGAGCTGGTACACACAGAGGCTAAGAGAGAGAGAAAGACTGGTACACATACACAGGAGCTGGTACACACAGAGGCTAAGAGAGAGAGAAAGGCTGGTACACATACACAGGAGCTGGTACACACAGAGGCTAAGAGAGAGAGAAAGGCTGGTACACATACACAGGAGCTGGTACACACAGAGGCAGAAGGAGCTAAGAGAGAGAGAAAGGCTGGTACACATACACAGGAGCTGGTACACACAGAGGCAGAAGGAGCTAAGAGAGAGAGAAAGGCTGGTACACATACACAGGAGCTGGTACACACAGAGGCTAAGAGAGAGAGAAAGACTGGTACACATACACAGGAGCTGGTACACACAGAGGCTAAGAGAGAGAGAAAGGCTGGTACACATACACAGGAGCTGGTACACACAGAGGCTAAGAGAGAGAGAAAGGCTGGTACACATACACAGGAGCTGGTACACACAGAGGCTAAGAGAGAGAGAAAGGCTGGTACACATACACAGGAGCTGGTACACACAGAGGCTAAGAGAGAGAGAAAGGCTGGTACACATACACAGGAGCTGGTACACACAGAGGCTAAGAGAGAGAGAAAGGCTGGTACACATACACAGGAGCTGGTACACACAGAGGCTAAGAGAGAGAGAAAGGCTGGTACACATACACAGGAGCTGGTACACACAGAGGCTAAGAGACCTGGAGAGAAAGGCTGGTACACATTTCCTACATTTGTGTCTTATGGACTTCTCTTGTAACACATGCGCACTTGATACACAACCCACGCCAAGGTCAGAGTTCAAGGACGTGTCAAACACAACATTTCCCCACTGCTGATTCCTGCTCAACTCACTAGGGGGAGTAAAGTCATGTGACCTGTAGGGCTGGCTGCCCAGCATGCACTGCAGGCGGAAGTTAATGATGCAGGGCCATCTAGCGGAGGGACTTGGAACTGTCATTAAGTCCCCATCTAGTGGAGGGACTTGGAACTGTCATTAAGTCCCCATCTAGTGGAGGGACTTGGAACTGTCATTAAGTCTGTTATTATGGCTTAGAGTGGCGGAATAGAGGGAGTGTGTGTGGGGGGGGTGGGGATAAGGGTGAAAGGGAGGAGGAATAGAGGGCTGAAGGTACAGGGTAGAGGGGGGGTGCGGGGGTGAAAGGGAGGAGGTATAGAGGGCTGAAGGTACAGGGTAGAGGGGATAAGGGTGAAAGGGAGGAGGCATAGAGGGCTGAAGGTACAGGGTAGAGGGAGTGGGGATGGGAGGGGGTGAAAGGGAGGAGGAATAGAGGGCTGAAGGTACAGGGTAGAGGGAGTGGGGATGGGAGGGGGTGAAAGGGAGGAGGTATAGAGGGCTGAAGGTACAGGGTAGAGGGGATAAGGGTGAAAGGGAGGAGGCATAGAGGGCTGAAGGTACAGGGTAGAGGGAGTGGGGATGGGAGGGGGTGAAAGGGAGGAGGTATAGAGGGCTGAAGGTACAGGGTAGAGGGGGTGGGGATGGGAGGGGGTGAAAGGGAGGAGGTATAGAGGGCTGAAGGTACAGGGTAGAGGGAGTGGGGTGTGAAAGGGAGGAGGAATAGAGGGCTGAAGGTACAGGGTAGAGGGAGTGGGGATGGGAGGGGGTGAAAGGGAGGAGGTATAGAGGGCTGAAGGTACAGGGTAGAGGGGGTGGGGGGTGAAAGGGAGGAGGAATAGAGGGCTGAACGTACAGGGTAGAGGGAGTGGGGTGTGAAAGGGAGGAGGTATAGAGGGCTGAAGGTACAGGGTAGAGGGGGTGGGGATGGGAGGGGGTGAAAGGGAGGAGGAATAGAGGGCTGAAGGTACAGGGTAGAGGGAGTGGGGGGTGAAAGGGAGGAGGTATAGAGGGCTGAAGGTACAGGGTAGAGGGGGGGGTGAAAGGGAGGAGGTATAGAGGGCTGAAGGTACAGGGTAGAGGGGGGGGGTGGGGGGGGGGGTGAAAGGGAGGAGGTATAGAGGGCTGAAGGTACAGGGTAGAGGGGGTGGGGATGGGAGGGGGTGAAAGGGAGGAGGTATAGAGGGCTGAAGGTACAGGGTAGAGGGGGTGGGGATGGGAGGGGGTGAAAGGGAGGAGGTATAGAGGGCTGAAGGTACAGGGTAGAGGGAGTGGGGATGGGAGGGGGTGAAAGGGAGGAGGTATAGAGGGCTGAAGGTACAGGGTAGAGGGGGTGGGGATGGGAGGGGGTGAAAGGGAGGAGGTATAGAGGGCTGAAGGTACAGGGTAGAGGGGGTGGGGGGGGGGGTGAAAGGGAGGAGGTATAGAGGGCTGAAGGTACAGGGTAGAGGGAGTGCGGGGGGGGGGGGGGGGTGAACATGCCACTACATGTATCACTACATGTATCACTACATGTATCACTACATGTATCACTACATGTATCACTACATGTATCACTACATGTATCACTTCATGTATCACTACATGTATCGTTACATGTATCACTACATGTCACTACATGTACCACTACATGTATCACTACATGTACCACTACATGTCACTACATGTACCACTACATGTATCACTACATGTACCACTACATGTCACTACATGTACCACTACATGTCACTACATGTATCACTACATGTACCACTACATGTCACTACATGTATCACTACATGTCACTACATGTCACTACATGTATCACTACATGTACCACTACATGTATCATTACATGTCACTACATGTATCACTACATGTCACTACATGTATCACTACATGTATCACTACATGTCACTACATGTATCACTACATGTATCACTACATGTATCACTACATGTCACTACATGTCACTACATGTATCACTACATGTACCACTACATGTATCACTACATGTCACTACATGTATCACTACATGTCACTACATGTCACTACATGTATCACTACATGTATCACTACATGTATCATTACATGTCACTACATGTATCACTACATGTCACTACATGTATCACTACATGTATCACTACATGTCACTACATGTATCACTACATGTATCACTACATGTCACTACATGTATCACTACATGTATCACTACATGTATCACTACATGTATCACTACATGTATCACTACATGTCACTACATGTATCACTACATGTATCACTACATGTCACTACATGTATCACTACATGTATCACTACATGTATCACTACATGTATCACTACATGTATCACTACATGTCACTACATGTATCACTACATGTATCACTACATGTCACTACATGTATCACTACATGTATCACTACATGTATCACTACATGTATCACTACATGTATCACTACATGTATCACTACATGTATCACTACATGTCACTACATGTCACTACATGTCACTACATGTATCACTACATGTATCACTACATGTCACTACATGTCACTACATGTATCACTACATGTCACTACATGTCACTACATGTCACTACATGTCACTACATGTATCACTACATGTATCACTACATGTCACTACATGTATCACTACATGTATCACTACATGTCACTACATGTCACTACATGTCACTACATGTCACTACATGTCACTACATGTCACTACATGTATCACTACATGTATCACTACATGTCACTACATGTATCACTACATGTCACTACATGTATCACTACATGTCACTACATGTCACTACATGTATCACTTCATGTATCACTACATGTATCACTACATGTATCACTACATGTATCACTACATGTATCACTACATGTCACTACATGTATCACTACATGTATCACTACATGTCACTACATGTCACTACATGTCACTACATGTCACTACATGTCACTACATGTCACTACATGTATCACTACATGTATCACTACATGTCACTACATGTATCACTACATGTCACTACATGTATCACTACATGTCACTACATGTCACTACATGTCACTACATGTCACTACATGGGTCACTACATGTATCACTACATGTCACTACATGTCACTACATGTATCACTACATGTATCACTACATGTATCACTACATGAGACATAACATGTGTCATTATATTGTATCACTACAAATGTTGTTGCCAGAAATACATGCTGTGAACACAGGCTGTTTTTATACTTGTTAGAAGGGGCCCATCCATCCCCACTAGGAGTCCTTACCACATTGACAACTGTATTAATCAGGGCTCGCCGCAAGGGCTCCTGGGATAGGAATGGAGGCCGCATGTCAGAGGCGGAAATGGACCCAAGGGAAAGGCTCAAGGTATAGCAGGTGGGGGAGGCATGGGATAAATGGAGTATGTGAGTGGAAGGGTTGAAGGGTGGAGTAGGAGGGGGAGGAGTGGGAGGAGGGATAGAGATGGACTATATGGGTGGAAGGGTGGAGTAGGTGAGGGAGAGATGGTATGTATGTGTACTATGTACTATGTACTATGTTCTATGTTCTATGTTATAGTTACAAGTGTTATAATCTGTGTGACACTATGTACCATGTTATATGTTATATGTATATAACTCTATGTTCTATGTAATAGTTACAAGTGTTATGTATAATCTGTGTGTTATAATCTGCGTGTAAAGCCTATGACACTAAGCCTAAGCCTTCTCTTGTACAGTTCCCCGCGCTACCAGTGCCTCATGTTCCAGAAGCGGCGTGATGGTGTGACAGAGCTACACCAAGGTAAATACATTCATTCTCTAGTCAATGTTTCATCATCTGGCACTACCTGGTGCTAACTGGCACTACCTGGTGCTAACTGGTACGACCTGGTACTTCCTGGTACTACCTGGTACTACCTGGTACTACCTGGTACTTCCTGGTACTTCCTGGTACTACCTGGTACTACCTGGTACTAACTGGTACTACCTGGTACTACCTGGTACTACCTGGTACTACCCGGTACTACCCGGTACTACCCGGTACTACCTGGTGCTACCTGGTGCTAACTGGTACTACCTGGTACTACCTGGTGCTAACTGGTACTACCTGGTACTACCTGGTACTACCTGGTACTACCCGGTACTACCCGGTACTACCCGGTACTACCTGGTGCTACCTGGTGCTAACTGGTACTACCTGGTACTACCTGGTGCTACCTGGTGCTACCTGGTACTACCTGGAACTAACTGGTACTGCCTGGTACTACCTGGTGCTAACTGGTACTACCTGGTACTACCTGGCACTACCTGGCACTACCTGGTACTACCTGGTGCTAACTGGTTATACCTGGTACTACCTGGTACTACCTGGCACTACCTGGTGCTAACTGGTACTAACTGGTACTAACTGGTACTAACTGGTACTAACTGGTACTACCTGGTACTACCTGGTGCTAACTGGTTATACCTGGTACTACCTGGTACTACCTGGCACTACCTGGTGCTAACTGGTACTACCCAGTACTAATTGGTACTAACTGGTACTACCTGGTGCTAACTGGCACTACCTGGTACTACCTGGCACTACCTGGTGCTAACTGGTTATACCTGGTACTACCTGGTACTACCTGGCACTACCTGGTGCTAACTGGTACTACCCAGTACTAATTGGTACTAACTGGTACTACCTGGTGCTAACTGGCACTACCTGGTACTACCTGGCACTACCTGGTGCTAACTGGTACTACCCAGTACTACCTGGTACTACCTGGTACTACCTGGTGCTAACTGGCACTACCTGGTACTACCCGGTACTACCTGGTACTACCTGGTACTACCTGGTGCTAACTGGCACTACCTGGTACTACCCGGTACTACCTGGTGCTAACTGGTTATACCTGGTACTACCTGGTGCTACCCGGTACTACCTGGTGCTAACTGGTTATACCTGGTACTACCTGGTGCTACCTGGTACTACCTGGTACTACCTGGTACTGCCTGGTACTACCTGGTACTAACTGGTACTAACTGGTACTAACTGGTACTAACTGGCACTACCTGGTACTACCCGGTACTATCTGGTACTACCTGGTACTACCTGGTGCTAACTGGCACTACCTGGTACTACCCGGTACTACCTGGTGCTAACTGGTTATACCTGGTACTACCTGGTACTACCTGGTACTGCCTGGTACTACCTGGTACTAACTGGTACTAACTGGTACTAACTGGTACTAACTGGCACTAACTGGTACTACCTGGTACTACCTGGCACTACCTGGTACTACCTGGTGCTAACTGGCACTACCTGGTACTACCCGGTACTACCTGGTACTACCTGGTACTACCTGGTGCTAACTGGCACTACCTGGTACTACCCGGTACTACCTGGTGCTAACTGGTTATACCTGGTACTACCTGGTACTACCTGGTACTGCCTGGTACTACCTGGTACTAACTGGTACTAACTGGTACTAACTGGTACTAACTGGCACTAACTGGTACTACCTGGTGCTACCTGGTACTACTAAAAGAGAAAAGGAAAGGGGGGGGGTTGGTACTTTATATAGATGATAACTACTCAATCGATATAGAGAAATATAAACATTTAAATGTGTCGGATGGAGATACTGAGCTGCAAGTCGTACACTGTTGTAAAGGGAAAGCTAAGAGTATCATAGTTGTTAACCTATATAGATCACCATCGGGCTCTGTTAAAGCCTCTTGGGATATGCTAGAAAAAGTATTGTTAAGCCTAAACCGAAAAGCGGAAATATATGTAGCCGGTGACTTTAATGTAAACCATCTAGGCGAGGGTACTAATAAGCATGTAGAGGACTTAAAACTAATAATGGCTAAAGTGGGTTTGGTTCCCCAAATAAAAGTACCAACTAGGATCACTGGAAAAACTGCTACTCTAATAGACCAGATTTACTCAAATGCAAATCATATAAACCAGAGTGGTGTCATAAATGAAAATACTAGTGACCACATGCCAATATATGTGGTTAAGAAAAAACTGCGAAACACGTATGTTAGAGCCACTTTTAAAGCTAGGTCTATGAAAAACCTAGACATAAAAATACTTAAAGAAATCCTGGTTAATCTGGACTGGCGTGATTATTATGTGATTCAAGATGTCGATGAATGTTGGGAAATCCTGTTAGATGAAATTGTAATGTATCTGGATAGGATGTGCCCTCTCAAGGAGTTTCGTCAAGTAAAGGTTAAGCCGCCTTGGTATGAAAAGGAGCTGACAAACCTGGTTAGACAAAGAGACAAACTCTTTCGTAAGGCAAAACTGTCAAATAAGCAAGAAAACTGGAATTCTGCGAAAGTGTTAAGAAACCAAGTAAACTCAAAACTAAGAAAGTTAAAAAATGAATATATCAGAAATCAGCTTACGGAAAACAAGGGTGACACCAAGAAATTATGGGACACATTGCGCCCAATTATCTCGCCGGGGAAAGTAAAAGACAACTCTCTTATACGACTCTCCACGGTCTCTGGGGCCGCTATCCCAGATAACAAGGTAGCTGATGCATTTAATGAATTTTACATAAATGTTGGGCCTACCCTAGCTGATAAAATTTTGCCAGCACCAAATCCGTGTGAACCTGATACTGTACGTGGCACCACTGACCCCCAGGAAGGCCCACTCTTTAACTTTAATGAAGTTGCTACCCTGAAGGTTCTAAATATTATCAGATCGATAGGCACCTCCAAAGCCTCCGGAGTACCGTATCTGCCCTCAAGGATCTTGAAGCCCTGCCTTATTGCACTGGTTGAACAGATGACATATCTGTGCAACCTATCCTTACGCACAGGGAAGGTCCCAAGGGACTTTAAGGCAGCAGTGGTAACTCCTATTTATAAGAATGACGGATCTCGTAGTCAAACAACTAATTACAGACCTATTAGCTCAGTAAAGCTTCCGGCCAAAGTACTGGAAAAAGTGGTGTATGTACAACTTGCGGAGTATCTCGAACAGAATGATAAGTTTTTCAAATGGCAGTTTGGTTTTAGGGGGGGGACATCTATCCAGGATGCACATCATAAGTTTTTCAGTCATATTTGGTCAAATGTCAATAAAAAACAGGGAACAGCGGTGGCCTTCCTGGATTTCAGGAAGGCCTTCGACACGGTCAACCATGACATATTGATTGAGAAGCTTCAGGGATTGGGAATAGGGGCCACAGCTCTAGTCTGGTTTAAAAACTATTTACATGATCGTAGCCAAACTGTTATGGCAAATGGTGTTGAGTCTTCGCCAAGTAATATCGTGTGTGGGGTACCGCAGGGAACAACTCTCGGACCCATAATGTTCCTAGCCTACATCAATGACATCCATACGGATATTGTCGGATCGGAGATACAACTCTTTGCAGACGATACTGCTTTATATAATAGTATAAACACTAATAGCGACGTCGGCTTACAGACCTTGCAAAGAAACCTTGATAACATAGACCTGTGGTGTCGAAGGAATAAAATCTCTCTAAATATAAAGAAAAGTAAGATAATGATTATACCCCCGGGTAGGAAAAAACCATTTTCTAACACTTTAAAAATAGGGAATGAACCCTTAGACATAACAAGTGACTATACATATTTAGGGTTGCGAATTGATGATCCTATCCTTTAAACCGCATCTAAATTCGAAACTCAATCTCGCAAGGTCTAAGCTGAACGCGCTTTCTAAACTTAGACTAGTCGCTTCCAAAGAGACTCTATTAATGCTTTACAAGGTTGCCCTCCGTCCCATTCTAGAATTCGGCGACACCATTTACAATGTAGCGCCTGAGGCCCTTCTGCGTAAGCTTCAAGTCATCCAAAACTCCTCGGTCCGTATAGCCCTCAACTTACCTAAACTAACCAATGTTGATGCCATACAAAGGGAGTTAAAATTAGCGCCCTTAGCAAAGAGGCGAGAAGTACATATCTTAGATCTAGCCTACCCTTATAGTAGGGTGGAGAATAATATTGAACAAAAAGCAAGGACCCTAAGGGGGACCTGTAATAAAAAGCTCCTAAAAACTATTACCCCCCGGACCGAGAAGGTAAAGAAATCACTTTTATATTTGATCCCTTTTTACTGGAATAATATGGAAAAGAGAGGTTTTGAATGTAAGAGTAGAAAAGATTTTCGGGTGTTTCTAAGAACTGTATATATGCAGGGGACCTGGGATGGGGTGGAGGCAACAAATTAACATTCATAATAGGCGTCTGACCTGAGCTGTGATGGTCATGTTGGGATTGTTGTAGAACATTGTATTACTGTATTATTGTATTACTGTCGATTATACACAGGTGATATGCCTAGTGTGACATAATGTAAACTGTCGATTTATACGCAGGTATTTTACCTAGTGTGACAAAATGTAACCTTTAGTGGTTTTCTGATCTCACCGCATATAAGGCGGATATCCATTAACTATATTATCAAAAGATACCCCAGTGACATGGAATAGCTGGGAAGAGTTGGATTTTTCCACTAATATGTATCTGTATAATGCGTTCTTGTTGTATATTCCTAACTAATCACAATGCATTGTAAAAGTCCAGTAGGAAGACCTGCAGGTTGCAGACGCTGTAGAAACTTTGTTTTCAATGTACTTGTACAAAAGGAAATAAAATCTATTTATATATATATATACCTGGTACTACCTGGTACTACCTGGTACTACCTGGTACTAACTGGTACTAACTGGTACTAACTGGCACTAACTGGTACTACCTGGTGCTAACTGGTACTACCTGGTACTACCTGGTACTGCCTGGTACTAACTGGTACTACCTGGTACTAACTGGTACTAACTGGCACTAACTGGTACTACCTGGTGCTACCTGGTACTACCTGGTACTACCTGGTACTACCTGGTACTACCTGGTACTACCTGGTACTACCTGGTGCTAACTGGTACTAACTGGTACTAACTGGCACTAACTGGTACTACCTGGTGCTACCTGGTGCTAACTGGTACTACCTGGTACTTCCTGGTACTACCTGGCACTACCTGGCACTACCTGGTACTACCTGGTACTACCTGGTGCTAACTGGTACTAACTGGTACTACCTGGTACTACCTGGTACTACCTGGTACTACCTGGTGCTAACTGGTACTACCTGGTACTTCCTGGTACTACCTGGCACTACCTGGCACTACCTGGTACTACCTGGTACTACCTGGTACTACCTGGCACTACCTGGTGCTAACTGGCACTACCTGGTACTACCCGGTACTACCTGGTGCTAACTGGTTATACCTGGTACTACCTGGTACTACCTGGTGCTAACTGGTACTACCCGGTACTACCTAGCACTACCAGGTACTACCTGGTACTACCTGGCACTACCTGGCACTACCTGGTACTACCTGGTACTACCTGGCACTACCTGGTGCTAACTGGTACTAACAGGTACTACCTGGTGCTACCTGGAACTACCTGGTACTACCTGGTACTACCTGGTTATACCTGGCACTACCTGCTACTACCTGGTACTACCTGGCACTACCTGGCACTACCTGGTACTACCTGGTACTAACTGGTACTAACTGGTACTAACTGGTACTAACTGGTACTACCTGGTACTACCTGGTACTACCTGGTTATACCTGGCACTACCTGCTACTACCTGGCACTACCTGGTGCTAACTGGTACTAACTGGTACTACCTGGTGCTAACTGGTACTAACTGGTACTACCCAGTACTACCTGGTACTACCTGGCACTACCTGGTGCTAACTGGTACCACCCAGTACTAATTGGTACTAACTGGTACTAACTGGTACTAACTGGTACTAACTGGTACCACCCAGTACTAATTGGTACTACCCAGTACTACCTGGTACTAACTGGTAATACCTGGTACTACCTGGTACTACCTGGTGCTAACTGGTACTACCTGGTACTACCTGGTACTACCTGGTGCTAACTGGTACTAACTGGTACTAACTGGTACTACCCGGTACTAATTGGTACTACCCAGTACTACCTGGTACTAACTGGTACTAACTGGTACTAACTGGTACTAACTGGTACCACCCAGTACTAATTGGTACTACCTGGTACTACCTGGTACTACCTGGTACTAACTGGTACTAACTGGTACTAACTGGTACTAACTGGTACTAACTGGTACTAACTGGTACTAACTGGTACTAACTGGTACTAACTGGTACTAACTGGTACTAACTGGTACTAACTGGTACTAACTGGTACCACCCAGTACTACCCAGTACTACCCAGTACTACCTGGTACTAACTGGTACTAACTGGTACTAACTGGTACTAACTGGTACTAACTGGTACTAACTGGTGCTAACTGGTACCACCCAGTACTAATTGGTACTACCCAGTACTACCTGGTACTAACTGGTACTAACTGGTACTAACTGGTACTAACTGGTACTAACTGGTACTACCCGGTACTACCTGGTACTACCTGGTACTACCTGGCACTACCTGGCACTACCTGGCACTAACTGGCACTACATGGTACTAATTGGCACTACCTGGTACTAACTGGTACTACCTGGTACTAACTGGTACTAACTGGTACTTCCTGGTACTACCTGGTACTACGTGGTACTAACTGGTACTACCTGGTACTACCCGGTACTACCTGGTGCTAACTGGTACTACCTGGTACTAACTGGTACTACCTGGCACTAACTGGTACTAACTGGTACTAACCGGTACTAACTGGTACTAACCAGTTGGAACATCCAGCTCCACATGTTTCAGTACTTGCCAAGGCCTGATGAGAACTAGATAATCTACATGTATTACATATCAATATGTTTTGCCCAAGTGTTGTGTCTCTTATGAATGATTTCCGCTATGATCTAATCACTAGTATAGAATTGAGTTATCACTAGGTGGTGTATTGGTGTATTGTTGTTCTGTATTTGTTATTATCTAATCACTAATATAACATCGACCACTAAGAAAATTCAAAGTGTACCTAACAGGGGTATTAGAGTTGTGTTTCAACAGACCCATCACAACTATAGACCTATTGTTGAATTATATGATGAGCTACACGTTGATCCATTATATAAAAGAGCGAAAATCAGCACTTTAGGATTGATGTTTATTAGGAAAGAAGATAAAAGGTACATACAGGAAATGGCAAGACCAACGAGATTAGCGGATGTTATAAATCTTTTAATTCAGCCATGTAAAACAGAGAAACTAAGGAAATCACCTCATTTCCAAGGCCCCACGATGTGGAATTCACTATCGATAAAAGAAAAAAATTCAACATGGCCAAACTTAAAAAAGTACCTGAAACACTTAACAACTGGCGTGCAAATTGAATGGTATTGTATGAAAAAATTGATCTTGTGAGGGATACTATCCCCGGTGTGAATTCAAGCTGAAATAATCATGAATAATATTCCATTTTCATCACAGCGCGGTAAACTCTGTACATTGAAGCTGTAGAGGCTATTTTTAATTTTGGGCAAAAAAAATGTGTATGAAAACCTATCCCGCGAGGAGAGAACTTGTATGTAATCATGTTTAGATATTAAAATGATAATTAATTAATTAATAATCAAAAATAACTAAATTGATCTGCTAAACTCCAAGTATCCAAGTCTATAATGAAGTAAAATCTATTGTACAATGACGATTACTGCTCATAAAGAGTTTAAATGAATATCCTGTAACCATTTTTGCTTGACGTGAAACGTATCATGAATGTGAAATATGTCAATAAAAGTTAATTAAAAAAAAGAGTATCACTAGGTGGTGTTCTGTATTGGTGTATTGTTGTTCTGCGTTTTTTTTTTTAAGGACTCGTACTGCACACACTTCCCTACACCTATAAACCTGATGCTCTAAGCCCAGGCAATTCATAGAAGACCTGACAGTGTATTTAGTCAGAAGTACTGTATAACTATACCTATAAGGTACATATCACTGTATAACTATAGCTATAAGGTACATATCACTGTATAACTATAGCTATGAGGTACATGTTACTGTAGTGGTATTGGTTTACTTCCTCTCCGAAGCACCAGCTGGAGCTACCACTGTGTGCTATTTCTCTGTGTCATATTACTGAGATTAGAAGTCACACGTATTTCTATCTCCTATTTCTCTCTGGCAGCATTTTACAGTGTTATTGTCTAACCTTAATGTATAAAGGACTGTGGCCTTAGTGCCCGTGTGACTGTAAAGTATTTCAAATCTTTTATTAATTAGTACTGATGTTCATGTACTCCGAGACACCATGTGGTACTGTGTACCTGGATTGGTGTACAGGTCCGAGAACCAGCTTCGGACAGGTCATGCTTACCTCTTGAGTCTGAATAAACAGAGAACGGTGTAGGAAATCACTCTTTTGTTTTATTCTTTGCTAAAAGAACTGGGTTGTAGTGAAGAACACTACAATTGGTGCCGTGATCCAGTTTTAGCCTCAATTGGAAAGTTTTTGGTGGTTTTTCCTCGGAATAACCCTGTTGGGAATTGGAAGCCTTCCTCGGAAGTGCTATGGCAGACGGTATCGATGCCACTGCCCAGGCTGGTCCTGGGCTTGATAATGTTGCCCCTCCGAGGATTCCAAACCCTGGAGGCATTACCTCTCCGAGGCTTCCGAGCCCGAGAGGCGCTGCTCCACCGAGGCCTCCGAGCCCGAAAGTCTTTGTTCCACCTAGGCTTCCTGATCCTAGAGTTGGTATCCGACCGGCGAATCCTAGGCCTGGATTCTCGTTGGATAACCCCACCTGGGGACAATATAGAGGTGGCGATGCGAGCTTGTTGGATGCAGATCCTGTGGATCTGGTTAATGAGATTCGAGCTTTGAAACTCAAAAATCAGAATTTGAAGACTTCTTATTCTGATGAACAGACTCATTGTCATGAATTTGCAACTGAGATGAGGCAACTTGTGATTCAAAATCGCGAGTTGCATGATTGTTTGGACACTGTGTCTAAATCAGCGGCAGATACCACTAAAAATTTGATGATAGAAAATGAAAAGCTACGTAATGAAGTAGCTAGAGTGGATGATTTGTCGGCCGATTATAACAGAGTTCAGATGGCAAACCTCGGCTCGGATGTTGATAGTCAACGGGCTACTAGCATTACTAGTGAGGATCTCATTCCCCAGGTCCAAGGGATGTTTGATGCTGCACGTGCTGCGGTAGTAGGGGCGGAAAAGGCCGGAGAATCACAAGATGCTGGTGCGTCTTATGTGTTAGGAACTCCTAAACCTTTGGAGCCTGAAAAGAAGGTGACCATCCGAGACCCTGTACCTCGGATTCCAACCTCGTCTCCGCAGTCAGAAGGAGTGGGTTTGCTAAGCCATACCCCTCCTACGGGTTTAGCTGGTGCTGGCGCGCCTTCTAGTATTAAGCGCCCTAAAGGGGAGAGTATTTATGCTAGGGGTAAGGTGTCCGACAGCACCTATACGGCTAAGCCAGGCGTGTGGACAGAAGGCCCTACCATGGCTGCTTCACAAACTCTAGTCAAATACACTAGAAAGCCTTTAAATGTAAAGGACAGATCCTTGGTGCAAGGTTTGCACTATGAAGGATTGGATGATTGTGATTTGGATGTTTTTGAGTACACTCACTTCGAGGAGGTGGAAACAATCGGTCCTAAACCCCCAGTCATGAGATTGTGGGATGGGAAAGATCCTTGGAGAGTGTACTTGGGAGAAATGCAAGTTGTGGCTGAGGCGCACAACTGGTCTGAAGCTCAATTTCTAAGGCAACTTAGATGTGGGGCTAGAAAGCAACTAGCTGATATGGGTGGTCTACCTACGGGTATTTCCCTCACTCAATTTGTGGCCCACATGGACGCAAATTTTGGAGACCACTCTCGGGTGAAACGACAATCCGAGTTTTACTCTTGTCGTCAGACACCCAGGCAAACTAGCAGACAGTTTGCCAACGAAGTTGCTAGGCGGGGAAGGTATGCCTTTGGCACAGGTATTGACAATACCTTGAGAACCCTGTCGCTGAGAATATATCTGGGTGGCCTAAGTAACCAAGAGGAGGCTACCTGGGTACGTTTTAAGCAGCCCTTTGATCTGTTGGAAGCAGCTCACTACACCGAGGTGTGGGAGAGCTGTACGTTGGAAACAAATTCTCTTGTTTCCATTCAGGCCGGTTCAGCACTTAGTAGCCTTCCAAGGGCTAGGATTAAGGCCATCACTCAGGCTACAGATGTAGCTCAAGCTGAGAGCATTCCAGAGGACTCTGGGTCCGAGGAACTGCAGGAAGTTTTTATACAGGCAGTCCAGGCCTGGAGTGATGGTAAGAAGAAACCTTCCTCGGGTGCAACTGGTACTGATAAATCCAAGGCTCCTGGGCCTAGGAAATTTGTCAGAACCATGCCCAAGACGTGTCACTTGTGCGACCAAGACGGACATTTCTTGGCGAAGTGCCCTAGGAAGTTGGAGTTGCTCGGACTCTTGAAGCAGGCTGAGGCCTCAATAGGCAAGCCGGCTTCGGGAAATGCCGACAGACCCTCATAAAGAGCGAGGTGGGGGTCGGGAATAAGTCGCTTTCAAGTACTGCAGTCCGAAGGGAGTCTGTGAGTAGCATAGGGACTGAGGGTCAGGCCCAGGCACTGGGAAGTATGTCGGACGCGCTCTCAGTAGAGCAAAGCCTTCAGAAAGCCAGAGATTGCGCATCGTTGCCGGACGGTAAAGCCTCTCCAAGGACTGAAGGTCCCCTGGAGGATTCAGATGTGAGATGGGGTCAGTCTGGATTTCATGCTGAGGAAGGTCAGATTTTACTGGTGGGAAATCAGATTCCTAGAACTTCTGCCCAGATTCAGAAAGTTTCCGTGCACTTGCATAAAACTTTGGAGATTCCAACTAATGAAATATTGGTTCGGGAGAGATGGTACGCCCCAGTAGGATTAGGTGGAGGTCATGGATATTTCTTGGTAGACCCAGGTGCTACAACTTCCCTGGTCACTAAGGGTTTCTATGATTCCCTTCCAAATGCACCACCTTTGGTTTCGGTACATATGGTGTGTTCAACTGGAACGGGTACACCTATAATCACTTATGGAAGTGTGCTTTGCCCCATGATAATGGGTGGACGGACATACATGATTACATGTTTGGTCGTGAGTGGTCTTAAAGGACCCGAGGACGGCATTCTTGGAGCTGATTTTTATTGGGTCCATCGATGTAGTCTTGACTGGTCAGGATTGTTCTACTTAGAAAACCGAGGACATTCAGTGGAATGTAGGTTATGGAAAAGACCCCCTGAGTACAACGTAAAAGAATCCTCTGTGAACACTATAGATGTAAGTGAGAACGATGGGGAACGGGCGGTGAAACTTCGGAAAGCAGTTGTCATCCTCCCGAAATCCGTTACTCTTGCTGAATTAGATGTTTGCAGTGACTCAGACACATCAACTGGTTTGATGTTCGAGCCAGACCAGGGATTGCTGAAGGACTATTCTTTGGGGAGCTTGAACACTTATGTGTCAGGTGACGGGAAACCGGCCTTGGTAGCCTTTTGCAATCCGTCCGAAAACCCAGTGAGGTTGAAGAAGGGTATGGTGGTAGGGAAAGTGAATAAAGTGACTTTATTGACACCACATTCAGATGATCCCGAACAGGAGGAGGATCCGAGGATCCGTGAGGCGATAATTAACTCTATTCAGGTGTTGGAGTCCCCAATTGCTGATGATGATTTGATTTGTCCCGAGATTCCTGTACCACCAAGTCCAGTATGTCCGCTGACTAAGTTGATAGGTGATTCACACCTAACTGAGGCCCGAGATAAAGAAAAAGCTCTGACACTTCTGCAGGATTTTGAAACTTGTTTTTCCTTGCCAGGGAATAAACTCGGATGCACACATAAGGTTTGTCATGTGATAAACACAGGGGATGCTAATCCGATCAAGCTCCCTTATAGACGAATACCTGTGTTCAAACGGGACAAGGCTGAAGAGGAGATCTGGAAGATGTACAGAGAAGGTAGAATCGAACATAGCAGTAGCCCTTGGGGAGCACCTATTGTTATGGTCGCAAAAAAAGATTTCACTCAGAGGTTTTGTGTCGACTATCATCAGCTGAATTCTGTGACGATTAAGGACAGCTTTCCACTCCCGAGGATCGATGAGTGTTTAGAGGCATTGGGTGGCAACCAATGGTTCTGTACTCTTGATCTGGAAAGTGGGTATTGGCAGGTTGCTATGGACGAGGACAGCAAAGAGAAAACTGCTTTCTTGTCTAGCATGGGATTATTCCAGTTCAAAGTGATGAGCTTTGGATTGTGTAATGCCCCTGCCACATTCCAGCGTATGATGGACCAGATGTTGGATGGTCTCCGCTGGAAGTCGTGCTTGGTATACTTGGACGATGTGGTGGTTTTCGGAAAAACTTTTGATGAGTGTCTGAATAACCTCTGATTAGTCCTGGAAAGAATCCGAGAGTATGGCCTTAAGCTTAAGCCCAAGAAGTGTGAACTTTTCCGCCAACATGTGGAATACTTGGGCAGGATTGTGTCCAATAGCGGAATCTGTGCTAACCCAGAGAAGGTGCAGAAAGTCCGAGATTGGCCAATCCCGAAAAACGCAAAGGAGATTCGGCAATTCCTTGGTTTTGCTTCCTATTATCGGGAATTTCAGCCGGATTTTGGTTCTATCGTAATTCCTTTGCAGAAGGTGGTGACCGAGGCAGGGAGGGAGAAGCGCTATACTAAACCTATAGTGTGGAACTCTGACTGTGATAAAGCTTTCTCAAAGGTGAAAGATTTACTGACTACTGCACCAGTGTTGGGTTATCCGAGAACAAAAGGGGATTTTATTCTTGATACTGATGCCAGTGGTTTTGGCATGGCCGGAATCCTGTCGCAGATACAGGATGGGAAGGAAGTAGTTCTTGGATATGCTAGCAATGGTTTCACTCGTCCGCAGAGGAACTATTGTGCTACTAAACGGGAGCTGCTCGCAGTACTTACGTATCTGAATAAATTCCGACATTATCTGCTTGGTAATAGGAATTTTTGTGTCAGAACAGACCATGCCTCTTTGAGATGGTTGCTGAATTTTAGAGATCCTACTGACATGCTCGCCCGGTGGCTAACTACCATCCAGGAGTATGGGTTAGATCAGTCTATGATTTTGCATCGTGCGGGGAAAAAGCATGAAAATGCCGACGCCCTTTCAAGGTTGCCCACTAGAAAATGTGCTAGGCTAGATTGTCCGGATTGTGGGTCTCATGATGCTGTCATTGCAGAAATAGATGCACAGCAGATTGTTTCCCTCGGAGCTTTAGAAAATACCATTCAGAAAGCACAACAAGACGACCCAATCATTTCTCGGGTGATTGCATTGGTTAATGGAACGGAATCCGTTCCTAGCAAGGAAAATCTTGCTGGTGAATGTGATGAGTTCAGGAACTATGTACATCACCTAGGGAGTCTGTCAATGGTAGATGGTATTCTGTGTCTGGAATGGACCAGGCGGGGTACCAAGAAGTTGTATGTTCGGAAGGTGATTCCTACATCATTGAGGAGTGAGATATTTACAGGCTTGCATGGTCCGAAGACCTCAGGTCATTTTGGTGTATTTAAGGTGTCCTGGTCAGCCAAGATGAAGTATTATTGGCCCGGGATGAAATACGACCTGACTAGGTGGATTAAGGCTTGTCCTGAATGTGCAATGCGAAAGACCCGAGGAGGGGGAGGAATCTCTCTTCTCAAGAAGGAGAAACATGGTGAGAGGTGGAACCGGATATCTTTGGATATTCTAGGGCCGTTTCGGATGACCCCTAGAGGAAACAATTATGTCATGGTAGTAGCAGATCATTTTTCTAAGTGGTCTGAAGCCTATCCCATGCCAGATCACACAGCTGAGCGTTGTGCTGAGGTGCTCTTTAGAGAGTGGATTTTGCGGTTTGGCTGCCCTGTTTCTTTGCAAACTGATGGCGCACCCGAATTCCGTTCTGCACTAGTAAAGAGTTTGCTGGAGATGTTGGGGATTGAGAAATTAATCACCCTTCCCTACAGACCCCAATCAAATGGCCAATCAGAGAGATTTAATCGCGTCCTTGTGGAGCAGCTCTCTTGCTTGACTGACTACGATGGCGATGATTGGGATTTGTTGGTTCCCTGTATTGCTCATGCGTACAGAGGAACGGTACAGGCCAGTACCTTGTGCACTCCGAATGCAGTTGTATTTGGAACTGAACTGGTGACTCCATTGGACATTGTTCATGGTGTGTCACCTGGTGGTTTGGATTTTCCCTGTAGGGTTGCTTTTGTTGAAAATCCCAAGCAATGGATGAGGAAGGGTCACCAATTCGTTAGAAAGAATCTCGGAGTTTCTGCTGTTCATCAGAAAAGAGATTTTGACAAACGAAGTAATCCGAAATCATTTAAGGTGGGAGACATTGTTTACCGATTTTGTCCTCCCAAGGCCGGTAAGAAGGTTGGTCCAAAATGGGACGGCCCTTACAAGGTCAGACGGTTCATAGGGGGTACCACTTATGAACTAGAGACATCCGAAGGTCTTTTGAGATATCATGTTGATTATCTCAAGGCTGCTTTTGACGAAAATGGTCCGAGGCAAGTCATTAACTTGCATCGGACTGATGAATTTCGTAAGCAAGAAAAAGCAGGCCGTGATATTTTGAGACTGAAAGATGGTAAGGTCCTGGCTGGGAAAGAATGCCCAGTGCAGAAGGAAAGAGACAAGGATACCATAGGTGTGAAGCCTAGAGGTAGACCTAAGGGTATAGCTGGTAAGAAAAAGAAAAATGCTAAGCGCCCAGCTGTTCCTCCAATTATTGATTCCCCTATTGTGAGGCGAAAACCTGGCAGGCCAAAGAAATTACCAGCTCAGGCTGATAATGTTGTCCTGCCTGTAGGCAAGAGGGGGCCGGGTAGACCAAAAGGTGTGTCAGTTGTTGCTGCTACACCCCGGGTACCTGACCCTGTGAAAAGGAAACCTGGCCGTCCTAAGAAATTAGTTGTGATGACAATTTCGGACGATTCAGGCCCTGGAAAGAAGAGGGGGAGGGGGTTGAGGAAAATTCCTCAGGCTGGTAAAAACCCTATTCCAACTGCTACACGAACTTTGCGTTCTCGCACTGTTCAAGTTCGAGTGTAAGGTGGACCCGAATTGGTATCATTGAGGGAAATTTTCGAGCTGGTTTGCCTCAAGACACAATAAAAGTACACAACGAGAAGTCGAGGAGTGGAAGACCGAATTTATCCACTCTGAAGCCCATTCGACAATTTAGATTTATTTCTATTCTTGCCCGAGAGGACGATCTGAGATTTTGGAAACATCTGATTTGACTGCGAGGAGTGCTTGTATCTAGGTTGGCCTGTTTTAAGTTATGGTAACTTGGGGCCAGCTGGAGGGTCAGAATCTATTTAGAAAGTAAATAGAGTGTTGCACAAAAGCCTGGTACGATGATCACTTGAATCTAAAATTAGCTAGCTCTGTACATGTCTCATACAGAGGATCAGAACAGCCGGTCAAGCATGATCCGAGCTGTAGTTGGCTCCGATACCAAACTGGTTTCTAGTCACCAGCGGAGCGCGGGAACTCGGGTGGCGCTGCACGCAGCGGTGGCGTGCTAACACACTAGCTGTCTCATCGGGTAGACACCGTGTGTTGCACCCTTTTCACTTGACTTCCTGACTCGAGAGAGAACGGTCATACAACGAGAAAGAAAACTCTAGAGTAAGTTCCCTTGATCCCAGAACTGCTTGAAAAGTCTATTGAAATGTGAATACCGTTCTAACTTAAGGCTGTGGGAAGCATGAGCCCTGCATTTATTGTAGATTTTCTATAAAACATAGTTGAAGGTGGGCTAGGCCTCCGGTATGTGAAATGCAACGGCCATGACGGCTAGACAAGCAGAGTGTTGTTATGAGTCGGAATACACCTCTGTATAAGCCTTTCTCAACCTGTGTGTACCTAAACGTACCATGGGGAGTTTTGCTATGGGTATAAGCCACACCTTGACGAAGGTTGGTAAGAATGTTATGTTTGTAATACCTGTGACAGAGCTTCTTGGTCGGATCGGGAGCTCGTTCGGGTGCCGCACCTCCCTGTATAGGCGTAGCACTACAGGCTGGTCCGGTGTCCGAGAATTCTCGGGCTATACCAGTAGCTTCTCGGATACTCTTTTCTGGACATTGTGATTTATAATGTGGATTTTTATTGCAGTTGCCAGTTTGTAGAAGATGTCTGAGGACGAACAACGCGAATCCGAGCCGCAGCTCGGACTGTCCGACTCGGAGGGTGAGGCGGTTTCGGACCAGGTGGCCGCTGAGGTCCTGCAAGGTGCAGAGGACCTGATTGGACTGTCCAAAGAGGACGAGCCCAGTAGTCCAGGGGGAACCTCGGAAGAAGAAATGGACTTTGAGGAAGTCCCGGAAAAGGCACTGTCCGAGGCTGAGGCTTCGGGTACCCCTGCCAAAGTTCCTCCACCGCCCCCTCCACCAGAGGTGAAGGAAGCTCCTCCTCGTAGGAGGTCTCCTCGGAAGGCTGTTAGCCCGGGGAAGTTGTCTCCACGAGATCGGACTGCTGCCTCCCTCTCTCCAAGGAGTGTACCCACCACTCGCTCTTTTTCCCTTTCCCCTGCCCGGAGTTCCAGGTTGCAGGAAAGAGGAAGAACTCGGGAGAAACGTTCTTCTCAATCCGAGAAGAGCACCTCTGAGATCAGGGCCGCTAGCTGCAAACCTAGCTTGCCCTCTGTTGAACCTAGTAAGGCGGTTGTCTCCAGACGACCTTCCACTACTAGGTATGATTCCAGTGGTAGAATGCCTCCACCTTCTTCTTCCCTCAAAAAGATTCCGAGGAGAACGAAGAAAGCTACCAAGAGCCATGTACACAGAGCTGAAGCCCGCAGGATCCAGCTATCAGGCCGTGGCTCACTGGATACCCTTCGGCTGGAACTAGATAGAGTGTCCGAGATTGCTCCCCTGGACCCATCTAAAGATCCGAAGGAAGGTGAGATTCCCCTAGCAGAGGAATCTGACGATGAGGACACTGAGTTCTCGGGCGATCTCATGTCAACTTATGAGACCGAGGTCTGGCCCAAGCTCTGCCAGAAGAAGGACATGACCGTGGGAAACCACACAAAGCTGAAGGGCGTGTCCAAGCTTTGGCAGGCTGGCTGGAGGTGCCCCTTCCTGGTATGTCGCCATGTAGGCATCAATGCTACTGGCATCAGATCCTACCGGACCAGGGAGCGGTTCTTCCGCCACCTCTGTGAGGAACACGCGCCTCTCATCCAAGTTTGGAAGTGTCCTTACAAGAACTGCACTCAGGCTTGTGACAGACGCGGTGAGTTGATTCCTCACCTCATGACTGGTGGAGAAACTCTCCACAACCAGTCTAGAAAGGATTCTGTTTCTAAGGCGGGCAGAGCTGAGTCCGAGATTAGGTCCAACTCATCTTTTTTGCGGATGGTTTACCTATTGGGCCAGCATATGTCAGCCATGAGTCGAAACACGAACGGTCGCCCGGATTCCCGTGACCAGAAGGGAACTGCTCCTTCTACCTCGAAGGAGACAAGCAGTTCCCAGAAAACGCAGAGCCGGAAACGCCCTGCGTCTGATAGTCATACTCCCTCACCAGCCTCCAAGCGTCAATCCAAGAAGGCTAGGATTTGGGAGGATGAACTCGTTGGTCAGCTACCCGAAGACACTAAGACCTTAGTAGCTGCCCGGGAGGCCATCATTAAGAAGGCCCTGAAGGACCTGACGGCTGCCTCCGAGACTGTGAATAAACAGGTGTTGGCCTCCATGGCTTCCCTGTCTGCTCCTCTGAGGCAAGTGGAGCTTGTGAAGCGTCAGGTCGCTGAATCTGCTCGTCTGCAGGAGCTGACGAAGACGCAGGAGCAGCTGATTAAACAGCTCCGAAAAGAGGGTGAGTCGAAGGATAAACGCATCCGAGACTTGATCGAGGCGAATGCTGTTCTCCAAGGCCTGCTGGACGATTCGGATAGAAGCGAGGGATGTCCTTCCGAGGGCTCTAGCCACCAGCAGTCGACGTCCTCGTCCCGGCAGCAGCATCAGTCTGATGTTGGCTCTGCTCCGATGCCTACTACCCCTTCTTCTGGCTCGCTGACAGTGGGCGGTGCTCCTTTGGAGATTGATCCCGCCCAAGCCATGATGTTAGCTGATCTCCTTAACAGAATGGCCCAGGCTCCTGCAACCCAAGCTGTGCCCCCGACACAGGCTGTGACGTCACCTGAGGACGCTATGGATGGCGCTGGCCGTCGTCTTTTCGAGGAGGAACCCGAGAAAGCACTACCCGACAAGCCATCAATGCCCATGGACTTTGACTCCTAATGTGCCTGCGGACATTGTTTAAACTGTGAGGGTTACTTGTATATACGAACACTTTTTCAATTCCTCCCTCGGACCTTTTCAGATTTTTCCGAATAGGAATGTTTCTCAGCAGAGAATTTATTTTTCTACCTTGTATATACCTCGTTATGTCATACTGTGTCTTGAGGTTTCAGATTTTTATATTTTTCTACTCTTGTGATTTTTGATGTGTTGTTGGACAGAAGGTCTGCTACACTTTACCTTTCTATACGAAATAAGGTTTTCTACAGGAGTTTAACACATATTTTATACTTCGGATTTGTTCTCATATATAGATAGGACACCATATGCTCCTACTTGTACACTGCCTTTAACTTCGGACATGTTTTCGTATGTAGTGAGGACTCTATAAGCTCCTTTTTGTACGATTCTTAACGTTTCCGATATGTTTTGTATGTAGAGAGGTCACTATATGCACCTATCTGTAACTGTATTTTATTATTTCCGAAGTTCGGATGTTTGTACTTTTATCAGTTTTTACCATTGAAACTGCTATCTTTATTACCCTTTTTGAAATTTTTCTCCTGTTCGGATTTTTCAATTTTGTTAAAAATCCTAAAAAAGGGAAAGGGGTATTGTAGTGGTATTGGTTTACTTCCTCTCCGAAGCACCAGCTGGAGCTACCACTGTGTGCTATTTCTCTGTGTCATATTACTGAGATTAGAAGTCACGCGTATTTCTATCTCCTATTTCTCTCTGGCAGCATTTTACAGTGTTATTGTCTAACCTTAATGTATAAAGGACTGTGGCCTTAGTGCCCGTGTGACTGTAAAGTATTTCAAATCTTTTATTAATTAGTACTGATGTTCATGTACTCCGAGACACCATGTGGTACTGTGTACCTGGATTGGTGTATAGGTCCGAGAACCAGCTTCGGACAGGTCATGCTTACCTCTTGAGTCTGAATAAACAGAGAACGGTGTAGGAAATCACTCTTTTGTTTTATTCTTTGCTAAAAGAACTGGGTTGTAGTGAAGAACACTACATTACTGTATGACTATAGCTATAACGTACATATTACTGTATGACTATAGCTATAAGGTACATATTACTGTATGACTATAGCTATATGGTACATATTACTGTATAACTATAGCTATATGGTACATATTACTGTATAACTATAGCTATATGGTACATATGTGATGTGTTTTAGGAAAATAAGTCATAAGTCGCAAAAATTGGATTTTGTGATATTATTGTAGTGAATATGGGTATACCAATCAAGCATTGATTGGGCTTTGATTGTTTTAGTGTTGTTTATCATGTTTGGACCAGTACAGGTTGAATTGGCTGCAGCTGCCCTTGCTGTGCTGGTCAAACCAGGCTTTTGGATTCCCGCCAAAACTTACATGGGTCATATTCATTTATTCCTATATTACAGGTTACTCTTATCTAGTTGTACTTTATACCACAATGAGTGTTGGTCTTTCTGGATGTTCCGGCAAGATTCCTTTTATGTTCCATAACCTGTTATTACACTAGACCTTCTTTTACCTTTCCTTTACCTGAAACACCTTTATTGACTGTCTACTAAAGTTGCCTCTTGCCTCGATGAACTCAACCTTGTTACTCTTGCCTGGAGTGATTGTTCACTCTGGCTGAGACATTGGGACCAAAGATTGGGACCAAGATCAATTGACGGAATAGGTCTATGTGGAGGAATAAAGCCTGAGATATCAAAAGACTGTGTTACTGGTTTTACTTCCCCTTTGTTGAGATTGATAATATTCGAACCTGGTTAGTGAACTAGTATTACTAGGCGGAAATCACTACAATTGGTGCCATGACCAGTTCTCAATCACAGACCTATATACCAGTTGGGGGTCGTCCCATATTCTCAAACGGAGAATAGAAGTGTTGTGTCACTGATTGTGATAACAAATCCTTGGGATTTGTGAATGACTTATATGGAAGATCTGGCTAGGAATGTTCCCTGGACGGATTGAATTCTGGGGAGGAACTTCCGTTGATAGAATAGCTTCTGATGCCTTTGAATGGATATTTTAGTGGAGCCACGACTGGTACCTTTAGTGGTCAACAGTATGGTTCAGCAAACATCTTCATTTCATTAGAGGATTGATTTGGGTTTAGCCAGTAGAGGAATTCCGTAAGATTGAATAAAAAGAGAAACAGATTTCAGTGGCATTGACTTTTATGGATTTGAAGGTAAACAGTTCCGCCTACAGATGGTTATCCGTCTATGGTGGTGTTGAGAGGTTCTGTCTAAGGCTCCGTTGGTGTGGCAGTGTGGTCCATTGGTATGAGAGTGTGATGACCGAACGGGCTTCATAAAGAGCGAGGTGCGGGCCCGGGGAATTGTCTGTGCTACCTAGTACTACAATTCAGGATCGTTCTGTGTTTGACACGGAGACTGGGGGTGGGGCTCTAGCTCCTGTAAGTAGTACTGAGCCTGGGGCTGTCTGCCAGGGATGTACGAAAGCGGTTTGGACATGTCGAGCGGAAGAGACCACTCGTCCGGAATGGTGCTGATTCCAGGGACATACCTGACATGGAAGATTCTGGCGATATGCGCTAGGGTCAGGCAGGTTTCAAAGCTGAATCAGGGCGTTTGGTGACAGTGGAGTGGGGTCCCATCACAAATACGAGTGTTCAGAAAGTTTCTGTTGAAAACCGGAAGGTGTTGAAGCTTTGTGATTGAAATATTGCGAATAGATGGTACGCTGCAGTATCGGTGAATGGGGATGTTAATGATTTCCTTTGTGGATCCGGGGGCTAGAACTGGCCTGGTAACAAAGATGTTCTACAACTCCCTGCGTTGGCCGCCACCATTGGTTCCGTCCCTCTTGGTGTGCACGATGATAAACGATTCGCAGGTTACTGTGTAAGGTGGTGCGCTGTTCCTGTGGACGTTAGGGAAACGGATGTACCTGGTAACATATTTGTTGGTGTTGGTTTTATCTGGCTCGGAGTCCAGAGTTCTAGCACAGGACTTTAATCTTGTGCATAGATGTTATTTGTACTGGTCAGGGGAATTGGCTTTGAATGACAGGAAAGACGCTGTGATGATGCATCAGTGGCGTGCTGTTCTGTCCAAGCAATTGAGCCCGACTAGAGCTTTCTGAAGGTTTTCACTGTGGGAGGCCTTGGTTTATATATCTTGGCTGGCGCTACGGCGATGGTGGCCTTTAGTAATCCGTCCGTCCTACGTCTTGATGTGGACATGGTGTTGTGGGTGGACAAGTGAGTGATGTGACACTGCTATTGTCTCCCACTACTTGTCCGGAGGGGGTGAATGTATCTCCGAAGAACAAAACATGTTCTTTGTTCGAGAGACCCTCTGTCTGTGAGAAAGAAAAAGCAGCTAGTTCATGAGTAGCACCTCTTTTTGAACTAGGGGCTGTCTGGGTTATTTGAAGATTTCCTGAGATTGGTGACAGCAAGATTCTACCTTGCACGGAGAAAGTAGAATGAATTTCCGTTGCAGAGCAGGCTGCTGGGAGGGAAAAGAGCAGAAGGTTACGAAAACTGAGTAATTAATGACCTTCCAAGGAAGGGCTCTAATTTCTTCTGAGTTGTTTGAATCTCCGGAAAAGGAAATAGACCCCGGAAAACTTTGGTGGAACTGAAGCTTCTGAACCAATCTCTCTAAGCGAGGGAGAGGCCATGAAAGGCTAACAGTAGAACTTTAGTTGGATGGGAGAAAAGCTGAGCAAGGAAGAGCAATAAGATTGCTGGAAAATTGTAAAGAGGAATGAATGCGCCTTCCTCCAGAATGGTTACAATTAGGATCTTGAGCTGTGTGTGTGCAAACTGAGAATTACAGTCTGATTCTCCCTAAAAACACAACGAGAAGTCGACTAAGTTGCAAGACGGAAAAGTTGCATCTATGTCCCAACGACACATGGGATCTTTTGACTCATGTGCCCGAGAAAAAGAACCAAACTTTTCCAACAACGAGTAGCTAAGTTTGTGAGAACTGTGAGTGGCTTGGAATAGGCCTATGGAGCATAGAGATTCTAACTTCATAGAGCTGTTATTTTCCTGAATCTAGGTTGAAATATGTAGAAATTGCTGCTAAATCAGTGTCATTATTGGCCAAAGTCATAGGAAATAGATTCCACTTTTGTCTCAGTGGAAGTATAGCCAGTTTATGCTCTCCCAGCCCTTTACACGGGAGGCGTAATGCTGTGTAAGCCTGAAGACCGGATAATGTATCCGGCAGGGAGGTTGGCGAGGCGGTGGCGCTGTGAACAGGTGGCGTGTAGTGGAACTAGCGTTGCATCGGTGACGCTGGCGGAAGTGCAACTGTGCTTTCCGTGTTTCATGAAAACCATGTGCTTACTTCGCTCCTGACTTTCAAACCTGTAAGTATGCTTGTCTACGTTGTCATAAATGATGAATATTGCATGAAGCATTGTTTAAATGACTCCGTAAGGTTAATAGCTAAAGAATAGACGACTTTTAGCTCACTGTTGATGGTTTCAATGAGGAGTTGTGTCAAGATTTAGACACAAGTTTTGGTCGGTGGTGTTGCGAGACGGCTCACCGATGAAACAACCCATACCACCATCAGTCAGAGCATTGAGAGTAGACCTATGCTATGAAACTCTGAACGGTTATATAGCTTATTGGATGAATTCTATGCTCTTGGTATTTATGTTTTAGACCTAGTAAGACTCCAAGAGTCGTGACTAGTTGCTTGCGTTGCTCTTTTGGTAACTTTTTCCTAATTTATTTGTAAATAGATGTTCTGCTTACATCCGTTCTGTGACTGTTTATGCTTATGTTATAGGACGGAGAACTCAAACAAAGCTGATTGATTGAGACTAAGTTGACCAATACGAAGTTCTGGAGCAATGTCTACCAGAGACTCTTCCCTTGAGCGAGATTTGGAAGATTCCGCGGGTTCTTCCATCGAGGAGGTGGATCCCGTCCGTGAAGCTCAACTCTTGGAAGCTGGAAATGAGGAAGCCTCTGTGGCAGAAGCTGTTGGCACACTTGTGGCTATGCAGGCCTTGTCAGCAGTTGATTTTCCGTTGGTGAAGAAGAAATCTTCCAAGACAAAGGTAGCTCAAACCAAGCAGGTGGAAGCTAAAGGCAGAAGGCAATCTCCGCGAGAGTCTACTAGGGTAAAGAATGCTCGTGATAAATCCATGTCTCCTATGAAAACTGGGAAGGAGACTGGAGGACTTGAACGTGGTTGTGATAGAAATCCACGGAATAAGCCATTCTGTGAAGTTTATGTAAATGTGGAACGGATGGAGGTAGATAAGATTGCCTCTCCGTCTAAGAAAACAAAGGCTCCGTTGAAGACAGACCTGGTGGAGACTAGTGATACCAAGTGCAAGGATGAGAACACTGTCTCGGGTCCTGTGAAACGGAAGAGAACGGTGAAAAGACTTCACCACCGGAGGGTTGAGAGAAGGCTATCTCAACTTTCAAATCTGGCTCAGGCCAAGCAGATAAGAAAGGCATTTGAGGTGTGAACTTCTGTGGTACCTATCAATCCTGCCGATGATGAACCTGGCAAGGAGATTTTGATGCCGGAAGAAAGTGAAGACGAGGAGGAAGTCTTCCCTGATGGTGGACAATTTATGTCTAGGTATGAATCTCGACATCGGCCGAGTCTCCTACATAAAGATGCACTGGACCCCGGTACAAGACAAAAGGTGATCAATGCATTGGTCCTGTGGAAACCTGGATTCCGCTGCCCTTTTTCGGCTTGCCGGTACCTGCCTATAAACCCTGAAGGGGTGAGGATCTTTGCCACTAGATAGAGGATATTTAGACACTTCAGTGAAGAACACTGTCCTCACCTAGAGGTCTGGATCTGCCCGTTTGTTAGGTGTGGTCAAAAGTTGGACAGACGTGTGGAGGTAGTCCAATATGGTGAACTGTTGAAGCACCACCAGAATTTGGATAATGCAATTGACAAAGTACAAAGGCTGGCTCCTATTCGAGAAGTGAATTCTGTCTTTGGACTAATAACACACATGACAAGTACGGATTTCCAGATAGTGAGAAGGTCGCATGGTGGAAAAGGCATTCCCTCTGAGTTCTCCAAGCCTGGAGCTCAGGCAGCAGCTGCTGCTAGTGCCTCCGCCTCCCCTTTGCCGAATATCCCGCAGGAGAAGAAGAGGAAAAGGAGAAAGAGTAGTGTGCGCTCAACTTGTTCTGACGACAGTAGAGCTGCTTCGCCTGTCCCTAAAAAGATTACTCCGTCAGCACAGCTAGTGGCGGAAAAACTTTGTGCGGACCTGCCACCACAAGCCAGTGTGACTGAGTTGACGGAAAAAGTAAAAGCTGAGATGGAAAGTGTGCTGCAAGAAGCAGCAGCTGCGATTCTGAATGTAGAGACTGTAGTTGGTCAGGGATTGTTATCACTAACAGCTCCCCTTGAAAAATTACAGATCGCACGCAACCAGTTGGGCGAGTTTGCTGCTCTTCAAGAGGAGAACAGAACTCAAGCTCGACTGATCTATGACCTGAGACAGCAAATCCGCCTGAAGGACAATACAATTCTTACTCAGGTTGAGAGGATTAGCTGCCTTGGTGCAGAATTGGAGCATTCTAGGAATGTTGCTCCTAATTCTGGGACTGATAAAATGGCTGAAGAAGACGGAAAATCAAACCAGCCTACTATCAACACTGAGAATGTGAGACGGGAGACCCTAGTTTTCTTGCCTTCAGGCCCATCTGCAAGTACGCAGCGGATTACTCAGTTGGGCAGAATTGTAAGTGAGTTTTTTGCCCAACCACAATCACAGGGAGATATGTCAGGCATGGCAGGGCTAATGTCCAGCATGCCTAATATGAGTTTCAATGTCCCTGAGGAGGCTCTTGGTAAGCCACCAACGCCTGGTAGGAATTGGGCTGAGGAAATGGAAAACAAGCCAATCCCATACAGCAAGTTTCCTGAAGGTTCAACTTCAGAAACTGAGAATGGTTAAGTGACTTGGAACGCCCTGGATTGGAAATGGTTTTTGCCCAGGTGTCAGGTGCCGGACGGACAGTTTGATTTGATGTTTGCCATGCTGAACCCCAGATGATTTAAGAAACCACTGATTTACGAACTTGGAATCCCAGATGATTTAAGAAACCGCTGATTTACGAACTTGAGATGACGACTGCAGATGTGACGATGACCCGGAATGAGAACGGACTACGGAAATTTGTTTTCCGCCGGTCGGAAAGTAAATTAAAAATTACACTAGTTGTTGTGTTGCAAATGTGTTTTCGGCGATTATTCAGGACTCTCAAAGCTCCTTGTTGTCGCTGATGATGGATTTATTTTCCTTTATTTGCATTTAGAGATGTTGCGACCTACAGTTGTTATCAGAATAGTGAGGACACAAATATGCTCCTGCCTGTATAACTTGATTATTTGGTTGGTTAGGTTCGCATTGTTAATTCTCTTTTTACATGTTATTACTTTCCGTATTTTATGCCTATTTTTTATATTCACAGTTTCTTTTTAATAATTTAAACCTCCGGAAGATTATTTCCTTTGGGGTAAAAATCTTTAAATTTTGGAGGGGGTATTGTAGTGAATATGGGTATACCAATCAAGCATTGATTGGGCTTTGATTGTTTTAGTGTTGTTTATCATGTTTGGACCAGTACAGGTTGAATTGGCTGCAGCTGCCCTTGCTGTGCTGGTCAAACCAGGCTTTTGGATTCACTGGAAAAAAAAATCTGGATTTATTTTTTAAATCCTTGCCCAATCCTTACTAAATCCACATACTTAGGAAATATGTGTGCATCCTCAAACTGGCAGCGCATCCTTGCAAATCCTTAAATTCAGAAATCCAATGTAAATCTGCACAGGGTGGTTATTGTTTACTCAACAATCAGTGTATTAGTAGAGAAACTGTTCCCCTTTCTTTAGCCTGTTTTGGTTCCCTTGACCAATATGCAGGGCCTATGGGACCATAGCTTCCCCTGCTTCGAATCAGCACTACTTACTTACTTAGATTCAATCCACAATATCCACAAGATATGATGTGTCACAGGAAAATGAGTCTCAAGTCGCAAAAAATGGATTTTGAGATACCATCAAATTTGAAAAGATGGGATCAAACCGATTCCAAAGATGGTAAACATTAGGTCAGCTAATATGTACTTAATGAATGAAAAAAGGTTAGCGATATTATCTATTGCCAGTCACTAGTAAAATAGTAGTTAAATATGATGCTGGGGATAACCTCAGATAAATACATACTGGTTTTATAAACCTGTAACTTTGTAGCTGAAGAAATAATTGATAAAAACCCCTCCTATGATTTTCTTTATAGAACTCTGTCTGAAACTCTTTAAGATGACTAGGATATCATGAATGCAAGCTAATTGTTTTTTTCATCATTGAACTCGGGTAGTGTTGGCAAAGGAATAGGATTAGGCTTTGATGATTATGTTGTTGCAGTAATTATACTCCCTGCAAGCACAAAGCTGTTGTTTGGGGTATGAAATAAGGATATTGTTTATTGTACATACTCCATTCATACATGCATAAGATATATATGTGATGGGTTAGAAAAAATTAGTTACAATTTGCAAAATTGGTAATTTTCAATGTGGTTTATTCACAGGATCTCTTTGGGGAAGGTTACCATTTATGGGTATATACCAGTGAAGGTAGCATACATGCATGTACTAAATATCACGACTGTGTATTAAATATATTCTTGCATTTCTAAGGTTATCCTATAAAGTATATTTAACTATTTTACTAGTGATGGCCCAGAAATATTGCAAACTATTTTTCAAGAATAAAAACATCAAATTTAGAATAATGAAATACTTATTAAATATCCTAATGTTTACCACCATTGGAATACGCTTGATCTCATGTTTTTAAAAATTATGGTATCTCAAAATCTCTTTTTGCAACTTGTGACTCATTTTCCTGTAACACATCACATATGCACACAACTCGTCTACACACATTCCCCGTTTCCCACATTCGTTTTGGGATAAACAATTGTCTAATACAGAAAGTATTTGTATTTAAATTATTTTATTCAGCGAAAAAACATTATGCAACTGGTACACTCTATCTCAGCCGTGATGCTAGAGACTTATTCTGTTGCCATGGGTGTTCAGCAACCATGACTAGGACTGGAAAGTAAGGTACAGAGTCAGGGTGCTAAGCCAATTACTGAATAAACATAGAGGTGGGCTTACATGGTCATGGTCGTTTGTATTGCAAGAGACATGGTTCCCCTTACTTCTACCCAATTTAAGTCCCAATCTCTTTAGCTTCCAGTTGTAGATTCAAGGAGACGGAGGTAGGAATATCCAAGACATGGGTACATAAACATAATCAAAATACACAGCTGGACTAAAATACTCCAGTTGTACACTTTTTAAATGTCATTTAAGGATAATATGATATTTAAATAGGATAAGCAAATCATTTTAAAATTAACTTATTCTCACTGGAAAAAAAGCTGTGTTTACACTACTGGTAGTTACGGGCCTTTGGTTCATCGGGTGTGGGGATACAATGCCTATATCATAATAAGCTTTTTTTAAAAAAAATTCTGGATTAAAGTCAAACATTGAAAGAAGCCATATTATAATACATATCTGTACTCTTCATATACACCCGCATTATATCCCTATACTATAGCTATAGGAGCAGGAGTATGTAGCTTTAACTAACTAGGGATCGAGGATGCACATAATGTATAAGGATGGACAGTACAAATCTGACCAGTGGCTATCGGGTTCAGTGAGCCGTGACTAAAGCAGAAACCTTAGATACATCTACTGCAGCATTTGCAAGTAATTGGGTCACGCCTTAAGTCTGAATAAACACAAACTGGCTCTGATGGGTGTGGGTGTATGGAACTGGATTGTATTCCTATCCTAGAGAAATAATTTCTTCTCATTTCTTCTCCCGTTGTTTCAACCCATGTAGTATAGTCGGTAGATAAACCTATTGATACCTATTTTGGTTCATTGAATTAATTCTGCCATTTTATGGTTAATGTACGTCCGGTATCTTATACTGTGTATGTGTATTCTTGTCAGACATATATGTGATGTGGGACAGGAAAATCAGTCAGTTGCAAAATTGATATTTTCAAGTGATTCATTCGTAAGAGCCCTTTCAGGAAAATGAGTCACAAGTCACAAACAAATTTGAAATCTCATCCTATTGAAAAGATGAGATCAAGGTGATAGTAAACATTAGGACATATAATACGTATTTCTATTTTTTAAGTTTGATATTTTTTATTTAGGAAAAAAAAGGTTTGCAATGTTCTTGAGTGGGTAATTACTAGTAAATTAGCTAAATATACTTTATAGGATGGCCTTAGAATGCATGGATATATTTATTACACTGTCTTGAAATTTGGTACATGAATTCATACGACCTGGAGGATTTCATAACAAAAAACTGAGAGCATTCGAACAAAGAGATCTTGTGAATAAATCACTTTGGAAACTGGACACATCACATAATTATATTATATAACGGGGAAGGCAAATTCTACTTTTGCAGGGGACTTCACCCATATGACTTGTGGAAAGTGGTATAAAATTGTTGTGTATTCCCTCTGATATAAATATGTCCCCTCTCAATAGCCTTATATGCACTAGTAGTCTTTAGTGTTAGTGTACTGTAACAACAAGACAAGAACAAGGAGAGCAAGCTGGACCACAGTAATCCAATTAGTGGGTAATGGATGATACTGATTGTTGAGAAAACAATGCCCATCCTGTTCAGATTTACACTGGATTTACCGGTGATTTAAGGATTTATAAGGATACGCTGCCAGTGTGTGGATGCACACATATTTCCTAAGTATGTGGATTTAGTGAGGATTGGATTAGGATTTAAAAAGTAAAAACAGGATTTTTTTTCCAGTGATTCCCGCCAAAACTTACATGGGTCATATTCATTTATTCCTATATTACAGGTTACTCTTATCTAGTTGTACTTCATACCACAATTAGTGTGTTGGTCTTTCCGGATGTTCCGGCAAGATTCCTTTTATGTTCCATAACCTGTTATTACACTAGACCTTCTTTTACCTTTCCTTTACTTGAAACACCTTTATTGACTGTCTACTAAAGTTGCCTCTTGCCTCGATGAACTCAACCTTGTTACTCTTGCCTGGAGTGATTGTTCACTCTGGCTGAGTCATTGGGACCAAAGACTGGGACCAAGATCAATTGACGGAATAGGTCTATGTGGAGGAATAAAGCCTGAGATATCAAAAGACTGTGTTACTGGTTTTACTTCCCCTTTGTTGAGATTGATAATATTCGTACCTGGTTAGTGAACTAGTATTACTAGGCGGAAATCACTACATTATCATATTTAAAAAGGTGAGACCAAGGGCATTCCAATGAATATAAACATCAAGGGCATCTAATAAGGATTTCTATATTTTAAGTTTGATATTCCTATTTCTAGAGAAAGAAGTTTTCAATATTTGTGGGTGGACAATTACTATTAAAGCATCTAAATATACTCTCTGGGATGACCCTATAAATGCATGAAAATATTTTATATTATATATTTTACAGGTCGCTTCCTTGACACAAAGACAGAAGAGTGCAGCAGACAAGACTTTGAGCATGCGACCAAGTATTTACTGATACGTAAGTTGCCAGACTTTATGTTAATGATCTATAGATGGAGAGTGGGTGGAGAGGGAGCAGGTATTCATGTTATAAGTGGGATTAAAACAAGAGGAATATATTGAGATTGTGATAATTAAAAGCAAAGTACATATTTAGATGTTGGACAGGCAAAGAGTTTTATATGTAAGAAAGAGTTCTTGACAGGCGGAGGCATACAGATGAGTGATGCAGTCAGCCTTGAGGCCAGCCCGGGCAGGAATACATGATGCAGGAACTATTTGTCATGTAAGCGTGGATGATTATAGCCGGAGGCGTGATTAGGTAAACCAATCCACACAGGAGATATAGTGCCAGCCTCCTCATGTGATCTCTATTCTACTCATGGCGCCCTCTGCAGGAAAAACCAGGAAAAGTTGCTAAAAGGACTGCTTATGATTAAAGCTGGGGAAAGGTCACGTGATGAGCATGTGATGAGGGGCTGTACAGAGGGTAATACATAATAATATAGTTGAAGCATAGGGTAATATGTAATGGTATAGGTGTAGATGTACTGGGGATAATATGTTATAGTATAGGTGTAGATGTACTGGGGGTAATATGGTATAGTATAGGTGTAGATGTACTGGGGGTAATATGTAAGAGTGAGGTATAGTTTGGGCTGTACAGGGGTAATATGGTATAGTATATGTGTAGATGGTTGTTGTACCACCTTGCACTGTTTCTTCATAACTGAGTAGGCGTTCTTCAGTGCTTACTAGTTGGGTCCACAGACTGGATAGCAGAGAAATATGGCGACCTACTCTGTTTCAGTACGTCCAGAATTACATGTATGGTAGAACGATAATTACTATATTATTTCACAGAGTAATAAGAACTAAAATTATAAATTCAAATAGTTTAGATTATAGTTACCTCTGGTGTCATGTAATTCAGGACATACTGTAATTTCATTAGAGTAAAGAGGGGAGCACTCTCTTTAAACCCAATACCAGTCCCGCTGATATCCACCAACTTAAGTGATGAAACAAAGTGAAAAGCTGTTTTATCATAAACTTGACTTTTTTAAACCAAAGAATATATTCAGTTAAAGCCTGATCAGAAATGTTTAGATAATTACCTACAATAACATAATTGTGAAACATTTATACACTTGAAAACTTTTTATGATAACATTTTAACATCTGATTCATTTTAATATCTGATTCATTATATATTTTGTTTTGAAAATCCGCCAAATATATTCAGTTGGACTGTACCAATGTTTACAACTGTTTCTTGATGAAATCATTGTTTTCTTCTTCAGCTGCCCCTTCTACGGTGACATCATGCCCGTTTCCAGGGTTACACAGGATACAGGAGGACACGCTGCAGTGCGGGGGATACATACAGAGTGGCTGCAATGGCTCTTCCACCATGGAGATCCACTCCCCCTGCTCCTCACAACCTGGTCAGTATAATACTTAGCACTTATTGGACGAGTTGCCGCACCGCACATAAATAAAGAACGAGATTGGAGATCGATTTCTTTATTTACGCATCCATGCGGCAACAAGTCCTATGAGTTGATTGTTATACATGCCTAGTTTTGCATTTAAAATGTGCTTGATTAAAAAGATAATAACATAATTAACCATATCTGGTTAAGAGGAATATGAATAGAAACAGGTGAAAATAGGGGTGAAGAAAGCACTCGCATCGGCAAACTTGCGTTGGCATGACAATGTGCCGGTAATGTACTAGTCCATTACCGTCTTACAAGTAAAGTATAATAATACATAGGTTTGTACATAGGTATGGGTGCATACAGCAATTTACAGTGTAGAATGTCACTATATTACTGTCTGTACATACCATGGTGGGTGCATACAGCAATTTACAGTGTAGAATGCCTGGTCACTATATTACTGTCTGTACATACCATGGTGGGTGCATACAGTAATTTACAGTGTAGAATGTCTGGTCACTGTATTACTGTCTGTACATACCATGGTGGGTGCATACAGTAATTTACAGTGTGGAATGCCTGGTCACTATATTACTGTCTGTACATACCATGGTGGGTGCATACAGCAATTTACAGTGTGGAATGCCTGGTCACTATATTACTGTCTGTACATACCATGGTGGGTGCATACAGTAATTTACAGTGTAGAATGTCACTATATTACTGTCTGTACATACCATGGTGGGTGCATACAGTAATTTACAGTGTAGAATGTCTGGTCACTATATTACTGTCTGTACATACCATGGTGGGTGCATACAGCAATTTACAGTGTAGAATGTCACTATATTACTGTCTGTACATACCAAGGTGGGTGCATACAGTAATTTACAGTGTAGAATGTCTGGTCACTATATTACTGTCTGTACATACCATGGTGGGTGCAATACAGCAATTTACAGTGTAGAATGTCACTATATTACTGTCTGTACATACCAAGGTGGGTGCATACAGTAATTTACAGTGTAGAATGTCACTATATTACTGTCTGTACATACCATGGTGGGTGCATACAGTAATTTACAGTGTAGAATGTCACTATATTACTGTCTGTACATACCATGGTGGGTGCATACAGTAATTTACAGTGTAGAATGTCTGGTCACTATATTACTGTCTGTACATACCATGGTGGGTGCATACAGTAATTTACAGTGTAGAATGTCACTATATTACTGTCTGTACATACCATGGTGGGTGCATACAGCAATTTACAGTGTAGAATGCCTGGTCACTATATTACTGTCTGTACATACCATGGTGGGTGCATACAGTAATTTACAGTGTAGAATGTCTGGTCACTATATTACTGTCTGTACATACCATGGTGGGTGCATACAGTAATTTACAGTGTAGAATGTCTGGTCACTATATTACTGTCTGTACATACCATGGTGGGTGCATACAGTAATTTACAGTGTAGAATGCCTGGTCACTATATTACTGTCTGTACATACCATGGTGGGTGCATACAGTAATTTACAGTGTAGAATGTCACTATATTACTGTCTGTACATACCATGGTGGGTGCATACAGTAATTTACAGTGTAGAATGTCACTATATTACTGTCTGTACATACCATGGTGGGTGCAATACAGCAATTTACAGTGTAGAATGTCACTATATTACTGTCTGTACATACCATGGTGGGTGCATACAGTAATTTACAGTGTGGAATGTCACTATATTACTGTCTGTACATACCATGGTGGGTGCATACAGTAATTTACAGTGTAGAATGTCACTATATTACTGTCTGTACATACCATGGTGGGTGCATACAGTAATTTACAGTGTAGAATGCCTGGTCACTATATTACTGTCTGTACATACCATGGTGGGTGCATACAGTAATTTACAGTGTAGAATGCCTGGTCACTATATTACTGTCTGTACATACCATGGTGGGTGCATACAGTAATTTACAGTGTAGAATGTCACTATATTACTGTCTGTACATACCATGGTGGGTGCATACAGTAATTTACAGTGTAGAATGTCACTATATTACTGTCTGTGCATACCATGGTGGGTGCATACAGTAATTTACAGTGTAGAATGTCTGGTCACTATATTACTGTCTGTACATACCATGGTGGGTGCATACAGTAATTTACAGTGTAGAATGTCACTATATTACTGTCTGTACATACCATGGTGGGTGCATACAGTAATTTACAGTGTAGAATGTCTGGTCACTATATTACTGTCTGTACATACCATGGTGGGTGCATACAGTAATTTACAGTGTAGAATGCCTGGTCACTATATTACTGTCTGTACATACCATGGTGGGTGCATACAGTAATTTACAGTGTAGAATGTCTGGTCACTATATTACTGTCTGTACATACCATGGTGGGTGCATACAGTAATTTACAGTGTAGAATGTCTGGTCACTATATTACTGTCTGTACATACCATGGTGGGTGCATACAGTAATTTACAGTGTAGAATGCCTGGTCACTATATTACTGTCTGTACATACCATGGTGGGTGCATACAGTAATTTACAGTGTAGAATGTCACTATATTACTGTCTGTACATACCATGGTGGGTGCATACAGTAATTTACAGTGTAGAATGTCACTATATTACTGTCTGTACATACCATGGTGGGTGCAATACAGCAATTTACAGTGTAGAATGTCACTATATTACTGTCTGTACATACCATGGTGGGTGCATACAGTAATTTACAGTGTGGAATGTCACTATATTACTGTCTGTACATACCATGGTGGGTGCATACAGTAATTTACAGTGTAGAATGTCACTATATTACTGTCTGTACATACCATGGTGGGTGCATACAGTAATTTACAGTGTAGAATGCCTGGTCACTATATTACTGTCTGTACATACCATGGTGGGTGCATACAGCAATTTACAGTGTGGAATGTCACTATACTGTCTGTACATACCATGGTGGGTGCATACAGTAATTTACAGTGTAGAATGCCTGGTCACTATATTACTGTCTGTACATACCATGGTGGGTGCATACAGTAATTTACAGTGTAGAATGTCACTATATTACTGTCTGTACATACCATGGTGGGTGCATACAGTAATTTACAGTGTAGAATGCCTGGTCACTATATTACTGTCTGTACATACCATGGTGGGTGCATACAGTAATTTACAGTGTAGAATGCCTGGTCACTATATTACTGTCTGTACATACCATGGTGGGTGCATACAGTAATTTACAGTGTAGAATGTCACTATATTACTGTCTGTACATACCATGGTGGGTGCATACAGTAATTTACAGTGTAGAATGTCACTATATTACTGTCTGTACATACCATAGTGGGTGAATACAGTAATTTACAGTGTAGAATGCCTGGTCACTATATTACTGTCTGTACATACCATGGTGGGTGCATACAGTAATTTACAGTGTAGAATGTCACTATATTACTGTCTGTACATACCATGGTGGGTGCATACAGTAATTTACAGTGTAGAATGCCTGGTCACTATATTACTGTCTGTACATATCATGGTGGGTGCATACAGTAATTTACAGTGTAGAATGCCTGGTCACTATATTACTGTCTGTACATACCATGGTGGGTGCATACAGTAATTTACAGTGTAGAATGCCACTATATTACTGTCTGTACATACCATGGTGGGTGCATACAGTAATTTACAGTGTAGAATGCCTGGTCACTATATTACTGTCTGTACATACCATGGTGGGTGCATACAGTAATTTACAGTGTAGAATGTCACTATATTACTGTCTGTACATACCATGGTGGGTGCATACAGTAATTTACAGTGTAGAATGTCACTATATTACTGTCTGTACATACCATGGTGGGTGCATACAGCAATTTACAGTGTAGAATGTCACTATATTACTGTCTGTACATACCATGGTGGGTGCATACAGTAATTTACAGTGTAGAATGTCACTATATTACTGTCTGTACATATCATGGTGGGTGCATACAGTAATTTACAGTGTAGAATGTCACTATATTACTGTCTGTACATACCATGGTGGGTGCATACAGTAATTTACAGTGTAGAATGTCACTATATTACTGTCTGTACATACCATGGTGGGTGCATACAGTAATTTACAGTGTAGAATGTCACTATATTACTGTCTGTACATATCATGGTGGGTGCATACAGTAATTTACAGTGTAGAATGTCACTATATTACTGTCTGTACATACCATGGTGGGTGCATACAGCAATTTACAGTGTAGAATGCCTGGTCACTATATTACTGTCTGTACATACCATGGTGGGTGCATACAGTAATTTACAGTGTAGAATGTCTGGTCACTATATTACTGTCTGTACATACCATGGTGGGTGCATACAGTAATTTACAGTGTAGAATGTCTGGTCACTATATTACTGTCTGTACATACCATGGTGGGTGCATACAGTAATTTACAGTGTAGAATGCCTGGTCACTATATTACTGTCTGTACATACCATGGTGGGTGCATACAGTAATTTACAGTGTAGAATGTCACTATATTACTGTCTGTACATACCATGGTGGGTGCATACAGTAATTTACAGTGTAGAATGTCACTATATTACTGTCTGTACATACCATGGTGGGTGCAATACAGCAATTTACAGTGTAGAATGTCACTATATTACTGTCTGTACATACCATGGTGGGTGCATACAGTAATTTACAGTGTGGAATGTCACTATATTACTGTCTGTACATACCATGGTGGGTGCATACAGTAATTTACAGTGTAGAATGTCACTATATTACTGTCTGTACATACCATGGTGGGTGCATACAGTAATTTACAGTGTAGAATGCCTGGTCACTGTATTACTGTCTGTACATACCATGGTGGGTGCATACAGTAATTTACAGTGTAGAATGCCTGGTCACTATATTACTGTCTGTACATACCATGGTGGGTGCATACAGTAATTTACAGTGTAGAATGCCTGGTCACTATATTACTGTCTGTACATACCATGGTGGGTGCATACAGTAATTTACAGTGTAGAATGTCACTATATTACTGTCTGTACATACCATGGTGGGTGCATACAGTAATTTACAGTGTGGAATGTCACTATATTACTGTCTGTACATACCATGGTGGGTGCATACAGTAATTTACAGTGTAGAATGTCACTATATTACTGTCTGTACATACCATGGTGGGTGCATACAGTAATTTACAGTGTAGAATGCCTGGTCACTGTATTACTGTCTGTACATACCATGGTGGGTGCATACAGTAATTTACAGTGTAGAATGTCACTATATTACTGTCTGTACATACCATGGTGGGTGCATACAGTAATTTACAGTGTAGAATGCCTGGTCACTGTATTACTGTCTGTACATACCATGGTGGGTGCATACAGTAATTTACAGTGTAGAATGTCACTATATTACTGTCTGTACATACCATGGTGGGTGCATACAGTAATTTACAGTGTAGAATGTCACTATATTACTGTCTGTACATACCATGGTGGGTGCATACAGTAATTTACAGTGTAGAATGCCTGGTCACTATATTACTGTCTGTACATACCATGGTGGGTGCATACAGTAATTTACAGTGTAGAATGCCTGGTCACTATATTACTGTCTGTACATACCATGGTGGGTGCATACAGTAATTTACAGTGTAGAATGTCACTATATTACTGTCTGTACATACCATGGTGGGTGCATACAGTAATTTACAGTGTAGAATGCCTGGTCACTATATTACTGTCTGTACATACCATGGTGGGTGCATACAGCAATTTACAGTGTGGAATGTCACTATACTGTCTGTACATACCATGGTGGGTGCATACAGTAATTTACAGTGTAGAATGCCTGGTCACTATATTACTGTCTGTACATACCATGGTGGGTGCATACAGTAATTTACAGTGTAGAATGTCACTATATTACTGTCTGTACATACCATGGTGGGTGCATACAGTAATTTACAGTGTAGAATGCCTGGTCACTATATTACTGTCTGTACATACCATGGTGGGTGCATACAGCAATTTACAGTGTGGAATGTCACTATACTGTCTGTACATACCATGGTGGGTGCATACAGTAATTTACAGTGTAGAATGCCTGGTCACTATATTACTGTCTGTACATACCATGGTGGGTGCATACAGTAATTTACAGTGTAGAATGCCTGGTCACTGTATTACTGTCTGTACATACCATGGTGGGTGCATACAGTAATTTACAGTGTAGAATGCCTGGTCACTATATTACTGTCTGTACATACCATGGTGGGTGCATACAGTAATTTACAGTGTAGAATGCCTGGTCACTATATTACTGTCTGTACATACCATGGTGGGTGCATACAGTAATTTACAGTGTAGAATGTCACTATATTACTGTCTGTACATACCATGGTGGGTGCATACAGTAATTTACAGTGTAGAATGTCACTATATTACTGTCTGTACATACCATGGTGGGTGCATACAGTAATTTACAGTGTAGAATGTCACTGTATTACTGTCTGTACATACCATGGTGGGTGCATACAGTAATTTACAGTGTAGAATGCCTGGTCACTATATTACTGTCTGTACATACCATGGTGGGTGCATACAGTAATTTACAGTGTAGAATGCCTGGTCACTATATTACTGTCTGTACATACCATGGTGGGTGCATACAGTAATTTACAGTGTAGAATGTCACTATATTACTGTCTGTACATACCATGGTGGGTGCATACAGTAATTTACAGTGTAGAATGTCACTATATTACTGTCTGTACATACCATAGTGGGTGAATACAGTAATTTACAGTGTAGAATGCCTGGTCACTATATTACTGTCTGTACATACCATGGTGGGTGCATACAGTAATTTACAGTGTAGAATGTCACTATATTACTGTCTGTACATACCATGGTGGGTGCATACAGTAATTTACAGTGTAGAATGTCACTATATTACTGTCTGTACATACCATGGTGGGTGCATACAGCAATTTACAGTGTAGAATGTCACTATATTACTGTCTGTACATACCATGGTGGGTGCATACAGTAATTTACAGTGTAGAATGTCACTATATTACTGTCTGTACATATCATGGTGGGTGCATACAGTAATTTACAGTGTAGAATGTCACTATATTACTGTCTGTACATACCATGGTGGGTGCATACAGTAATTTACAGTGTAGAATGTCACTATATTACTGTCTGTACATACCATGGTGGGTGCATACAGTAATTTACAGTGTAGAATGTCACTATATTACTGTCTGTACATATCATGGTGGGTGCATACAGTAATTTACAGTGTAGAATGTCACTATATTACTGTCTGTACATACCATGGTGGGTGCATACAGTAATTTACAGTGTAGAATGTCACTATATTACTGTCTGTACATACCATGGTGGGTGCATACAGTAATTTACAGTGTAGAATGCCTGGTCACTATATTACTGTCTGTACATACCATGGTGGGTGCATACAGTAATTTACAGTGTAGAATGTCTGGTCACTATATTACTGTCTGTACATACCATGGTGGGTGCATACAGTAATTTACAGTGTAGAATGTCACTGTATTACTGTCTGTACATACCATGGTGGGTGCATACAGTAATTTACAGTGTAGAATGCCTGGTCACTATATTACTGTCTGTACATACCATGGTGGGTGCATACAGTAATTTACAGTGTAGAATGTCTGGTCACTGTATTACTGTCTGTACATACCATGGTGGGTGCATACAGTAATTTACAGTGTAGAATGTCTGGTCACTGTATTACTGTCTGTACATACCATGGTGGGTGCATACAGTAATTTACAGTGTAGAATGTCTGGTCACTGTATTACTGTCTGTACATACCATGGTGGGTGCATACAGTAATTTACAGTGTGGAATGCCTGGTCACTATATTACTGTCTGTACATACCATGGTGGGTGCATACAGTAATTTACAGTGTAGAATGCCTGGTCACTATATTACTGTCTGTACATACCATGGTGGGTGCATACAGTAATTTACAGTGTAGAATGTCACTATATTACTGTCTGTACATACCATGGTGGGTGCAATACAGCAATTTACAGTGTAGAATGTCACTATATTACTGTCTGTACATACCATGGTGGGTGCATACAGTAATTTACAGTGTGGAATGTCACTATATTACTGTCTGTACATACCATGGTGGGTGCATACAGTAATTTACAGTGTAGAATGTCACTATATTACTGTCTGTACATACCATGGTGGGTGCATACAGTAATTTACAGTGTAGAATGCCTGGTCACTGTATTACTGTCTGTACATACCATGGTGGGTGCATACAGTAATTTACAGTGTAGAATGCCTGGTCACTATATTACTGTCTGTACATACCATGGTGGGTGCATACAGTAATTTACAGTGTAGAATGCCTGGTCACTATATTACTGTCTGTACATACCATGGTGGGTGCATACAGTAATTTACAGTGTAGAATGCCTGGTTACTATATTACTGTCTGTACATACCATGGTGGGTGCATACAGTAATTTACAGTGTAGAATGCCTGGTCACTATATTACTGTCTGTACATACCATGGTGGGTGCATACAGTAATTTACAGTGTAGAATGTCACTATATTACTGTCTGTACATACCATGGTGGGTGCATACAGTAATTTACAGTGTGGAATGTCACTATATTACTGTCTGTACATACCATGGTGGGTGCATACAGTAATTTACAGTGTAGAATGTCACTATATTACTGTCTGTACATACCATGGTGGGTGCATACAGTAATTTACAGTGTAGAATGTCACTATATTACTGTCTGTACATACCATGGTGGGTGCATACAGTAATTTACAGTGTAGAATGCCTGGTCACTGTATTACTGTCTGTACATACCATGGTGGGTGCATACAGTAATTTACAGTGTAGAATGCCTGGTCACTGTATTACTGTCTGTACATACCATGGTGGGTGCATACAGTAATTTACAGTGTAGAATGCCTGGTCACTATATTACTGTCTGTACATACCATGGTGGGTGCATACAGTAATTTACAGTGTAGAATGGTCACTATATTACTGTCTGTACATACCATGGTGGGTGCATACAGTAATTTACAGTGTAGAATGCCTGGTCACTATATTACTGTCTGTACATACCATGGTGGGTGCATACAGCAATTTACAGTGTGGAATGTCACTATACTGTCTGTACATACCATGGTGGGTGCATACAGTAATTTACAGTGTAGAATGCCTGGTCACTATATTACTGTCTGTACATACCATGGTGGGTGCATACAGTAATTTACAGTGTAGAATGTCACTATATTACTGTCTGTACATACCATGGTGGGTGCATACAGTAATTTACAGTGTAGAATGCCTGGTCACTATATTACTGTCTGTACATACCATGGTGGGTGCATACAGCAATTTACAGTGTGGAATGTCACTATACTGTCTGTACATACCATGGTGGGTGCATACAGTAATTTACAGTGTAGAATGCCTGGTCACTATATTACTGTCTGTACATACCATGGTGGGTGCATACAGTAATTTACAGTGTAGAATGTCACTGTATTACTGTCTGTACATACCATGGTGGGTGCATACAGTAATTTACAGTGTAGAATGTCACTGTATTACTGTCTGTACATACCATGGTGGGTGCATACAGTAATTTACAGTGTAGAATGCTGGTCACTATATTACTGTCTGTACATACCATGGTGGGTGCATACAGTAATTTACAGTGTAGAATGCCTGGTCACTATATTACTGTCTGTACATACCATGGTGGGTGCATACAGTAATTTACAGTGTAGAATGTCACTATATTACTGTCTGTACATACCATGGTGGGTGCATACAGTAATTTACAGTGTAGAATGTCACTATATTACTGTCTGTACATACCATAGTGGGTGAATACAGTAATTTACAGTGTAGAATGCCTGGTCACTATATTACTGTCTGTACATACCATGGTGGGTGCATACAGTAATTTACAGTGTAGAATGTCACTATATTACTGTCTGTACATACCATGGTGGGTGCATACAGTAATTTACAGTGTAGAATGTCACTATATTACTGTCTGTACATACCATTGGTGGGTGCATACAGCAATTTACAGTGTAGAATGTCACTATATTACTGTCTGTACATACCATGGTGGGTGCATACAGTAATTTACAGTGTAGAATGTCACTATATTACTGTCTGTACATATCATGGTGGGTGCATACAGTAATTTACAGTGTAGAATGTCACTATATTACTGTCTGTACATACCATGGTGGGTGCATACAGTAATTTACAGTGTAGAATGTCACTATATTACTGTCTGTACATACCATGGTGGGTGCATACAGTAATTTACAGTGTAGAATGTCACTATATTACTGTCTGTACATATCATGGTGGGTGCATACAGTAATTTACAGTGTAGAATGTCACTATATTACTGTCTGTACATACCATGGTGGGTGCATACAGTAATTTACAGTGTAGAATGTCACTATATTACTGTCTGTACATACCATGGTGGGTGCATACAGTAATTTACAGTGTAGAATGCCTGGTCACTATATTACTGTCTGTACATACCATGGTGGGTGCATACAGTAATTTACAGTGTAGAATGTCTGGTCACTATATTACTGTCTGTACATACCATGGTGGGTGCATACAGTAATTTACAGTGTAGAATGTTACTATATTACTGTCTGTACATACCATGGTGGGTGCATACAGTAATTTACAGTGTAGAATGCCTGGTCACTATATTACTGTCTGTACATACCATGGTGGGTGCATACAGTAATTTACAGTGTAGAATGCCTGGTCACTATATTACTGTCTGTACATACCATGGTGGGTGCATACAGTAATTTACAGTGTAGAATGTCACTATATTACTGTCTGTACATACCATGGTGGGTGCATACAGTAATTTACAGTGTAGAATGTCACTATATTACTGTCTGTACATACCATAGTGGGTGAATACAGTAATTTACAGTGTAGAATGTCTGGTCACTATATTACTGTCTGTACATACCATGGTGGGTGCATACAGTAATTTACAGTGTAGAATGTCTGGTCACTATATTACTGTCTGTACATACCATGGTGGGTGCATACAGTAATTTACAGTGTAGAATGTCACTATATTACTGTCTGTACATACCATGGTGGGTGCATACAGTAATTTACAGTGTAGAATGTCACTATATTACTGTCTGTACATACCATGGTGGGTGCATACAGTAATTTACAGTGTAGAATGTCACTATATTACTGTCTGTACATACCATGGTGGGTGCATACAGTAATTTACAGTGTAGAATGTCACTATATTACTGTCTGTACATACCATGGTGGGTGCATACAGTAATTTACAGTGTAGAATGTCACTATATTACTGTCTGTACATACCATGGTGGGTGCATACAGTAATTTACAGTGTAGAATGTCACTATATTACTGTCTGTACATACCATGGTGGGTGCATACAGTAATTTACAGTGTAGAATGCCTGGTCACTATATTACTGTCTGTACATACCATGGTGGGTGCATACAGTAATTTACAGTGTAGAATGCCTGGTCACTATATTACTGTCTGTACATACCATGGTGGGTGCATACAGTAATTTACAGTGTAGAATGCCTGGTCACTATATTACTGTCTGTACATACCATGGTGGGTGCATACAGTAATTTACAGTGTAGAATGTCACTATATTACTGTCTGTACATACCATGGTGGGTGCATACAGTAGTTTACAGTGTAGAATGTCACTATATTACTGTCTGTACATACCATGGTGGGTGCATACAGTAATTTACAGTGTAGAATGTCACTATATTACTGTCTGTACATACCATGGTGGGTGCATACAGTAATTTACAGTGTAGAATGCCTGGTCACTGTATTACTGTCTGTACATACCATGGTGGGTGCATACAGTAATTTACAGTGTAGAATGTCTGGTCACTATATTACTGTCTGTACATACCATGGTGGGTGCATACAGTAATTTACAGTGTAGAATGTCACTGTATTACTGTCTGTACATACCATGGTGGGTGCATACAGTAATTTACAGTGTAGAATGCCTGGTCACTATATTACTGTCTGTACATACCATGGTGGGTGCATACAGTAATTTACAGTGTAGAATGTCACTGTATTACTGTCTGTACATACCATGGTGGGTGCATACAGTAATTTACAGTGTAGAATGCCTGGTCACTATATTACTGTCTGTACATACCATGGTGGGTGCATACAGTAATTTACAGTGTAGAATGTCACTATATTACTGTCTGTACATACCATGGTGGGTGCATACAGTAATTTACAGTGTAGAATGCCTGGTCACTATATTACTGTCTGTACATACCATGGTGGGTGCATACAGTAATTTACAGTGTAGAATGTCACTATATTACTGTCTGTACATACCATGGTGGGTGCATACAGTAATTTACAGTGTAGAATGTCACTATATTACTGTCTGTACATACCATGGTGGGTGCATACAGCAATTTACAGTGTAGAATGCCTGGTCACTATATTACTGTCTGTACATACCATGGTGGGTGCATACAGTAATTTACAGTGTAGAATGTCACTATATTACTGTCTGTACATACCATGGTGGGTGCATACAGTAATTTACAGTGTAGAATGTCACTATATTACTGTCTGTACATATCATGGTGGGTGCATACAGTAATTTACAGTGTAGAATGTCACTATATTACTGTCTGTACATACCATGGTGGGTGCATACAGTAATTTACAGTGTAGAATGTCACTATATTACTGTCTGTACATACCATGGTGGGTGCATACATAGAGAGAATGGGACGAGCCGGCAATAATCGAAAATTTATAGGACGAGATTCGTCCACATAAGCACGATGCCGTAGGCAGAGTGCTTATGTGGACGAATCAAGTCCTATAAATTTTCGATTATTGCTGGCGAGTTCCATTCTATATTTATTATATGTGCATAAAATTTGATCATATGTCATCAGATATTACTGACAAAATACTAAAGAAGTCTCAGAGAGCCCCACTGCCCCGCTGACAGCCCCACTGACAGCCCCGCTGACAGTCCTGCACTGTGCGATCATGCAGTATTTATTTTAGGTCTACTTATATTGTTGACTTAAAATGTTCATAACGCAGCCATTTCTTGAGCTACATTAATAAAATTTATATCATTCAAAAGAGAATTTAATGCTCTATTTAATGATGTAGGTTTTATTATGTATTTCTATAATCATAGTACCAGAATCACGGGTGGATTATCGATCGCGGGGATTTGTTTACATGCTCCGCGGAGAGCCAAAGCTCCGCGAAGCATAACAACAGAGCTATTTTTAGACAACTACACTTCATATAGGACACGTCCTATATGAATATTTTTATAGCACCCCACTTATAGCACATCTCATATAGAATGCGCGTATAATAAAGTAATTTACAGTGTAGAATGTCACTATATTACTGTCTGTACATACCATGGTGGGTGCATACAGTAATTTACAGTGTAAGGCCCTTGCTACCCCTGCTACTGTAATCAGGTCTCACTACTCTCTTTCTCTCATTTCCATTCTAATCCAATCACATAATGTTCTAATGTTATTACTAATGCGATCTTGTGTAGCAGGGCCTCACTGTTTGGTGGATGCTGATAAAAAACCATCAAATATTCATGAACACCTAGCAACGTTACCTTGGCAACACAATCTTGTGAGAGATAAGAGTGCATTAAGTGATATGCTGCATATATACATCATGAGTGTGTAGTTATTATGTATGCCGTTAGGTGGCTGGCAGGAAAAGATAGACGTGAGGACAACATGGGTATACAAGAGGGGATGAAGGGCACTAACAGGGGCTAAGAGGGGGGCTCATAGGGGGGCTCAGAATGGGGGCTCAGAGTGGGGCTCAGAGTGGGGGCTCAGAGTGGGGGCTCATAGGGGGGCTCACAATGGGGGCTCAGAGTGGGGCTCAGAGTGGGGCTCAGAGAGGGGCTCAGAGTGGGCTCAGAGTGGGGCTCAGAGTGGGCTCAGAGGGGGGGTTGGAGGGGAAACATAGAGCCATTTAGAGGGAAGTGAGGGGAGGGAAGAGTAGGGCTCAATAACAGACTTCCTCACTTGCCAGAACCCTAACCCTCCCACTGTCTACTCACTTAAAGCCTAACCCTCCCACTGTCTACTCACTTAAACCCTAACCCACCCACTGTCTACTCACTTAAAGCCTAACCCTCCCACTGTCTACTCACTTAAACCCTAACCCTCCCACTGTCTACTCACTTAAAGCCTAACCCTCCCACTGTCTACTCACTTAAACCCTAACCCTCCCACTGTCTACTCACTTAAACCCTAACCCTCCCACTGTCTACTCACTTAAACCCTAACCCTCCCACTGTCTACTCACTTAAACCCTAACCCTCCCACTGTCTACTCACTTAAAGCCTAACCCTCCCACTGTCTACTCACTTAAAGCCTAACCCTCCCACTGTCTACTCACTTAAACCCTAACCCTCCCACTGTCTACTCACTTAAAGCCTAACCCTCCCACTGTCTACTCACTTAAAGCCTAACCCTCCCACTGTCGACTCACTTAAACCCTAACCCTACCACTGTCTACTCACTTAAAGCCTAACCCTCCCACTGTCTACTCACTTAAACCCTAACCCTCCCACTGTCTACTCACTTAAACCCTAACCCTCCCACTGTCTACTCACTTAAAGCCTAACCCTCCCACTGTCTACTCACTTAAACCCTAACCCTCCCACTGTCTACTCACTTAAAGCCTAACCCTCCCACTGTCTACTCACTTAAAGCCTAACCCTCCCACTGTCTACTCACTTAATGCCTAACCCTCCCACTGTCTACTCACTTAAAGCCTAACCCTCCCACTGTCTACTCACTTAAACCCTAACCCTCCCACTGTCTACTCACTTAAACCCTAACCCTCCCACTGTCTACTCACTTAAAGCCTAACCCACCCACTGTCTACTCACTTAAAGCCTAACCCTTCCCACTGTTTACTCACTTAAAGCCTAACCCTTCCCACTGTCTACTCACTTTCAGCCAAACCCTTCCCATGAGCCCTACATTAAGGAAGCCACACAATAAATCTCATGTGCTCAACCCTCTTTAGCATTCTCCTGGGTTTGAGGTAGTAAACATATTGGCTGGGCCAGGTGCATTATGGGTATGGAACACTCCCTATTTACTCCTATTCACCATATTGTCCCTGCATACATACATACAGACATACATACATACAAACATGTATTCTCCCTATTTGGATACATATTCTCCCTACATACTTATGTATACACCCTACATACAACATATTCTCCTATATACATGCATGTATACATATTTTCCCTACATAGATACATATTCTCCTACAAACATAATCTCTCTACCTACACTATATTCTCCCCACATACATATTCTCCCTACCTACACTATACATTATTCTCCCCACATACATATTCTCCCCACCTTCACTATATTCTCCCTACATACATACATATTCTCCCTACATACAACCTATTCTCCCACATACATATTCTCCCTACCTACACTATATTCTCCCCACATACATATTCTCCCTACCTACACTATATATTATTCTCCCCACATACATATTCTCTCTACCTACACTATATTCTCCCCACATACATATTCACTCTACATACTCTATATTTTCCCACATACATATTCACTCTACATACTCTATATTTTCCCACATACATATTCACTCTACCTACTCTATATTCTTCCCACATACATATTCACTCTACATACTCTATATCTTCCCACATACATATTCACTCTACATACTCTATATTCTCCCCACATACACATTCACTCTACATACTCTATATTTCCCCACATACATATTCACTCTACATACTCTATATTCTTCCCACATACATATTCACTCTACATACTCTATATCTTCTCACATACATATTCACTCTACATACTCTATATTTTCTCCCCACATACATATTCACTCTACATACTCTATATTTTCTCCCCACATACATATTCACTCTACATACTCTATATTTTCCCACATACATATTCTCTCTACATACTCTATATTCTTCCCACATACATATTCACTCTACCTACTCTATATTCTTCCCACATACATATTCACTCTACCTACTCTATATTTTCTCCCCACATACATATTCACTCTACATACTCTATATTCTCCCCACATACATATTCACTCTACATACTCTATATTCTCCCCACATACATATTCACTCTACATACTCTATATTCTCCCCACATACATATTCACTCTACATACTCTATATTCTCCCCACATACATATTCACTCTACATACTCTATATTCTCCCCACATACATATTCACTCTACATACTCTATATTCTCCGCACATACATATTCACTCTACATACTCTATATTCTTCCCACATACATATTCACTCTACATACTCTATATTCTCCCCACATACATATTCATTCTACATACTCTATATTCTCCCCACATACATATCACTCTACATACTCTATATTCTCCCCACATACATATTCACTCTACATACTCTATATTCTCCCCACATACATATTCACTCTACATACTCTATATTCTCCCCACATACATATTCACTCTACATACATACATACATACATACTTACTCACTCTCCTCTACCAACACTCCCCCTCGTGACAAGGTCATCAACTATTCTCTTTAATCTTGCCAGCTCATAGCCACTCATTCAGAAGTAATCTGACGTCTTCTACAGACGTCCCAGACGTCGCACTCCAATCTCACGCTATTTCGCCTAATTACTCCAATTACTGCTTGATTGAAAACACTGCAGTTAGACCTGAATATGAATCACGTCAAACTCACAGAAGACGCCCAACCCTATTGTTGTTTCCTTGGCAACCATATTGAAACACTTGTTCTAATATTTTAGATTATGTTCACGTGATTTCAGAGGATTTGAATGGTTCATTTTTATGAGCCAGTAGAATTTGAATGGCATTGAATATCAAAGAATAAAGGAACGATGTGAGAATGGAGGGAAGGAGGGAGTGGTGTATAAGGTAATGAATGGAGGGAAGGAGGGAGTGGTGTATAAGGTAATGAATGGAGGGAAGGAGGGAGTGGAGTATAAGGTAATGAATGGAGGGAAGGAGGGAGTGGTGTATAAGGTAATGAATGGAGGGAAGGAGGGAGCGCAGTATAAGGTAATGAATGGAGGGAAGGAGGGAGTGGAGTATAAGGTAATGAATGGAGGGAAGGAGGGAGTGGTATATATGGTAATGAATGGAGGGAAGGAGGGAGTGGTGTATAAGGTAATGAATGGAGGGAAGGAGGGAGTGGAGTATAAGGTAATGAATGGAGGGAAGGAGGGAGTGGTATATATGGTAATGAATGGAGGGAAGGAGGGAGTGGAGTATAAGGTAATGAATGGAGGGAAGGAGGGAGTGGTGTATAAGGTAATGAATGGAGGGAAGGAGGGAGTGGTGTATAAGGTAATGAATGGAGGGAAGGAGGGAGTGGTGTATAAGGTAATGGTGTAAGAATGGAGGGAAGGAGGGAGTGGTGTATAAGGTAATGAATGGAGGGAAGGAGGGAGTGGTGTATAAGGTAATGAATGGAGGGAAGGGGGGAGTGGAGTATAAGGTAATGAATGGAGGGAAGGAGGGAGTGGTGTATAAGGTAATTAATGGAGGGAAGGAGGGAGTGGTGTATAAGGTAATGAATGGAGGGAAGGAGGGAGTGGTGTATAAGGTAATTAATGGAGGGAAGGAGGGAGTGGAGTATAAGGTAATGAATGGAGGGAAGGAGGGAGTGGTGTATAAGGTAATGAATGGAGGGAAGGAGGGAGTGGTGTATAAGGTAATGAATGGAGGGAAGGAGGGAGTGGTGTATAAGGTAATGAATGGAGGGAAGGAGGGAGTGGAGTATAAGGTAAAGAATGGAGGGAAGGAGGGAGTGGTGTATAAGGTAATGAATGGAGGGAAGGAGGGAGTGGTGTATAAGGTAATGAATGGAGGGAAGGAGGGAGTGGAGTATAAGGTAATGAATGGAGGGAAGGAGGGAGTGGTGTATAAGGTAATGAATGGAGGGAAGGAGGGAGTGGAGTATAAGGTAATGAATGGAGGGAAGGAGGGAGTGGAGTATAAGGTAATGAATGGAGGGAAGGAGGGAGTGGAGTATAAGGTAATGGTGTGAGAATGGAGGGTAGGAGGGAGTGGAGTATAAGGTAATGAATGGAGAGAAGGAGAGAGTGGTGTATAAGGTAATGAATGGAGGGAAGGAGGGAGTGGTGTATAAGGTAATGAATGGAGGGAAGGAGGGAGTGGTGTATAAGGTAATGAATGGAGGGAAGGAGGGAGTGGAGTATAAGGTAATGATGTAAGAATGGAGGGAAGGAGGGAGTGGTGTATAAGGTAATGAATGGAGGGAAGGAGGGAGTGGTGTATAAGGTAATGAATGGAGGGTAGGAGGGAGTGGTGTATAAGGTAATGGTGTGAGAATGGAGGGAAGGAGGGAGTGGAGTATAAGGTAATGGTGTAAGAATGGAGGGAAGGAGGGAGTGGAGTATAAGGTAATAGTGTGAGAATGGAGGGAAGGAGGGAGTGGAGTATAAGGTAATGGTGTAAGAATGGAGGGAAGGAGGGAGTGGAGTATAAGGTAATGGTGTAAGAATGGAGAGAAGGAGGGAGTGGTGTATAAGGTAATGGTGTGAGAATGGAGGGAAGGAGGGAGTGGAGTATAAGGTAATGGTGTGAGAATGGAGGGAAGGAGGGAGTGGAGTATAAGGTAATGGTGTGAGAATGGAGGGAAGGAGGGAGTGGAGTATAAGGTAATGGTGTAAGAATGGAGGGAAGGAGGGAGTGGAGTATAAGGTAATGGTGTGAGAATGGAGGGAAGGAGGGAGTGGTGTATAAGGTAATGAATGGAGGGTAGGAGGGAGTGGTGTATAAGGTAATGGTGTGAGAATAGAGGGAAGGAGGGAGTGGAGTATAAGGTAATGGTGTGAGAATGGAGGGAAGGAGGGAGTGGAGTATAAGGTAATGGTGTGAGAATGGAGGGAAGGAGGGAGTGGAGTATAAGGTAATGGTGTGAGAATGGAGGGAAGGAGGGAGTGGAGTATAAGGTAATGGTGTAAGAATGGAGGGAAGGAGGGAGTGGAGTATAAGGTAATGGTGTGAGAATGGAGGGAAGGAGGGAGTGGTGTATAAGGTAATGAATGGAGGGAAGGAGGGAGTGGTGTATAAGGTAATGAATGGAGGGAAGGAGGGAGTGGTGTATAAGGTAATGAATGGAGGGTAGGAGGGAGTGGTGTATAAGGTAATGGTGTGAGAATGGAGGGAAGGAGGGAGTGGAGTATAAGGTAATGATGTAAGAATGGAGGGAAGGAGGGAGTGGTGTATAAGGTAATGAATGGAGGGAAGGAGGGAGTGGTGTATAAGGTAATGAATGGAGGGAAGGAGGGAGTGGAGTATAAGGTAATGAATGGAGGGAAAGAGGGAGTGGTGTATAAGGTAATGAATGGAGAGAAGGAGGGAGTGGAGTATAAGGTAATGAATGGAGGGTAGGAGGGGGTGGAGTATAAGGTAATGAATGGAGAGAAGGACGGAGTGGAGTATAAGGTAATGAATGGAGGGTAGGAGGGGGTGGAGTATAAGGTAATGAATGGAGAGAAGGAGGGAGTGGTGTATAAGGTAATGAATGGAGGGTAGGAGGGAGTGGAGTATAAGGTAATGAATGGAGGGAAGGAGGGAGTGGTGTATAAGGTAATGAATGGAGGGAAGGAGGGAGTGGAGTATAAGGTAATGAATGGAGGGAAGGAGGGGGTGGTATATAAGGTAATGAATGGAGAGAAGGAGGGAGTGGATTATAAGGTAATGAATGGAGGGAAGGAGGGAGTGGAGTATAAGGTAATGAATGGAGGGTAGGAGGGAGTGGAGTATAAGGTAATGAATGGAGGGAAGGAGGGAGTGGAGTATAAGGTAATGAATGGAGGGTAGGAGGGAGTGGAGTATAAGGTAATGAATGGAGGGAAGGAGGGAGTGGTGTATAAGGTAATGAATGGAGGGAAGGAGGGAGTGGTGTATAAGGTAATGAATGGAGGGAAGGAGGGAGTGGTGTATAAGGTAATGAATGGAGGGAAGGAGGGAGTGGATTATAAGGTAATGAATGGAGGGAAGGAGGGAGTGGATTATAAGGTAATGAATGGAGGGAAGGAGGGAGTGGAGTATAAGGTAATGGTGTGAGAATGGAGGGAAGGAGGGAGTGGTGTATAAGGTAATGAATGGAGGGAAGGAGGGAGTGGTGTATAAGGTAATGAATGGAGGGAAGGAGGGAGTTGATTATAAGGTAATGATGTAAGAATGGAGGGAAGGAGGGAGTGGTGTATAAGGTAATGATGTAAGAATGGAGGGAAGGAGGGAGTGGTGTATAAGGTAATGAATGGAGGGAAGGAGGGAGTGGTATTTATGGTAATGAATGGAGGGAAGGAGGGAGTGGTGTATAAGGTAATGAATGGAGCGAAGGAGGGAGTGGTGTATAAGGTAATGAATGGAGGGAAGGAGGGGGTGGTGTATATGGTAATGAATGGAGGGAAGGAGGGAGTGGTGTATAAGGTAATGAATGGAGGGAAGGAGGGAGTGGATTATAAGGTAATGAATGGAGGGAAGGAGGGGGTGGTGTATATGGTAATGAATGGAGGGAAGGAGGGAGTGGTGTATAAGGTAATGAATGGAGGGAAGGAGGGAGTGGTATATATGGTAATGAATGGAGGGAAGGAGGGAGTGGTGTATAAGGTAATGAATGGAGGGAAGGAGGGAGTGGTGTATAAGGTAATGAATGGAGGGAAGGAGGGAGTGGTGTATAAGGTAATGAATGGAGGGAAGGAGGGAGTGGTATATATGGTAATGAATGGAGGGAAGGAGGGAGTGGTGTATAAGGTAATGAATGGAGGGAAGGAGGGAGTGGTGTATAAGGTAATGAATGGAGAGAAGGAGGGAGTGGTGTATAAGGTAATGAATGGAGAGAAGGAGGGAGTGGTGTATAAGGTAATGAATGGAGAGAAGGAGGGAGTGGTGTATAAGGTAATGAATGGAGAGAAGGAGGGAGTGGTGTATAAGGTAATGAATGGAGGGAAGGAGGGAGTGGTGTATAAGGTAATGAATGGAGGGAAGGAGGGAGTGGTGTATATGGTAATGAATGGAGAGAAGGAGGGAGTGGTGTATAAGGTAATGGTGTAAGAATGGAGGGTAGGAGGGAGTGGAGTATAAGGTAATGGTGTGAGAATGGAGGGAAGGAGGGAGTGGTGTATATGATATAATGGTATCACAGTGTAAGCCTAACTCTAACATTTTACTTTTTATTTCACAGTGGTTGGGCTTGAGTGCCTGAAGACTTGGGGAAACAGCAAGAAGACTTTCATCATTGCCTCCCGCCAGACGGACAGGACTGGTGTCGCCAACTGTTTTGTGAGTATCTTCATTTCCAGTCCATGTCAGTTGTTCTGAACAGAACTTCTATGTCACTACTTTTACTATGAAATAAAATATCAACATGTTTCCAGTATGCACTATTTGTTCCAAATAACTGCAAGGGCTGGTATGCATTGCAGCTTTCTTAGTTTCCTCTTCCCCCTCTCTACCCCTTTTCTCTTCCCTTCCCCCTCTCTACCCTTATTCTCTTCCCTTCCCCTTCTCTACCCCTATTCTATTCCCCTTCCCCCTCTCTACCCCTATTATCTTCCTCTTCCCCCTCTCTACCCCTATTCTCTTCCCTTCCCCCTCTCTAGCCCTATTCTCTTCCCTTTCCCTCTCTACCCCTATTCTCTTCCGCTATCCCTCTCTACCCCTATTCTCTTCCCTTCCCCCTCTCTACCCTTATTCTCTTCCCTTCCCCCTCTCTAGCCCTATTCTCTTCCGCTTTCCCTCTCTACCCCTATTCTATTCCCCTTCCCCCTCTCTACCCCTATTATCTTCCTCTTTCCCCTCTCTACCCCTATTATCTTCCTCTTCCCCCTCTCTACCCCTATTCTCTTCCCTTCCCCCTCTCTAGCCCTATTCTCTTCCCCTTCCTCTCTCTACCCCTATTCTCTCCTCTTCCCCCTCTCTACCCCTATTCTCTTCCCCTTCCCCCTCTCTACCCCTATTTTCTTCCCCTTCCCCCTCTCTCCCCCTATTCTCTTCCCCTACCCCGCTTTACCCCTATTTTCTTCTATTCCCCTCTCTACCCCTATTCTCTTCCCCTTCCTCTCTCTGCCCCTATTCTATTCCCTCTTCCCCCTCTCTACCCCTATCACCTACCCCCTCTCTACCCCTATCACCTTCCCCCTCTCTACCCCTATCACCTTCCCCTCTCTACCCCTATTCCCCTTCCCCTCTCTACCCCTATTCCCCTTCCCCTCTCTACCCCTATTCCCCTTCCCTCTTTACCCCTATTCTCCTTCCCCTTCCCCCTCTCTTCCCCTATTCCCCTTTCCCTCTTTACCCCTATTCTCCTTCCCCTTCCCCCTCTCTTCCCCTATTCCCCTTTCCCTCTCTTCCCCTATTCCCCTTTCCTCTCTCTAACCCTATCTCCTTCCCCTTTCTACCCCTATTCCCCTTCCCTCTCTCTACCCCTATCTCCTTCCCCTTTCTACCCCTATTCCCCTTCCCTCTCTCTAACCCTATCTCCTTCCCCTTTCTCCTATCTGCATAGACGGCTCTTCCTGTATCCTCCCCAACCATGCCAGCCTTGTGCCGCTGTTCCTCCTTCCTCCCGCTATCGTGCTACCCACTAGAGGCGGCCACTTGAGTGCAATCTGCGCATGTCACAGTGACGAAATTACAGCACAACAACGCCATCTATCCTTCTGAAATATGACGAAATTACAGCTCAAGACTCTGCCTGAAGCGTCTAGTGCTAGATATGTCTGATGTAAATATATAGAGCAGACCATCCTGTCAGCTTCCACTCTCTCCTCTTCTCTGTCCTCTCCTCCCTCTCTAACCTATTTTTACTTTCTCTCCTCTCTCTCACTTTCCACAATATTTATTTCTGACTTGTAATTCTGTTTACTGACCCACCGCTCACACTCCCGCACCAGCTCTGCCTGCCTCTACTCCTCCACAATTATACAATAATGAATCTGTTCCCATGGCAATGGTTGCTTTGTAACATTGCCTCTACTTTAATCTCCCACAGTCAATGAAGATGAAGACTTGCTACTGCAGTAACTTGTGTAATACTCACTGTCACACGTGTGATACTCACTGTCACATGTCTGATACTCACTGTCACATGTGTGATACTCACAGTCACACATGTGATACTCACTGTCACATGTTTGATACTCACTGTCACATGTCTGATACTCACTGTCACGTGTGTGATACTCACTGTCACATGTTTGATACTCACTGTCACATGTTTGATACTCACTGTCACATGTGTGATACTCACTGTCACATGTGTGATACTCACTGTCACATGTTTGATAATCAATGTCACATGTCTGATATTCACTGTCACATGTTTGATAATCACTGTCACATGTCTGATACTCACTGTCACATGTGTGATAGTCACTGTCACATGTGTGATACTCACTGTCACATGTGTAATACTCACTGTCACATGTGTAATACTCATTGCCTTTACTGTAATCTCCTGCAGTCAATGAAGATGAAAGACTCGCTGCTGCAGTTCTCTACAGACAGAAACTGTAACATGGGAACCACTGACATATTCAACATTGCTGTCAAGTACATGCTCCAGCCCAAGGCCGGTATGTAACACTTTATTACTTTCTGCATCTAGAGGGATTTGTTCATATACAAGGCCTAACTGGCCTTTAACCAAATACATAGCAGCTTCTTATGTACAACAAGTACATTATAGCAAGTACAAATAGCAAGTACATATAGCAAGTACATTGTAGCAAGTACATTGTAGCAAGTACATATAGCAAGTACATGTAGCAAGTACATGTAGCAAGTACATATAGCAAGTACATATAGCAAGTACATATAGCAAGTACATATAGCAAGTACATATAGCAAGTACATATAGCAAGTACATATAGCAAGTACATATAGCAAGTACATATAGCAAGTACATATAGCAAGTACATTGTAGCAAGTACATTGTAGCAAGTACATTGTAGCAAGTACATATAGCAAGTACATATAGCAAGTACATATAGCAAGTACATATAGCAAGTACATATAGCAAGTAAATATAGCAAGTACATATAGCAAGTACATATAGCAAGTACATATAGCAAGTACATATAGCAAGTACATATAGCAAGTACATGTAGCAAGTACATATAGCAAGTACATATAGGAAGTACATCTAGCAAGTACATATAGCAAGTACATATAGTAAGTACATGTAGCAAGTACATATAGCAAGTACATATAGCAAGTACATTATATCAAGTACATTATATCAAGTACATATAGCAAGTACATATAGCAAGTACATGTAGCAAGTACATGTAGCAAGTACATGTAGCAAGTACATATAGCAAGTACATACAGCAAGTACATATAGCAAGTACATGTAGCAAGTACATATAGCAAGTACATGTAGCAAGTACATGTAGCAAGTACATATAGCAAGTACATACAGTAAGTACATATAGCAAGTACATGTAGCAAGTACATATAGCAAGTACATATAGCAAGTACATATAGCAAGTACATATAGCAAGTACATATAGCAAGTACATATAGCAAGTACATTGTAGCAAGTACATATAGCAAGTACATGTAGCAAGTACATGTAGCAAGTACATGTAGCAAGTACATATAGCAAGTACATATAGCAAGTACATGTAGCAAGTACATATAGCAAGTACATATAGCAAGTACATTGTAGCAAGTACATATAGCAAGTACATGTAGCAAGTACATGTAGCAAGTACATGTAGCAAGTACATATAGCAAGTACATATAGCAAGTACATGTAGCAAGTACATGTAGCAAGTACATATAGCAAGTACATATAGCAAGTACATTATAGCAAGTACATATAGCAAGTACATATAGCAAGTACATATAGCAAGTACATATAGCAAGTACATATAGCAAGTACATATAGCAAGTACATGTAGCAAGTACATGTAGCAAGTACATGTAGCAAGTACATATAGCAAGTACATATAGCAAGTACATATAGCAAGTACATGTAGCAAGTACATATAGCAAGTACATTATAGCAAGTACATATAGCAAGTACATATAGCAAGTACATATAGCAAGTACATTATAGCAAGTACATTATAGCAAGTACATATAGCAAGTACATATAGCAAGTACATATAGCAAGTACATGTAGCAAGTACATGTAGCAAGTACATATAGCAAGTACATACAGTAAGTACATATAGCAAGTACATGTAGCAAGTACATATAGCAAGTACACATAGCAAGTACATATAGCAAGTACATATAGCAAGTACATATAGCAAGTACATATAGCAAGTACACATAGCAAGTACATGTAGCAAGTACATATAGCAAGTACATATAGCAAGTACATATAGCAAGTACATATAGCAAGTACATATAGCAAGTACATATAGCAAGTACATATAGCAAGTACATATAGCAAGTACATATAGCAAGTACATATAGCAAGTACATATAGCAAGTACATATAGCAAGTACATGTAGCAAGTACATATAGCAAGTACATATAGCAAGTACATGTAGCAAGTACATGTAGCAAGTACATATAGCAAGTACATGTAGCAAGTACATATAGCAAGTGCCCTCTTTAAACTATACAAAGCTATTTCATGAACATGAATACCTGTCTAGATGTCTGGTAACTTTGAGCCTCCTTAGGTAATACAAACATGGCTTGTATTAGCAACCTTTGAAGTAGAAGCCTTGAGCCACATATCTGTTGAACAAAAGCCATCTTTTTTCACTCATTTTAAGTGGAAATTCACCTGATGGGATGTGTTACCATTCTAGTTGCAAGTCATTTATAAACGCTGCACTAATAGGGCAAGGCAGGCTCTTTGGGTAGCAATTTAAACACTGCTTTAGATTAATAAACAGTGCTTTTCAGCTGACAAACATTGATTCAAATGATAGAGTGTGTCTCTGGTTAAAACAGTGATTAAATAACTATATAGCTTCCATATATTCACTATATTATGTTACTCTATAGCTTCAATATATTCACTATATTATGTTACTCTATAGCTTCCATATATTCACTATATTATGTTACTCTATAGCTTCTATATATTCACTATATTATGTTACTCTATAGCTTCTATATATTCACTATATTATGTTACTCTATAGCTTCCATATATTCACTATAATATGTTACTCTATAGCTTCTATATATTCACTATATTATGTTACTCTTTAGCTTCTATATATTCACTATATTATGTTACTCTATAGCTTCCATATATTCACTATATTATGTTACTCTATAGCTTCTATATATTCACTATATTATGTTACTCTATAGCTTCCATATATTCACTATATTATGTTACTCTATAGCTTCTATATATTCACTATATTATGTTACTCTATAGCTTCTATATATTCACTATATTAGGTTACTCTATAGCTCCTATATATTCACTATATTATGTTACTCTATAGCTTCTATATATTCACTATATTATGTTACTCTATAGCTTCTATATATTCACTATATTATGTTACTCTATAGCTTCTATATATTCACTATATTATGTTACTCTATAGCTTCCATATATTCACTATATTATGTTACTCTATAGCTTCTATATATTCACTATATTATGTTACTCTATAGCTTCTATATATTCACTATATTATGTTACTCTATATATTCACTATATTATGTTACTCTATAGCTTCCATATATTTACTATATTATGTTACTCTATAGCTTCTATATATTCACTATATTATGTTACTTTATAGCTTCTATATATTCACTATATTATGTTACTCTATAGCTTCTATATATTCACTATATTATGTTACTCTATAGCTTCTATATATTCACTATATTATGTTACTCTATATATACACTATATTATGTTACTCTATAGCTTCTATATATTCACTATATTATGTTACTCTATAGCTTCTATATATTCACTATATTATGTTACTCTATAGCTTCTATATATTCACTATATTATGTTACTCTATAGCTTCTATATATTCACTATATTATGTAACTCTATAGCTTCTATATATTCACTATATTATGTTACTCTATAGCTTCTATATATTCACTATATTATGTTACTCTATAGCTTCTATATATTCACTATATTATGTTACTCTATATATTCACTATATTATGTTACTCTATAGCTTCCATATATTTACTATATTATGTTATTCTATGTATTCACTATATTATGTTACTCTATAGCTTCTATATACACCCTTTATTATGTTTCACTATATTAAGTTTTCTCCTTGACTTTCAGAGCGGTGCATGACACGTAATACCAAGTCCAAGTTCACGCCAGAGACAGAGAGCCGACACAACCGTGAGCGTGATACACAGCCGGAGCAGGCCCGTGGTGGGGGCCGGGATGGAGGAGATAAGGAGGAGGAGGGAGAATACAAACATGTGAAACATAAAGACAACAATAGTCCACAGTCTCAGCAGGTGGCCAAGTCTGAGGCTGTGTCAGCAGCTCCTGCTGTGGGGCAGCACTTCTCCCCCACAACCTTCCTCTATACACACACAACTGGCAGCCAACCCTACAGTGACAGTGTGACAGCTATCTGTGATACAGTAATTCTATTGTTGACAGTCAGCTTCTTGACTCTGAAGTGAAACATCCAAGTTGTGGATGTAAGTAAGTGTGAAGTGAATCATGTGTATGTGCGGTCAGTTACTGGTCAGTTACTGGTCAGTTACTGGTCATCTACTGGACACCTGAGTACATGGGGTCATCTACTGGACACCTGAGTACATGTGGTCATCTACTGGACACCTGAGTACATGTGGTCATCTACTGGTCATCTACTGGACACCTGAGTACATGTGGTCATCTACTGGTCATCTACTGGACACCTGAGTACATGTGGTCATCTACTGGTCATCTACTGGACACCTGAGTACATGTGGTCATCTACTGGACACCTGAGTACATGTGGTCATCTACTGGTCATCTACTGGAGACCACATGTACTGGTCACCTGTCTGCCTTTGTGTGGTCATCAACAACAGTCATACTTTATGAGAGGCACATGTGAGGGAACCCTAACCCTAACCCTAGCTGCATGTGAGGCAACCCTAACCCTAACCCTAGCTGCCTACTCCAGGCCAGGAAGCTACACAGCAGTACAACAGTGCTGGGCCAGGGCTAACCCTAACCCTAACTACACAGCAGTACAAGGGTGCTGGGCCAGGGCTAACACTAACACTAGCCAGTACAAGGGTGCTGCAGCCCACATAAGACAATACAGGAAACCTGCAGCCCACACATGGGTTCCTGTCCTAGGAATGTGACATGTATTCATGGACACCCAAGGAGAACCTGATACCATGGAATAGAGACTAAACATACCATGTGATGTTACAATATATGGTGGGACCATATTCAGGGTAATATACAGCTCTAGGTGTGACAGTGTAGGTGTGACAGTGTAGGTGTGACAGTGTAGGTGTGACAGTCTCTGGGCCAGCAAGCATAACACTAAACGAGCCAGTAAGTAGCAGGCAGGGTGGTAGGTTGGTAAGGTTTGACAGCATGGACTGACGTAAGTGACTCTAGTGCTATTTTCAGTATAAGGGCTGTGAGGGGGAATTGGCACTGCCTCATGTACCACACTGTCAAACATGAGGGCTGGGCTGTGAGGGGGAATGTCCCATGTACCACACTGTCAAACATGAGGGCTGGGTGTGAGGGGGAATGTCCCATGTACCACACTGTCAAACATGAGGGCTGGGCTGTGGGGGGAATTTCCCATGTAACTGTACCACACTGTCAAACATAAGGGCAAGGCTTGGGGGAATGTCCCATGTAGCTGTACCACACTGTCAAACATGAGGGCTGGGCTGGGGGTAAATGCCTCATGTACCACACTGTCAAACATGAGGGCTGGGCTGTGAGGGGGAATGTCCCATGTACCACACTGTCAAACATGAGGGCTGGGCTGTGAGGGGGAATGTCTCATGTAGCTGTACCACACTGTCAAACATGAGGGAATCATTGTGAACTTTAAAATACATGTTCTATACTAGGTCTGCCTGCAGGTGAATGTGTACATGTGTACACAAGTTATGTACTCTACTGGATCTGTGACCATCTCACAAACACGTCCAACATTAGGGAGATTACGGTGGTGCAGGGACAGAGGTTGTCCACACGCAATGTGTAGATAAACAATAGTCAATAAATGTAAATAGAGGTGGATGGGTTGACGGAGGTACATGGGTATGGGTGGGGGCAGGCAACTGTGCCCTTGGCTCTGCTCAGGGTCACACTGTCACAGTCAAGTGTTGTCAGTGTCACTGGGACACTGAGGTTATTCTGCTATCAGTAAATAGACTGGTGTCAGTGACACAGTCACAGTGTCAGCATCACAGTGATGTTGTGACTATGATAGTGACACTGTGATGCTGACTCTGTGATGGTGACACTACAAAGGTAATACTGTGACATTGTTACTTGTGTAGAGAGTGACAGCGTAGGGCCTTGCATCACTTGAGATAAACTTGTATTTTTGCAACATTTCCTCACATAGATTTAGTTTTTAGTGACAAATATCCTGCCCAAGCTGAACTCGTTCCTCCACCAATCACAAAGTCTGTACATAGGATCATGGTATTCTCTCTGGTGTATTTAGAAGAAGCGTCCTGATTGGCTGTTCACACCTGGTATCATGGGATAGGTTAGGAAATGCACCATGGGATTTAGGACGAATGTAGATTCTATGGGAACATATTGACATTAATTGGATTAAACAAAAGACAGAAAAGAAATGGAAGCTCTATAGACCGGCCGACTTCTTGAAGTTGAGGGTACTTGAGGCTGTAGTGGAACCTTGTGTACTATGATGTCCATGCAGGTATAGGGTACCATGCAGGTATAGGATACCATGCAGGTATAGGGGAAGGTAAGTCATGCAGGTTTAAGGTAAGGCTAACTACAGCCAAGGGTGGAATAATAAACCTGTTATGCACCTGTTCATTGTGGGGATAACTACAGCCAGGGGTGGAATAATAAACTTGTTATGCACCTGTTCATTGTGGGGATAACTACAGCCAAGGGTGGAATAATAAACTTGTTATGCACCTGTTCATTGTGGGGGTAGCTACAGCCAAGGGTGGAATAATAAACCTGTTATGCACCTGTTCATTGTGGGGGTAACTACAGCCAAGGGTGGAATAATAAACTTGTTATGCACCTGTTCATTATGGGGGTAGCTACAGCCAAGGGTGGAATAATAAACCTGTTATGCACCTGTTCATTATGGGGGTAGCTACAGCCAAGGGTGGAATAATAAACCTGTTATGCACCTGTTCATTGTGGGGGTAACTACAGCCAAGGGTGGAATAATAAACTTGTTATGCACCTGTTCATTGTGGGGGTAACTACAGCCAGGGGTGGAATAATAAACCTGTTATGCACCTGTTCATTGTGAGAGTAACTACAGCCAAGGGTGGAATAATGAACTTGTTATGCACCTGTTCATTGTGGGGTTAACTACAGCCAAGGGTGGAATAATAAACTTGTTATGCACCTGTTCATTGTGGGGTTAACTACAGCCAAGGGTGGAATAATAAACTTGTTATGCACCTGTTCATTGTGGGGATAACTACAGCCAAGGGTGGAATAATAAACTTGTTATGCACCTGTTCATTGTGGGGATAACTACAGCCAAGGGTGGAATAATGAACTTGTTATGCACCTGTTCATTGTGGGGTTAACTACAGCCAAGGGTGGAATAATAAACTTGTTATGCACCTGTTCATTGTGGGGTTAACTACAGCCAAGGGTGGAATAATAAACTTGTTATGCACCTGTTCATTGTGGGGATAACTACAGCCAAGGGTGGAATAATAAACTTGTTATGCACCTGTTCATTGTGGGGATAACTACAGCCAAGGGTGGAATAATAAACTTGTTATGCACCTGTTCATTGTGGGGATAACTACAGCCAAGGGTGGAATAATAAACTTGTTATGCACCTGTTCATTGTGGGGGTAGCTACAGCCAAGGGTGGAATAATAAACTTGTTATGCACCTGTTCATTGTGGGGGTAGCTACAGCCAAGGGTGGAATAATAAACTTGTTATGCACCTGTTCATTGTGGGGATAACTACAGCCAGGGGTGGAATAATAAACCTGTTATGCACCTGTTCATTGTATGGATAACTACAGCCAAGGGTGGAATAATAAACTTGTTATGCACCAGTTCATTGTGGAGGTAACTACAGCCAAGGGTGGAATAATAAACCTGTTATGCACCTGTTCATTGTGGGGGTAACTACAGCCAAGGGTGGAATAATAAATCTCAAACTTGTGATTCTGTCAATAATATATCACTTGCCTAATGTGCAAATAAATGATGTAGGATTTGATGTATACATGTAATTATAATTTCTAAAATACACAGGCCAGTGAGAGAAATTGGGTTAGGGTTAAGCTTGTTTGATAAAGCTTGAGACAGTGAACTAGGGGTAGTTATATAGGGTGGGCAGGTGAAGGGGGCAGTACAGTGTGTTAGATATGTGACATTACAGCTCTCCAATGCAATATGGAACACAGGTCCTAAAAATTAATGCAATAATTAGTACAATTCTATCATTCATATCATTCTATTTAAAATTGTATGTAATGAAGATAAACCAGTACTTTTCCTTGTTGTATTTCACTTTACAGGCTTTAAACAGGAAGCTTTTACTACAATACGTCATGTGACAGGTCATGTGATAGGTCATGTAACAGGTCATGTGACAGGTGCATTTGAGCATTGCTGCACAGCCCAAGAGCAAGATGGGTAATGGAGAAACCTACATTCCTGAACTGTAGATACTAACCCTAGCTGTAGATGACTGTGAATCTGATGTTTTGCTAAGAATCAGAATATCAATGTCAATAAAATGGGTTAGGGTTAGAATATGGTTATCAGAGGTTATATGAATCAGATGGTTGAATATCACTATACAAGGTGGGGTAATATGAATCAGATGGTTGAATGTCACTATACAGGGTGGGGTAATATGAATCAGATGGTTGAATGTCACTATACAGGGTGGGGTAATATGAATCCGATGGTTGAATATCACTATACAGGGTGGGGTAATATGAATCAGATGGTTGAATGTCACTATACAGGGTGGGGTAATATGAATCAGATGGTTGAATGTCACTATACAGGGTGGGGTAATATGAATCAGATGGTTGAATGTCACTATACAGGGTGGGGGGGGGGGGGGGGGGGAATATGAACCAGATGGTTGAATGTCACTATACAGGGTGGGGTAATATGAATCAGATGGTTGAATGTCACTATACAGGGTGTGGTAATATGAATCAGATGGTTGAATGTTACTAATCTTGAGGTATTCTATTATTCATGTAGTCCTATCTTGCAACCAGATGTAACCTTGTACTGTTTACTGCAATGAGTCAAGCTCTACAGCGGGCAATGTAAGGTTGTACAGTGCACCCAATTGTTCATAGACAAATGTTGAATTGTTTTGTACATAAAGATGTAAATAAAGTGGTACACAAATTGTCATAAAATTACTGTTTTATCTTGGTTTATTTTCTAATTGAGTGAATGAACACTGCCTGCACCTCTGTGTCAGGTTGTGTGGAGGCATATGATTCATCACTGATATTCGCTCACCTTAAGAAGTTAAATCATAACATGACAACCCTCCGCCTTTCTAGCTTAGTTCAACAGTTAAAACATAACATAATAAACCTCCAGCTTTCTATGTTAGTTCAACAGTTAAAACATAATATGATAACCCTCCGCCTTTCTAGCTTAGTTCAACAGTTAAAACATAACATGATAACCCTCCGCCTTTCTACATTAGTTCAACAGTTAAAACATAACATGACAACCCTCCACCTTTCTAGCTTAGTTCAACAGTTAAAACATAATATGATAACCCTCCGCCTTTCTAGCTTAGTTCAACAGTTAAAACATAACATGATAACCCTCCGCCTTTCTAGCTTAGTTCAACAGTTAAAACATAACATGACAACCCTCCACCTTTCTAGCTTAGTTCAACAGTTAAAACATAACATGATAACCCTCCGCCTTTCTAGCTTAGTTCAACAGTTAAAACATAACATGACAACCCTCCGCCTTTCTAGCTTACTTCAACAGTTAAAACATAACATGATAACCCTCCGCCTTTCTAGCTTAGTTCAACAGTTAATACATATTATTTCACCTTTGGCTGTGGTCAATACGTACGGCCCATTGACTTAGCCCTGAGACTGCAACTCAGGCCTGAGGCCGATACGACGGCCGTATCAGGCCTCAGGCCTGATACGGAATGAATATAGTTCTCCAATGAAAATAGTATTGACGCACAAATGAATTGCAGAATTAAGAAAATAAAGGATGGAATATGTTTAGTAGACTAATTTACTTCAAAACAGTAAGCCAAATAAATGTACATGACAGTGCAGAATTAAATAATTTTGCGTTCTAAAATATAGTTCTGACCCACGCAGGTCGGAAAAAACAGCGCGTAGAAATACGCAGATGCGTCATGACGGGAGTCATGACGGGCGTCATGATGTAAACAAAGATGTTGATGTAAACAAAGACGTTGATGTAAACAAAACCTGTCATGCTCGAATATATTTTGATAAGAAACGGCGAAATAAATACAAAAAAATCCGCGGGACATAGCGGGAAATCCGTATCGTCCCTTGGCTTCGGTATCCGACCGCGGGCGCTACGCACCCTTGGTCGGATACCTCCGCCGCGGGACGATACGGCTTCCCGCTATGTCCCTTGGTCATTTTTGTCTTAATATGATAACCCTCCACCTTTCTAGCTTAGTTCAACAGTTAAAACATAACATGATAGCCCTCCAGCTTTCTACGTTAGTTCAACAGTTAAAACATAACATGATAACCCTCCGCCTTTCTAGCTTAGTTCAACAGTTAAAACATAACATGATAACCCTCCGCCTTTCTAGCTTAGTTCAACAGTTAAAACATAACATGATAGCCCTCCGCCTCTCTAGGTTAGTTCAACAGTTAAAACATAACATGATAGCCCTCCACCTTTCAACGTTAGTTCCACAGTTAAAACATAACATGATAAACCTTAGCCTTTCTACATTAGTTCAACAGTTAAAACATAACATGATAGCCCTCCGCCTTTCTAGCTTAGTTCAACAGTTAAAACATAACATGATAGCCCTCCACCTTTCTACGTTAGTTCAACAGTTAAAACATAACATGATAGCCCTCCGCCTTTCTAGCTTAGTTCAACAGTTAAAACATAACATGATAACCCTCCGCCTTTCTACGTTAGTTCAACAGTTAAAACATAACATGATAGCCCTCCGCCTTTCTAGCTTAGTTCAACAGTTAAAACATAACATGATAACCCTCCGCCTTTCTACGTTAGTTCAACAGTTAAAACATAATATGATAACCCTCCGCCTTTCTAGCTTAGTTCAACAGTTAAAACATAACATGATAGCCCTCCGCCTTTCTACGTTAGTTCAACAGTTAAAACATAACATGATAGCCCTCCGCCTTTCTACGTTAGTTCAACAGTTAAAACATAACATGATAACCCTTCGCCTTTCTAGCTTAGTTCAACAGTTAAAACATAACATGATAGCCCTCCGCCTTTCTACGTCAGTTCAACAGTTAAAACATAACATGACAACCCTCCGCCTTTCTAGCTTAGTTCAACACTTAAAACATAACATGACAACCCTCCGCCTTTCTAGCTTAGTTCAACAGTTAAAACATAACATGACAACCCTCCGCCTTTCTAGCTTAGTTCAACAGTTAAAACATAACATGACAACCCTCCACCTTTCTAGCTTAGTTCAACAGTTAAAACATAACATGACAACCCTCCGCCTTTCTAGCTTAGTTCAACAGTTAAAACATAACATGATAACCCTCCACCTTTCTAGCTTAGTTCAACAGTTAAAACATAACATGATAAACCTCCACCTTTCTAGCTTAGTTCAACAGTTAAAACATAACATGATAACCCTCCACCTTTCTAGCTTAGTTCAACAGTTAAAACATAACATGATAACCCTCCACCTTTCTAGCTTAGTTCAACAGTTAAAACATAACATGATAACCCTCCACCTTTCTAGCTTAGTTCAACAGTTAAAACATAACATGATAGCCCTCCGCCTTTCTACGTCAGTTCAACAGTTAAAACATAACATGACAACCCTCCGCCTTTCTAGCTTAGTTCAACAGTTAAAACATAACATGACAACCCTCCGCCTTTCTAGCTTAGTTCAACAGTTAAAACATAACATGACAACCCTCCGCCTTTCTAGCTTAGTTCAACAGTTAAAACATAACATGACAACCCTCCGCCTTTCTATATTAGCTCAACAGTTAAAACATAACATGACAACCCTCCACCTTTCTAGCTTAGTTCAAAAGTTAAAACATAACATGATAACCCTCCGCCTTTCTATATTAGTTTAACAGTTAAAATATAACATGATAGGTGACCTCATAAAAGAGGATGGTACGTTTATGACTACGACTGAGATAAGTCTCAACTACAATTTCAGACCTTCTTTCTTTGAAAGAATGTCGATTAAAAATGCCATCCCTAAAAATTGGTTAAAGATTATCAAAGAAACAGCGGGTGTACAGATAAAGAACTCTATCGACTTTTATGTCAATGGTACGCCATTAAATCTCATTAGCTGTAATGCAAAAAATGTATATTGTGAATTAATCAAAAAAAGAAAGATGGTGAAGGAAAAGTTTGATGAATGGCAAAGGTAATATCAATGAACGATAATCAATTTGATCAGGTTGACTGGAAAAAATGCTTTATCTTGCCATACAAGGCCACATCTGAAACTAGACTACAAGAACTTCAGTTTAAAATCCTCCATAAGATAATCACATGCAATGTTCATTTAAAGAATATCAGAATAATCAACTCGCCAAAATGTAATTTCTGTAATCTAAGGGATGATATTGTACATTTCTTCGTAAAATGCAAACTCAACACCAGTATATGGCAAAACATCCTCAGATGGATACATGATGTAGGATGTTTAAATACGGATAAAAGAGGTAAAAACATCTTGTCATTGAACAGAGGTAGAATGGTTATTATTCTCAAAGATATAATGTTTGGCATCGAGGGTGATGAACTATGTATAAATATCATGAATTGGATTTTTTTACAAGTCAAAGCTATTATACATAGACAAAGGTTGTTTGACCAAGGTAAAATCAATTTATTGAATGTATACATATTCGGAGCTAAAAATGAGATGCAATGTAACTATTTACTCGATCCCTAATGGTAGCATCCAAAAAGAAAAAAAAGCAATGTGGAGAAGGCTCAAAGAAGATTTTCAAGAAAAAATTGACAGCCTAAAATAACACTGTAACCGCCCATCTTAGTGTTCACCTTCTCCTCCTATACGAAACTGAGTCAAAATAGCCCCGTCCCTTGAATATATACCTCCGATAATTACATCCGTGCTGCCACCTATGAACAAGTGGCAAAAGCGTTTTCCCGAAAGTTTCAATGCTATTGGCATCTAGCGCCTCCTTTTGTAAACAACGCAGTCATTCTACATGATGCGAGGATGCTAATGTATTTCATCTTCAGGTTACCGTTGGTTGTATCTATGTACGACTGTATTGCTGATTTATACATGTTAATGTTGGAAATAAAGTTTGTGCAAAAACAAAAACAAAAATATAACATGATAACCCTCTGCCTTTCTACGTCAGTTCAACAGTTTAGTTGATAGTTAATAGTAAATGTTGTAGCAGTTTTGTAAGGGTGCGTCAGCACTAAATGGAATTGCATAGCCCAAGGGAGAGAAAATTAGATTAAAAATCCTTTATTGCAATAAGTTTGCCATGAAATAAATCAACTCTCTGGCTGGCGGGAGGTTTTCAGCCTCTGCAATGCTTGGTTACACTCGTCTCTTGTGGGGGACAATATCACCTCAATCCTTGACTAAGCATGATTCTCTACACTTGATACATTTAAATTTTAAAACAGTAAAATATACAATATGGCTTGACTTGGAGTAGATATATGTGTTGTTCATTGCACTTGAGTATAGATAGCTTTTTTAGATAAATAGTCTGTTTTTCCAAACATAGTTTGATCCAGGAAGTATGCTGTAGAAGAAGTTTGGGGTTGCACGATAATTATGGGTTATGACTTAATGTCAGCGCATAGGAATAAGATAATTTGATGGATGGGTTATTTGTTAAGAATACAAATTGCCATAGGTAGATAATCAGTCAGATTGTTTTGATAGCTACTGATACCTTGGTAGCATATATACATGCAAATTAAGTATGTAAATAATATACAGTCCGTTCTTCTCTGTACAAAGAATTTTGGTTGGCCTCTGCATGATGGTACTGCACTTTTTTCTACTGGATTAGACATTCTTTGGCAGCAGAGCCCTTGGTATAAATTGGTTCTAGGCTGCGCTCAGAATAATGACATAGGACTGTGTACTGCATTGAAGATGATAAGTCATGCTTATTTGAATATATGCACCCATATGTACCCAAAGTTCTGACTAATATAGTGGTGTAGTGTGGGACGGACTGGGACAGACGGATGATGTATAGGGTACATTCGTCCGCCACCAGGGGGCAGGGTCTCACATTGTGAGTGAGGACGGATCTCTGGGGGGTATAAATAGGGGTGAGATTTTAGGGTAAGGGCAGTTGCAGCCCAGACATCAAGCAGTCCACATCTACCTTTCAAGATACTTCAATAAATGGGCTACTAGCTGAGACCAAGATTCATCTCTTATTGTTGTAATTGTTAGACAATGCAGGACGTCCACTCGTCCGTTCGTCCACTCGTCCGTTCGTCTGCATTCGTCCGAACAGAGAACTCAATGGCTTTCTCCTTATGTATTAGTGAAGTAATGACGGCGACAACAATACCATACTTTGTATCCATTATTATTGGTCCAATGACTTGACTCTGGTAGCAGTAATTTGTTGGCATATACTCCTGTAGTCAAAGTCCTGTGCCCTGAGGTGCATAATAACCATATTTGTCAGTATACTTTATATAGTCTGCAGTGACCTGCAGACAACCGGTTAACATTGTCATCACAAGTATTTGCTGTTATATAGTCTGCAGTGTCATGGGGAGAAAAAACCCATTGACCTGCAGACAACCGGTTAGCATTGTCATCACAAGTATTTGCTGTTAACAAAAAATATCAATTAATGAAAAATGTATGTAGCACCCAACTGCAACAATATAATTATAACAGACTGCAATGGCCTTGCCTGAACTGTTTTGCCTATGATTTGTGCTTAACATTTCTTCATACCATATCTGTCCTTTATACCATATCAGTTGATCAGTAAAATTCCCAGACCAAGAGTGAAAATGCACCATGTGCTGTGTTAAAGGATGCTGTGCAGAATTTTATTCCGCTTGGGCGTCGTTGGTCTAGAATGGATCTTAAATATTTTAGGGTCAACAATTCGGTGGCCCACAGTAGGAAGCTTATTCCATGATGATGGTAATGTATTATAGATGGATCACTTGATTTGATTAGTTTTTGGTATATCTTGTTTCAGCATTTTTCTCCCTTCAACAAAAATCCTCATGTTATTAGTTCTCAAGTCTATATTCTGGGGGTTTTGAAATAACCACCTCTCTACACTCCGACACTGCCAGAAGTCAATTTTGTATTCATCATACCTCTACCCATGTTTTTGGTGACAAAATAGGGAAAATTTGATGAAAATTTAGGTCAGAAAACAAGCTCTGTTCACTGCTCTGTTTATTTGCTTTCTCAATTCCGGTCTAGCTCACTCATTCTTAGGTCTATTTTTCTAATGTTTGTGATGCTCAATATGCAATTTCCCAGCTGCTTATCATTATAATTATTTCATTATTATGTACAATGTATATAACTCATCTTTCTTGCTACTTTGTACTGGGTACTTTGTACTGGGTACATTGTACAGGGTACATTGTACTGGGTACTTTGTACAGGGTACATTGTACTGGGTACATTTATATGCCTGTATAACGTTGTTGTGACTAGGGTACAGGGTACATTGTACTGGGTACATTTTACTGGGTACATTATAATGGGTACATTGTACAGGGTACTTTGTACAGGGTACTTTGTACAGGGTACATTGTACAGGGTACATTTTACTGGGTACATTATAATGGGTACATTGTAATGGGTACATTTACTGGGAACATTATAATGGGTACATTATAATGGGTACATTGTAATGGGTACATTTACTGGGTACATTATAATGGGTACATTATAATGGGTACATTGTAATGGGTACATTTACTGGGAACATTATAATGGGTACATTATAATGGGTACATTATAATGGGTACATTATAATGGGTATATTGTAATGGGTACATTATAATGGGTACATTATAATGGGTACATTGTAATGGGTACATTGTAATGGGTACATTGTAATGGGTACATTGTAATGGGTACATTGTAATGGGTACATTTACTGGGTACATTATAATGGGTACATTGTAATGGGTACATTATAATGGGTACATTATAATGGGTACATTGTAATGGGTACATTTACTGGGAACATTATAATGGGTACATTATAATGGGTACATTATAATGGGTACATTATAATGGGTATATTGTAATGGGTACATTGTAATGGGTACATTATAATGGGTACATTGTAATGGGTACATTGTAATGGGTACATTGTAATGGGTACATTGTAATGGGTACATTTACTGGGTACATTATAATGGGTACATTGTAATGGGTACATTGTAATGGGTACATTGTAATGGGTACATTTACTGGGAACATTATAATGGGTACATTATAATGGGTACATTGTAATGGGTACATTGTAATGGGTACATTGTAATGGGTACATTATAATGGGTACATTGTAATGGATACATTGTAATGGGTACATTTACTGGGTACATTATAATGGGTACATTATAATGGGTACATTATAATGGGTACATTATAATGGGTACATTATAATGGGTTCATTATAATGGGTTCATTATAATGGGTACATTATAATGGGTACATTGTACTGGGTACATTGTACAGGGTTCATTATAATGGGTACATTATAATGGGTACATTGTACAGGGTTCATTTTAATGGGTACATTATACTGGGTACATTGTAATGGGTACATTGTACAGGGTTCATTGTAATGGGTACATTGTAATGGATACATTATAATGGGTACATTGTACTGAGTACTTTGTACTGAGTACTTTGTACTGAGTACTTTGTACTGGGTACATTGTACTGAGTATGTACTCTATATAGATATTGTAATGAAAATATACATTTTATATCCATCTACCTTTCCCTGAAGAAATTATTCATCCTGTGTGTTTTTTTTACATTCTTGGTAAATCTCTCTCAAACAGCCTCTCCACCACACTATTGTTGCCAGCTCTTCCATTTAGGGGCCTTATCTTCGCCAAGGTCACATGGTCTACAACCTTGAGATAACCCTCACAGCTAGAGCTATCCCATCAGGCCACGTTCTACTTCCTCCATATCCCATCATCCACTCTTCTTCCGTCTACCCCTTATCAACCAATCACAGACCCCCTATTCTGGACACCAGCCTCTGTCTGGTTCACGAGAGAATTGTTTCCAAGGAAACGGAGAGTCAGGAGATAAGCAGCCATTGTTTTTGTCTTAGTACTTCCTGTTCCTGTTGGGGAGGTTGATAAGTGTGTGCTTGGGTATCTACTGAAGAAGAACCTCCAGTTGGCTCTTGTACCAGAGAATGTTTCTTTGCCAATATCACACTTTGTTCTTAAGGCTTCAGATTAACAGAACTAATGTAATGATATTACATGAGTCAATATAAGGCCTCTGTATAACAGAACTAATGTAATGATATTACATGAACCCAACTTAAGGCCCCTGTATTATAGAATATGTGTAATGATATTACATGAGTCAATATAAGGCCTCTGTATAATAGAACTTGTGTAATGATATTACATGAGTCAATATAAGGCTTCGGTATAATAGAACTTGTGTAATGATATTAAATGAGTCAATATAAGGCCTCTGTATAATAGAACTAATGTAATGATATTACATGAGTCAATATAAGGCCTCTGTATAATAGAACTTGTGTAATGATATTACATGAGTCAATATAAGGCCTCTGTATAATAGAACTAGTGTAATGATATTACATGAGTCAATATAAGGCCTCTGTATAATAGAACTAATGTAATGATATTACATGAGTCAATATAAGGCCTCTGTATAATAGAACTTGTGTAATGATATTACATGAGTCAATATAAGGCCTCTGTATAATAGAACTAATGTAATGATATTAAATGAGTCAATATAAGGCCTCTGTATAATAGAACTAATGTAATGATATTAAATGAGTCAATATAAGGCCTCTGTATAATAGAACTTGTGTAATGATATTACATGAGTCAATATAAGGCCTCTGTATAATAGAACTAATGTAATGATATTACATGAGTCAATATAAGGCCTGTGTATGATAGAACTAGTGTAATGATATTACATGAGTCAATATAAGGCCTCTGTATAATAGAATATGTGTAATGATATTACATGAGTCAATATAAGGCTTCGGTATAACAGAACTAATGTAATGATATTACATGAGTCAATATAAGGCCTCTGTATAATAGAACTAGTGTAATGATATTACATGAGTCAATATAAGGCCTCTGTATAATAGAACTTGTGTAATGATATTATATGAGTCAATATAAGGCTTCGGTATAACAGAACTAATGTAATGATATTACATGAGTTAATATAAGGCCTCTGTATAATAGAACTAGTGTAATGATATTACATGAGTCAATATAAGGCCTCTGTATAATAGAACTAGTGTAATGATATTACATGAGTCAATATAAGGCCTCTGTATAATAGAACTTGTGTAATGATATTATATGAGTCAATATAAGGCTTCGGTATAACAGAACTAATGTAATGATATTACATGAGTTAATATAAGGCCTCTGTATAATAGAACTAGTGTAATGATATTACATGAGTCAATATAAGGCCTCTGTATAATAGAACTAGTGTAATGATATTACATGAGTCAATATAAGGCCTCTGTATAATAGAACTAGTGTAATGATATTACATGAGTCAATATAAGGCCCCTGTATAATAGAACTAGTGTAATTATAATATATGAACCCAACTTAAGCCCATGTATAACAGAACTAGTGTAATTAAATTACATGAACCCAATTTAAGGCTTCCGTTTAACAGAACATGTGTAATGATATTACATGAACCCAACTTAAGGCCTCTGTTTAATAGAACTAGTGTAATTATATTATATCAACCCTACTTTAGGCCTCCATACGACAGAACATGTGTAATGATATTATATGAACCCAACTTAAGGCCCTCACTCTTACACATTGACCATTATTAGTCAGACAAAATCAGTGGTGACAATTTCACCTTTCTCTTTTAGACTACATCAGGCCAAAAGAATAAATGACTCTACTTAAGAAATATTTCCCTAGGTTTTGTTTGCTAGCGGGTACTGTTGCCTGAGGGAAGTTTGAGTGCTTGCCCGAGAACTTCCGTCAGGCAACAGTACCCGGGAGCAGACAAAACCTTGGGAAATATTGCTTTAAGATGTGATTTGATGAGATTCACTTGATGGGAGAGAAAAAAAAATAGACAAACCTTCTTTATTCCGGTCGAAAAAAAATCAGCACACACCATGAGAGTCGCCATACTGTTTACGTGACCTGACCCGGAAGTGCGAGCATGGATCTGTATTTTACTGCACACGCAGATGGAACGACCCTCGCTGCACCAAACTGACAGAAACCTCTTTGTAGACAATATGCATACACCAATTACTTCTTTAGCCGTCATAAACTAGTATTTCATTTGATTAAGAACTATCTAAAGTCTAGACTACAATACATTATCACCTTGGGCCCCGTTTTTCGAAATATAAGAGTTCACATACCCGTTCCGTTTTGAAAAAATCCTTCCACTTTTACCGCGGTTCCGGGTGCGAACTTCTGCCTTGCTCACTTGTCAACAGACATCATGGCGGAGGCTAGGGCTTTCACTCAAGGCAAACGTTCGCTTATAAACTGTCCAAATTATCCCCGGTAAGCATTAAATCATTGTTATGACCTGTTTTTGACACGTTCACCATTTCTAATGAACAGATCAATCTAAATAGCAGTACCAACACTACACAGCGTGCCTCGACGAGATGAGAATCGCCGGAAGTGACAGGGAACTGTAGATCCCGGCCGACCAGTGATCTCTGGAGTCGGAAGTCACAGCGGGCTTCTATAGAGAAAAAAAATCGCTTCTGAATGGTCATCAAGTTCAAGTTCTCCTAGCTATTACAGTCATTATGCACAGAAAAAATAATACAACATAAACATGTGTCACAATGCCACTCTTGCTATACCTCTATTTTTCCAGTACTTTATTCTTCCTGTACAATGAGTTCAAGCCCCTGATCTCCCTCCTAATTGCAAGAGGTAAGATATTACAGTGAATATTCATAACGAATTTACCTTTCCTTTTATAAAGCTCACCACATATCATCTTCCATGTAGTGGTGAAACAACCCTTCCTCTTCCCACCATCTTCTCTTCCATGTAGTGGTGAAACAACCCTTCCTCTTCCCACCATCTTCCATGTAGTGGTGAAACAACCCTTCCTCTTCCCATCATCTTCTCTTCCATGTAGTGGTGTAACAACCCTTCCTCTTCCCACCATCTTCCATGTAGTGGTGAAACAACCCTTCCTCTTCCCATCATCTTCCATGTAGTGGTGAAACAACCCTTCCTCTTCCCACCATCTTCTCTTCCATGTAGTGGTGAAACAACCCTTCCTCTTCCCACCATCTTCCATGTAGTGGTGAAACAACCCTTCCTCTTCCCATCATCTTCCATGTAGTGGTGAAACAACCCTTCCTCTTCCCATCATCTTCCATGTAGTGGTGAAACAACCCTTCCTCTTCCCATCATCTTCTCTTCCATGTAGTGGTGTAACAACCCTTCCTCTACCCACCATCTTCCATGTAGTGGTGAAACAACCCTTCCTCTTCCCATCATCTTCCATGTAGTGGTGAAACAACCCTTCCTCTTCCCATCATCTTCTCTTCCATGTAGTGGTGAAACAACCCTTCCTCTACCCATCATCTTCTCTTCCATGTAGTGGTGAAACAACCCTTCCTCTTCCCATCATCTTCTCTTCCATGTAGTGGTGAAACAACCCTTCCTCTTCCCATCATCTTCCATGTAATGGTGAAACAACCCTTCCTCTTCCCACCATCTTCCATGTAGTGGTGAAACAACCCTTCCTCTTCCCATCATCTTCCATGTAGTGGTGAAACAACCCTTCCTCTTCCCATCATCTTCCATGTAGTGGTGAAACAACCCTTCCTCTTCCCATCATCTTCTCTTCCATGTAGTGGTGTAACAACCCTTCCTCTTCCCACCATCTTCCATGTAGTGGTGAAACAACCCTTCCTCTTCCCATCATCTTCCATGTAGTGGTGAAACAACCCTTCCTCTTCCCACCATCTTCTCTTCCATGTAGTGGTGAAACAACCCTTCCTCTTCCCACCATCTTCCATGTAGTGGTGAAACAACCCTTCCTCTTCCCACCATCTTCCATGTAGTGGTGTAACAACCCTTCCTCTTCCCACCATCTTCCATGTAGTGGTGAAACAACCCTTCCTCTTCCCACCATCTTCCATGTAGTGGTGAAACAACCCTTCCTCTTCCCACCATCTTCCATGTAGTGGTGAAACAACCCTTCCTCTTCCCATCATCTTCTCTTCCATGTAGTGGTGAAACAACCCTTCCTCTTCCCATCATCTTCCATGTAGTGGTGAAACAACCCTTCCTCTTCCCACCATCTTCTCTTCCATGTAGTGGTGTAACAACCCTTCCTCTTCCCACCATCTTCTCTTCCATGTAGTGGTGAAACAACCCTTCCTCTTCCCACCATCTTCTCTTCCATGTAGTGGTGAAACAACCCTTCCTCTTCCCACCATCTTCTCTTCCATGTAGTGGTGAAACAACCCTTCCTCTTCCCACCATCTTCTCTTCCATGTAGTGGTGAAACAACCCTTCCTCTTCCCACCATCTTCTCTTCCATGTAGTGGTGAAACAACCCTTCCTCTTCCCACCATCTTCTCTTCCATGTAGTGGTGAAACAACCCTTCCTCTTCCCACCATCTTCTCTTCCATGTAGTGGTGAAACAACCCTTCCTCTTCCCATCATCTTCTCTTCCATGTAGTGGTGAAACAACCCTTCCTCTTCCCATCATCTTCCATGTAGTGGTGAAACAACCCTTCCTCTTCCCATCATCTTCTCTTCCATGTAGTGGTGAAACAACCCTTCCTCTTCCCATCATCTTCCATGTAGTTGTGAAACAACCCTTCCTCTTCCCATCATCTTCTCTTCCATGTAGTGGTGAAACAACCCTTCCTCTTCCCATCATCTTCCATGTAGTGGTGAAACAACCCTTCCTCTTCCCACCATCTTCCATGTAGTGGTGTAACAACCCTTCCTCTTCCCACCATCTTCTCTTCCATATAGTGGTGAAACAACCCTTCCTCTTCCCACCATCTTCTCTTCCATGTAGTGGTGTAACAACCCTTCCTCTTCCCATCATCTTCCATGTAGTGGTGAAACAACCCTTCCTCTTCCCATCATCTTCTCTTCCATGTAGTGGTGAAACAACCCTTCCTCTTCCCATCATCTTCCATGTAGTGGTGAAACAACCCTTCCTCTTCCCACCATCTTCCATGTAGTGGTGAAACAACCCTTCCTCTTCCCACCATCTTCCATGTAGTGGTGTAACAACCCTTCCTCTTCCCACCATCTTCCATGTAGTGGTGAAACAACCCTTCCTCTTCCCACCATCTTCCATGTAGTGGTGAAACAACCCTTCCTCTTCCCACCATCTTCTCTTCCATGTAGTGGTGAAACAACCCTTCCTCTTCCCATCATCTTCTCTTCCATGTAGTTGTGAAACAACCCTTCCTCTTCCCATCATCTTCCATGTAGTGGTGAAACAACCCTTCCTCTTCCCATCATCTTCCATGTAGTGGTGAAACAACCCTTCCTCTTCCCACCATCTTCCATGTAGTGGTGAAACAACCCTTCCTCTTCCCACCATCTTCCATGTAGTGGTGAAACAACCCTTCCTCTTCCCATCATCTTCCATGTAGTGGTGAAACAACCCTTCCTCTTCCCATCATCTTCCATGTAGTGGTGAAACAACCCTTCCTCTTCCCATCATCTTCTCTTCCATGTAGTGGTGAAACAACCCTTCCTCTTCCCATCATCTTCCATGTAGTTGTGAAACAACCCTTCCTCTTCCCATCATCTTCTCTTCCATGTAGTGGTGAAACAACCCTTCCTCTTCCCATCATCTTCCATGTAGTGGTGAAACAACCCTTCCTCTTCCCACCATCTTCTCTTCCATGTAGTGGTGAAACAACCCTTCCTCTTCCCACCATCTTCTCTTCCATGTAGTGGTGTAACAACCCTTCCTCTTCCCATCATCTTCCATGTAGTGGTGAAACAACCCTTCCTCTTCCCACCATCTTCCATGTAGTGGTGAAACAACCCTTCCTCTTCCCATCATCTTCTCTTCCATGTAGTGGTGAAACAACCCTTCCTCTTCCCATCATCTTCCATGTAGTGGTGAAACAACCCTTCCTCTTCCCACCATCTTCTCTTCCATGTAGTGGTGAAACAACCCTTCCTCTTCCCATCATTTTCTCTTCCATGTAGTGGTGAAACAACCCTTCCTCTTCCCACCATCTTCCATGTAGTGGTGAAACAACCCTTCCTCTTCCCACCTACTTCCATATAGTGGTGAAACAACCCTTCCTCTTCCCACCATCTTCCATGTAGTGGTGAAACAACCCTTCCTCTTCCCACCATCTTCCATGTAGTGGTGAAACAACCCTTCCTCTTCCCATCATCTTCTCTTCCATGTAGTGGTGTAACAACCCTTCCTCTTCCCATCATCTTCCATGTAGTGGTGAAACAACCCTTCCTCTTCCCATCATCTTCTCTTCCATGTAGTGGTGAAACAACCCTTCCTCTTCCCATCATCTTCCATGTAGTGGTGAAACAACCCTTCCTCTTCCCACCATCTTCCATGTAGTGGTGAAACAACCCTTCCTCTTCCCACCATCTTCCATGTAGTGGTGTAACAACCCTTCCTCTTCCCACCATCTTCCATGTAGTGGTGAAACAACCCTTCCTCTTCCCACCATCTTCCATGTAGTGGTGAAACAACCCTTCCTCTTCCCACCATCTTCCATGTAGTGGTGTAACAACCCTTCCTCTTCCCACCATCTTCCATGTAGTGGTGTAACAACCCTTCCTCTTCCCACCATCTTCCATGTAGTGGTGAAACAACCCTTCCTCTTCCCACCATCTTCCATGTAGTGGTGAAACAACCCTTCCTCTTCCCACCATCTTCTCTTCCATGTAGTGGTGAAACAACCCTTCCTCTTCCCATCATCTTCCATGTAGTGGTGAAACAACCCTTCCTCTTCCCATCATCTTCTCTTCCATGTAGTGGTGTAACAACCCTTCCTCTACCCGACATCTTCCATGTAGTGGTGAAACAACCCTTCCTCTTCCCATCATCTTCCATGTAGTGGTGAAACAACCCTTCCTCTTCCCATCATCTTCTCTTCCATGTAGTGGTGAAACAACCCTTCCTCTACCCATCATCTTCTCTTCCATGTAGTGGTGTAACAACCCTTCCTCTTCCCACCATCTTCCATGTAGTGGTGAAACAACCCTTCCTCTTCCCACCATCTTCTCTTCCATGTAGTGGTGAAACAACCCTTCCTCTTCCCACCATCTTCCATGTAGTGGTGAAACAACCCTTCCTCTTCCCACCATCTTCCATGTAGTGGTGTAACAACCCTTCCTCTTCCCACCATCTTCCATGTAGTGGTGAAACAACCCTTCCTCTTCCCACCATCTTCCATGTAGTGGTGAAACAACCCTTCCTCTTCCCACCATCTTCCATGTAGTGGTGAAACAACCCTTCCTCTTCCCATCATCTTCTCTTCCATGTAGTGGTGAAACAACCCTTCCTCTTCCCATCATCTTCCATATAGTGGTGAAACAACCCTTCCTCTTCCCACCATCTTCTCTTCCATGTAGTGGTGAAACAACCCTTCCTCTTCCCACCATCTTCTCTTCCATGTAGTGGTGAAACAACCCTTCCTCTTCCCACCATCTTCTCTTCCATGTAGTGGTGAAACAACCCTTCCTCTTCCCACCATCTTCTCTTCCATGTAGTGGTGAAACAACCCTTCCTCTTCCCATCATCTTCTCTTCCATGTAGTGGTGAAACAACCCTTCCTCTTCCCATCATCTTCCATGTAGTGGTGAAACAACCCTTCCTCTTCCCATCATCTTCCATGTAGTTGTGAAACAACCCTTCCTCTTCCCATCATCTTCTCTTCCATGTAGTGGTGAAACAACCCTTCCTCTTCCCATCATCTTCCATGTAGTGGTGAAACAACCCTTCCTCTTCCCATCATCTTCCATGTAGTTGTGAAACAACCCTTCCTCTTCCCATCATCTTCTCTTCCATGTAGTGGTGAAACAACCCTTCCTCTTCCCATCATCTTCCATGTAGTTGTGAAACAACCCTTCCTCTTCCCATCATCTTCTCTTCCATGTAGTGGTGAAACAACCCTTCCTCTTCCCATCATCTTCCATGTAGTGGTGAAACAACCCTTCCTCTTCCCACCATCTTCTCTTCCATGTAGTGGTGAAACAACCCTTCCTCTTCCCATCATCTTCCATGTAGTGGTGAAACAACCCTTCCTCTTCCCACCATCTTCCATGTAGTGGTGAAACAACCCTTCCTCTTCCCACCATCTTCCATGTAGTGGTGAAACAACCCTTCCTCTTCCCATCATCTTCTCTTCCATGTAGTGGTGAAACAACCCTTCCTCTTCCCATCATCTTCTCTTCCATGTAGTGGTGAAACAACCCTTCCTCTTCCCATCATCTTCCATGTAGTGGTGAAACAAGCCTTCCTCTTCCCACCATCTTCCATATAGTGGTGAAACAACCCTTCCTCTTCCCACCATCTTCCATGTAGTGGTGAAACAACCCTTCCTCTTCCCACCATCTTCCATGTAGTGGTGAAACAACCCTTCCTCTTCCCATCATCTTCTCTTCCATGTAGTGGTGTAACAACCCTTCCTCTTCCCATCATCTTCCATGTAGTGGTGAAACAACCCTTCCTCTTCCCATCATCTTCTCTTCCATGTAGTGGTGAAACAACCCTTCCTCTTCCCATCATCTTCCATGTAGTGGTGAAACAACCCTTCCTCTTCCCATCATCTTCCATGTAGTGGTGAAACAACCCTTCCTCTTCCCACCATCTTCCATGTAGTGGTGAAACAACCCTTCCTCTTCCCACCATCTTCCATGTAGTGGTGTAACAACCCTTCCTCTTCCCACCATCTTCCATGTAGTGGTGAAACAACCCTTCCTCTTCCCACCATCTTCCATGTAGTGGTGAAACAACCCTTCCTCTTCCCACCATCTTCCATGTAGTGGTGTAACAACCCTTCCTCTTCCCACCATCTTCCATGTAGTGGTGTAACAACCCTTCCTCTTCCCACCATCTTCCATGTAGTGGTGAAACAACCCTTCCTCTTCCCACCATCTTCCATGTAGTGGTGAAACAACCCTTCCTCTTCCCACCATCTTCTCTTCCATGTAGTGGTGAAACAACCCTTCCTCTTCCCACCATCTTCCATGTAGTGGTGTAACAACCCTTCCTCTTCCCATCATCTTCTCTTCCATGTAGTGGTGAAACAACCCTTCCTCTTCCCATCCTCTTCCATGTAGTGGTGAAATAACCCTTCCTCTTCCCATCATCTTCCATGTAGTGGTGAAATAACCCTTCCTCTTCCCATCATCTTCCATGTAGTGGTGAAACAACCCTTCCTCTTCCCACCATCTTCCATGTAGTGGTGAAACAACCCTTCCTCTTCCCATCATCTTCCATGTAGTGGTGTAACAACCCTTCCTCTTCCCATCATCTTCTCTTCCATGTAGTGGTGAAACAACCCTTCCTCTTCCCATCCTCTTCCATGTAGTGGTGAAATAACCCTTCCTCTTCCCATCATCTTCCATGTAGTGGTGAAACAACCCTTCCTCTTCCCACCATCTTCCATGTAGTGGTGAAACAACCCTTCCTCTTCCCATCATCTTCCATGTAGTGGTGAAACAACCCTTCCTCTTCCCATCATCTTCCATGTAGTGGTGTGACAACCCTTCCTCTTCCCATCATCTTCTCTTCCATGTAGTGGTGAAACAACCCTTACTCTTCCCATCATCTTCCATGTAGTGGTGAAACAACCCTTCCTCTTCCCACCATCTTCCATGTAGTGGTGAAACAACCCTTCCTCTTCCCATCATCTTCCATGTAGTGGTGAAACAACCCTTCCTCTTCCCACCATCTTCTCTTCCATGTAGTGGTGAAACAACCCTTCCTCTTCCCATCATCTTCTCTTCCATGTAGTGGTGAAACAACCCTTCCTCTTCCCACCATCTTCCATGTAGTGGTGAAACAACCCTTCCTCTTCCCACCATCTTCCATGTAGTGGTGTAACAACCCTTCCTCTTCCCACCATCTTCTCTTCCATGTAGTGGTGAAACAACCCTTCCTCTTCCCATCATCTTCTCTTCCATGTAGTGGTGAAACAACCCTTCCTCTTCCCACCATCTTCCATGTAGTGGTGAAACAACCCTTCCTCTTCCCACCATCTTCCATGTAGTGGTGTAACAACCCTTCCTCTTCCCACCATCTTCCATGTAGTGGTGAAACAACCCTTCCTCTTCCCACCATCTTCCATGTAGTGGTGAAACAACCCTTCCTCTTCCCACCATCTTCCATGTAGTGGTGTAACAACCCTTCCTCTTCCCACCATCTTCCATGTAGTGGTGTAACAACCCTTCCTCTTCCCACCATCTTCTCTTCCATGTAGTGGTGAAACAACCCTTCCTCTTCCCATCATCTTCTCTTCCATGTAGTGGTGAAACAACCCTTCCTCTTCCCACCATCTTCCATGTAGTGGTGAAACAACCCTTCCTCTTCCCACCATCTTCCATGTAGTGGTGAAACAACCCTTCCTCTTCCCACCATCTTCCATGTAGTGGTGTAACAACCCTTCCTCTTCCCACCATCTTCCATGTAGTGGTGTAACAACCCTTCCTCTTCCCACCATCTTCCATGTAGTGGTGAAACAACCCTTCCTCTTCCCACCATCTTCCATGTAGTGGTGTAACAACCCTTCCTCTTCCCATCATCTTCTCTTCCATGTAGTGGTGAAACAACCCTTCCTCTTCCCATCCTCTTCCATGTAGTGGTGAAACAACCCTTCCTCTTCCCATCATCTTCCATGTAGTGGTGAAACAACCCTTCCTCTTCCCACCATCTTCCATGTAGTGGTGTAACAACCCTTCCTCTTCCCATCATCTTCTCTTCCATGTAGTGGTGAAACAACCCTTCCTCTTCCCACCATCTTCCATGTAGTGGTGAAACAACCCTTCCTCTTCCCATCATCTTCTCTTCCATGTAGTGGTGAAACAACCCTTCCTCTTCCCATCATCTTCCATGTAGTTGTGAAACAACCCTTCCTCTTCCCATCATCTTCCATGTAGTGGTGAAACAACCCTTCCTCTTCCCACCATCTTCCATGTAGTGGTGAAACAACCCTTCCTCTTCCCACCATCTTCCATGTAGTGGTGAAACAACCCTTCCTCTTCCCATCATCTTCCATGTAGTGGTGAAACAACCCTTCCTCTTCCCATCATCTTCCATGTAGTGGTGAAACAACCCTTCCTCTTCCCTTCATCTTCTCTTCCATGTAGTGGTGAAACAACCCTTCCTCTTCCCATCATCTTCCATGTAGTGGTGAAACAACCCTTCCTCTTCCCATCATCTTCTCTTCCATGTAGTGGTGAAACAACCCTTCCTCTTCCCATCATCTTCCATGTAGTGGTGAAACAACCCTTCCTCTTCCCACCATCTTCTCTTCCATGTAGTGGTGAAACAACCCTTCCTCTTCCCACCATCTTCTCTTCCATGTAGTGGTGTAACAACCCTTCCTCTTCCCATCATCTTCCATGTAGTGGTGAAACAACCCTTCCTCTTCCCACCATCTTCCATGTAGTGGTGAAACAACCCTTCCTCTTCCCATCATCTTCTCTTCCATGTAGTGGTGAAACAACCCTTCCTCTTCCCATCATCTTCCATGTAGTGGTGAAACAACCCTTCCTCTTCCCACCATCTTCTCTTCCATGTAGTGGTGAAACAACCCTTCCTCTTCCCATCATCTTCTCTTCCATGTAGTGGTGAAACAACCCTTCCTCTTCCCACCATCTTCCATGTAGTGGTGAAACAACCCTTCCTCTTCCCACCATCTTCCATATAGTGGTGAAACAACCCTTCCTCTTCCCACCATCTTCCATGTAGTGGTGAAACAACCCTTCCTCTTCCCACCATCTTCCATGTAGTGGTGAAACAACCCTTCCTCTTCCCATCATCTTCTCTTCCATGTAGTGGTGTAACAACCCTTCCTCTTCCCATCATCTTCCATGTAGTGGTGAAACAACCCTTCCTCTTCCCATCATCTTCTCTTCCATGTAGTGGTGAAACAACCCTTCCTCTTCCCATCATCTTCCATGTAGTGGTGAAACAACCCTTCCTCTTCCCACCATCTTCCATGTAGTGGTGAAACAACCCTTCCTCTTCCCACCATCTTCCATGTAGTGGTGTAACAACCCTTCCTCTTCCCACCATCTTCCATGTAGTGGTGAAACAACCCTTCCTCTTCCCACCATCTTCCATGTAGTGGTGAAACAACCCTTCCTCTTCCCACCATCTTCCATGTAGTGGTGTAACAACCCTTCCTCTTCCCACCATCTTCCATGTAGTGGTGTAACAACCCTTCCTCTTCCCACCATCTTCCATGTAGTGGTGAAACAACCCTTCCTCTTCCCACCATCTTCCATGTAGTGGTGAAACAACCCTTCCTCTTCCCACCATCTTCTCTATCATGTAGTGGTGAAACAACCCTTCCTCTTCCCATCATCTTCCATGTAGTGGTGAAACAACCCTTCCTCTTCCCATCATCTTCTCTTCCATGTAGTGGTGTAACAACCCTTCCTCTACCCACCATCTTCCATGTAGTGGTGAAACAACCCTTCCTCTTCCCATCATCTTCCATGTAGTGGTGAAACAACCCTTCCTCTTCCCATCATCTTCTCTTCCATGTAGTGGTGAAACAACCCTTCCTCTTCCCATCATCTTCCATGTAGTGGTGAAACAACCCTTCCTCTTCCCACCATCTTCTCTTCCATGTAGTGGTGAAACAACCCTTCCTCTTCCCACCATCTTCCATGTAGTGGTGAAACAACCCTTCCTCTTCCCACCATCTTCCATGTAGTGGTGTAACAACCCTTCCTCTTCCCACCATCTTCCATGTAGTGGTGAAACAACCCTTCCTCTTCCCACCATCTTCCATGTAGTGGTGAAACAACCCTTCCTCTTCCCACCATCTTCCATGTAGTGGTGAAACAACCCTTCCTCTTCCCATCATCTTCTCTTCCATGTAGTGGTGAAACAACCCTTCCTCTTCCCATCATCTTCCATATAGTGGTGAAACAACCCTTCCTCTTCCCACCATCTTCTCTTCCATGTAGTGGTGAAACAACCCTTCCTCTTCCCACCATCTTCTCTTCCATGTAGTGGTGAAACAACCCTTCCTCTTCCCACCATCTTCTCTTCCATGTAGTGGTGAAACAACCCTTCCTCTTCCCACCATCTTCTCTTCCATGTAGTGGTGAAACAACCCTTCCTCTTCCCATCATCTTCTCTTCCATGTAGTGGTGAAACAACCCTTCCTCTTCCCATCATCTTCCATGTAGTGGTGAAACAACCCTTCCTCTTCCCATCATCTTCCATGTAGTTGTGAAACAACCCTTCCTCTTCCCATCATCTTCTCTTCCATGTAGTGGTGAAACAACCCTTCCTCTTCCCATCATCTTCCATGTAGTGGTGAAACAACCCTTCCTCTTCCCATCATCTTCCATGTAGTTGTGAAACAACCCTTCCTCTTCCCATCATCTTCTCTTCCATGTAGTGGTGAAACAACCCTTCCTCTTCCCATCATCTTCCATGTAGTTGTGAAACAACCCTTCCTCTTCCCATCATCTTCCATGTAGTGGTGTAACAACCCTTCCTCTTCCCACCATCTTCCATGTAGTGGTGAAACAACCCTTCCTCTTCCCACCATCTTCCATGTAGTGGTGAAACAACCCTTCCTCTTCCCATCATCTTCCATGTAGTGGTGAAACAACCCTTCCTCTTCCCACCATCTTCCATGTAGTGGTGAAACAACCCTTCCTCTTCCCATCATCTTCCATGTAGTGGTGTAACAACCCTTCCTCTTCCCATCATCTTCTCTTCCATGTAGTGGTGAAACAACCCTTCCTCTTCCCATCATCTTCCATGTAGTGGTGAAACAACCCTTCCTCTTCCCATCATCTTCCATGTAGTGGTGAAACAACCCTTCCTCTTCCCATCATCTTCCATGTAGTGGTGAAACAACCCTTCCTCTTCCCATCATCTTCTCTTCCATGTAGTGGTGAAACAACCCTTCCTCTTCCCATCATCTTCCATGTAGTGGTGAAACAACCCTTCCTCTTCCCACCATCTTCTCTTCCATGTAGTGGTGAAACAACCCTTCCTCTTCCCATCATCTTCCATGTAGTGGTGAAACAACCCTTCCTCTTCCCACCATCTTCCATGTAGTGGTGAAACAACCCTTCCTCTTCCCACCATCTTCCATGTAGTGGTGAAACAACCCTTCCTCTTCCCATCATCTTCTCTTCCATGTAGTGGTGAAACAACCCTTCCTCTTCCCATCATCTTCTCTTCCATGTAGTGGTGAAACAACCCTTCCTCTTCCCATCATCTTCCATGTAGTGGTGAAACAACCCTTCCTCTTCCCACCATCTTCCATATAGTGGTGAAACAACCCTTCCTCTTCCCACCATCTTCTCTTCCATGTAGTGGTGAAACAACCCTTCCTCTTCCCATCATCTTCTCTTCCATGTAGTGGTGAAACAACCCTTCCTCTTCCCACCATCTTCTCTTCCATGTAGTGGTGAAACAACCCTTCCTCTTCCCACCATCTTCCATGTAGTGGTGAAACAACCCTTCCTCTTCCCACCATCTTCCATGTAGTGGTGAAACAACCCTTCCTCTTTCCACCATCTTCCATGTAGTGGTGAAACAACCCTTCCTCTTCCCACCATCTTCCATGTAGTGGTGAAACAACCCTTCCTCTTCCCATCATCTTCTCTTCCATGTAGTGGTGTAACAACCCTTCCTCTTCCCATCATCTTCCATGTAGTGGTGAAACAACCCTTCCTCTTCCCATCATCTTCTCTTCCATGTAGTGGTGAAACAACCCTTCCTCTTCCCATCATCTTCCATGTAGTGGTGAAACAACCCTTCCTCTTCCCATCATCTTCCATGTAGTGGTGAAACAACCCTTCCTCTTCCCACCATCTTCCATGTAGTGGTGAAACAACCCTTCCTCTTCCCACCATCTTCCATGTAGTGGTGGAACAACCCTTCCTCTTCCCACCATCTTCCATGTAGTGGTGAAACAACCCTTCCTCTTCCCACCATCTTCCATGTAGTGGTGAAACAACCCTTCCTCTTCCCACTATCTTCCATGTAGTGGTGTAACAACCCTTCCTCTTCCCACCATCTTCCATGTAGTGGTGTAACAACCCTTCCTCTTCCCACCATCTTCTCTTCCATGTAGTGGTGAAACAACCCTTCCTCTTCCCACCATCTTCCATGTAGTGGTGTAACAACCCTTCCTCTTCCCATCATCTTCTCTTCCATGTAGTGGTGAAACAACCCTTCCTCTTCCCATCCTCTTCCATGTAGTGGTGAAACAACCCTTCCTCTTCCCATCATCTTCCATGTAGTGGTGAAACAACCCTTCCTCTTCCCACCATCTTCCATGTAGTGGTGTAACAACCCTTCCTCTTCCCATCATCTTCTCTTCCATGTAGTGGTGAAACAACCCTTCCTCTTCCCATCATCTTCCATGTAGTGGTGAAACAACCCTTCCTCTTCCCACCATCTTCCATGTAGTGGTGAAACAACCCTTCCTCTTCCCATCATCTTCTCTTCCATGTAGTGGTGAAACAACCCTTCCTCTTCCCATCATCTTCCATGTAGTGGTGAAACAACCCTTCCTCTTCCCACCATCTTCCATGTAGTGGTGTAACAACCCTTCCTCTTCCCACCATCTTCTCTTCCATGTAGTGGTGAAACAACCCTTCCTCTTCCCACCATCTTCTCTTCCATGTAGTGGTGTAACAACCCTTCCTCTTCCCATCATCTTCTCTTCCATGTAGTGGTGAAACAACCCTTCCTCTTCCCATCATCTTCCATGTAGTGGTGAAACAACCCTTCCTCTTCCCACCATCTTCCATGTAGTGGTGTAACAACCCTTCCTCTTCCCACCATCTTCTCTTCCATGTAGTGGTGTAACAACCCTTCCTCTTCCCATCATCTTCTCTTCCATGTAGTGGTGAAACAACCCTTCCTCTTCCCACCATCTTCTCTTCCATCTAGTGGTGTAACAACCCTTCCTCTTCCCATCATCTTCTCTTCCATGTAGTGGTGAAACAACCCTTCCTCTTCCCATCATCTTCCATGTAGTGGTGAAACAACCCTTCCTCTTCCCACCATCTTCCATGTAGTGGTGTAACAACCCTTCCTCTTCCCACCATCTTCTCTTCCATGTAGTGGTGAAACAACCCTTCCTCTTCCCATCATCTTCCATGTAGTGGTGAAACAACCCTTCCTCTTCCCATCATCTTCCATGTAGTGGTGAAACAACCCTTCCTCTTCCCACCATCTTCCATGTAGTGGTGAAACAACCCTTACTCTTCCCACCATCTTCTCTTCCATGTAGAGGTGAAACAACCCTTCCTCTTCCCACCATCTTCCATGTAGTGGTGAAACAACCCTTCCTCTTCCCATCATCTTCCATGTAGTGGTGAAACAACCCTTCCTCTTCCCACCATCTTCCATGTAGTGGTGAAACAACCCTTCCTCTGCCCACCATCTTCTCTTCCATGTAGTGGTGAAACAACCCTTCCTCTTCCCATCATCTTCTCTTCCATGTAGTGGTGAAACAACCCTTCCTCTTCCCACCATCTTCCATGTAGTGGTGAAACAACCCTTCCTCTTCCCATCATCTTCTCTTCCATGTAGTGGTGTAACAACCCTTCCTCTTCCCACCATCTTCCATGTAGTGGTGAAACAACCCTTCCTCTTCCCACCATCTTCCATGTAGTGGTGAAACAACCCTTCCTCTGCCCACCATCTTCTCTTCCATGTAGTGGTGAAACAACCCTTCCTCTTCCCATCATCTTCTCTTCCATGTAGTGGTGAAACAACCCTTCCTCTTCCCACCATCTTCCATGTAGTGGTGAAACAACCCTTCCTCTTCCCACCATCTTCCATGTAGTGGTGAAACAACCCTTCCTCTTCCCACCATCTTCTCTTCCATGTAGTGGTGAAACAACCCTTCCTCTTCCCATCATCTTCCATGTAGTGGTGAAACAACCCTTCCTCTTCCCATCATCTTCTCTTCCATGTAGTGGTGTAACAACCCTTCCTCTTCCCATCATCTTCTCTTCCATGTAGTGGTGAAACAACCCTTCCTCTTCCCACCATCTTCTCTTCCATGTAGTGGTGTAACAACCCTTCCTCTTCCCATCATTTTCTCTTCCATGTAGTGGTGAAACAACCCTTCCTCTTCCCATCATCTTCCATGTAGTGGTGAAACAACCCTTCCTCTTCCCACCATCTTCTCTTCCATGTAGTGGTGTAACAACCCTTCCTCTTCCCATCATTTTCTCTTCCATGTAGTGGTGAAACAACCCTTCCTCTTCCCACCATCTTCTCTTCCATGTAGTGGTGTAACAACCCTTCCTCTTCCCATCATTTTCTCTTCCATGTAGTGGTGAAACAACCCTTCCTCTTCCCACCATCTTCTCTTCCATGTAGTGGTGTAACAACCCTTCCTCTTCCCATCATTTTCTCTTCCATGTAGTGGTGAAACAACCCTTCCTCTTCCCACCATCTTCTCTTCCATGTAGTGGTGTAACAACCCTTCCTCTTCCCATCATTTTCTCTTCCATGTAGTGGTGAAACAACCCTTCCTCTTCCCACCATCTTCTCTTCCATGTAGTGGTGAAACAACCCTTCCTCTTCCCATCATCTTCCATGCAGTGGTGAAACAACCCTTCCTCTTCCCACCATCTTCCATGTAGTGGTGAAACAACCCTGCCTCTTCCCACCATCTTTCATGTAGTGGTGAAACAACCCTTCCTCTTCCCATCATCTTCCATGTAGTGGTGAAACAACCCTTCCTCTTCCCATCATCTTCCATGTAGTGGTGAAACAACCCTTCCTCTTCCCATCATCTTCTCTTCCATGTAGTGGTGAAACAACCCTTCCTCTTCCCACCATCTTCTCTTCCATGTAGTGGTGAAACAACCCTTCCTCTTCCCATCATCTTCCATGTAGTGGTGAAACAACCCTTCCTCTTCCCACCATCTTCCATGTAGTGGTGAAACAACCCTTCCTCTTCCCACCATCTTCTCTTCCATGTAGTGGTGAAACAACCCTTCCTCTTCCCACCACTTTCTCTTCCATGTAGTGGTGAAACAATCCTTCCTCTTCCCACCATCTTCCATGTAGTGGTGAAACAACCCTTCCTCTTCCCACCATCTTCCATGTAGTGGTGAAACAACCCTTCCTCTTCCCACCACTTTCTCTTCCATGTAGTGGTGAAACAACCCTTCCTCTTCCCACCATCTTCCATGTAGTGGTGAAACAACCCTTCCTCTTCCCACCATCTTCTCTTCCATATAGTGGTGAAACAACCCTTCCTCTTCCCACCATCTTCCATGTAGTGGTGAAACAACCCTTCCTCTTCCCACCATCTTCCATGTAGTGGTGAAACAACCCTTCCTCTTCCCATCATTTTCTCTTCCATGTTTCCTTCTGCTGATGTTGATGCACTGCAGGGACAAGTGGTTGCAAGTGGTGGCCACCAGGCGGCTCCATCATACAATATCAGACTCCTGTGTTCTGCCACCTGGTGTAGAAATATGGAAACACAAACAGAACAGGTCAGACTTGATTTTGTGGGAACTGAACAGTTTCACTTCTTTTGTCCCGAATCTGCACGGATATCAACACTGCATAAGAGAAGATTCTATATATCTGTGCGTAATTGAGGTTTTCCTAAGGAGTATATTTAACTACTTTATTTTGTTTGACCATCAAGAATTAGTCATTGTGTTTTGAATGACATCCCTACCATTATATGGGTAGGATTATCTATAGGCAAACCATCAACCCTATACCTTGCTACTATGTATGCTTGCATAGCCAAACTAGTCACTTGAATGGGTTATATACATGCACATGTACAACTAGGATTAGCTAATGCTGGACATGCATAGCATAGAATGAGGACAACCAATTTCTCTAGAAAGACAAACCAACTTCATACACCCAAATCCAGCACAGGCAGTTTGTGTTTATTCAGTAGTAGGATTAGTTCTGACCCAATTACTTCACTGGGGTTTGCTGACTTACACCAGCCTCTGTACCATGTACTTTTAGCTCTAGTCACGGCTCACTGAACACGTGTATCTGCAGTGGGAGACTGCAGATACACGGGGATACTCCCACTGCAGATACACGGGGATACTCACTACTGCAGATACACGGGGATACTCACTAGTGCAGATACTCATGGTGTAAACGCGATTTTTTTTCCAGTGATTATATTCACTCCTATAGATCTATGTGTACCTGCATGTATACATTATATTTACTCATATAGATCTATGTGTACCTGCATGTCTACATTATATTTACTCCTATAGATCTATGTATACCTGCATGTCTACATTATATTTACTCCTATAGATCTATGTGTACCTGCATGTATACATTATGTTCACTCCTATAGATCTATGTGTACCTGCATGTATACAATATATTCACTCCTATAGATCTATGTGTACCTGCATGTATGCATTATATTCACTCCTATAGATCTATGTGTACCTGCATGTCTACATTATATTCACTTCTATAGATCTATGTGTACCTGCATGTATACATTATATTCACTCCTATAGATCTATGTGTACCTGCATGTATACAATATATTCACTCCTATAGATCTATGTGTACCTGCATGTATACATTATATTCACTCCTATAGATCTATGTGTACCTGCATGTATACATTATATTCACTCCTATAGATCTATGTGTACCTGCATGTATACATTATATTCACTCCTATAGATCTATGTGTACCTGCATGTATACATTATATTCACTTCTATAGATCTATATGTACCTGCATGTCTACATTATATTCCCCACTAAATATCTATGTGTTCCTCAAGTCACGTGTCATGATTTATAGCCTGTTTGTTCTATTCATGTAATACAACAAGTTTTGCTTCACAACATGGATCAAAGATTGCAGGAAAGGCAAGCAATCTACAATCTGCATTTTCCTCCAAATGGCTTTCATCAAATTGCTCTCTGCATATTTACAGCATTTGAGCATGTCACCAACAAATTATATATGAAATATAAAGTGTCAACACAAAGGTTCTGAAATCCAGTGAAGTTGAATTAGACAAAACGATTATGCAATAAAAACTAGTTAAATCAATTGAATACAGAAACTTCATGATAGTCCCAATAGTGCAGCCTACTAGTGTCAGTTTAAAGAACTGATCCAACCAGCAATATAACATCATAGTAACAAAATATGTGCTGCCATCTAGTGGTTTAGGCCTACATCAGCCTTACATGTAGGTACATGTACATTGCTACATCAGCCTTACATGTAGGTACATGTACATTGCTACATCAGCCTTACATGTAGGTACATGTACATTGCTACATCAGCCTTACATGAAGGTACATGTATATTGCTACATCAGCCTTACATGTAGGTACATGTACATTGCTACATCAGCCTTACATGTAGGTACATGTACATTGCTACATCAGCCTTACATGTAGGTACATGTACATTGCTACATGTTGTGGGAATTTAAATTAATTGATTTTATGAAATAAACACCAAAACCGTAAGAAAGACGATGCAAGTTAGTTTTGCTTAAGTTGTTTTATTGTTGTATGACCAACGTTTCAGAGAACATTTCTCCTTCTTCAGGGTGTACAATAAGGGTTACCGCAGGGGGTGATATGGACAAAAAAGTGGTCTCAGGTGGTGTGACGTCATAACGGTTGCTAGGTTACTCTTGTCTTTGTTCTTTTAAGCTGAGTTAGCAGTTACAAAAATTGGGTCTCAAGTTACTTTGGTATTTAAAAATTTGTTCTTGCATACACGTATGAAATTATGTAACAATGGTTTTACATGGGCTATGATTCTATTCCAATAGTTAATGTTTTCTAGATTTCAGTGGTCTTGCGTATCCTTGCTCTTCCATGGCAAGGTGCATAGCTAGTCCGACATGTTGATTAATTTTGTACACTATGTTAAATAGATCAATGAGCACTTTGTTAGCAGGTAATTTCTGACTCTGGGGTCTATATTGTTTCTGTCTGTCATCCTCCACCACTTGGGGTGTTGGGATATATTCCTTGCTGTGAGTTCTAACAGGGTAGGGATGTATTCCTCTGTCGGGATGGATGTTGTACTTGTTTGTTTCTTGACTGTGTCTGGGATGCTGGTGCTAGATAAGGTTGGGGTCATCTTTGCGTCTTCAGGACTGGTTGTTTTAGGTTAGGGTTAGGATTTTTTGTTTTTATTAAACATATCTTTATTCAGGTAGATAAGTGCAGGCATATGCCATAACAAACGTGAAGAGGCTCGGGTAAACCAGATATTCCGCCTAACCCTGAATTTTCGCTATTAACAATTAATCACAAATATGGCAGGTATTGGAAACTAATACATATATCAATTCAATAAGTGGTGGTGGTGATAGTAATAATGAGATGAGATGGTAGGGGTGATATTGGTGGTGAGTTGAGTTGGGTGGTCAATATGAAAATATACTATAACAATAGTTGGATAACAGTGGTCAAAGGAATAAGTCTTTTTCTTTTTTTTCTTTTTTTTTCATAGAGAAATGTGGTGAGGATTAAAGATCCGGTAAATTAATAACATTTGCAAGAATATCATTTTTTAGTCTTCTTTTAAAAGCAAGTTTGTCTTCAATACTTTTCAGGTTATCATTCAAGTTGTTCCACATAAGCACTCCTTTATAGGCAAGAGAATTTTGGTAATTGTTACACGTTGGGTGATTTACCTCAAAGTTGAGGCCCCTGTTTTCTCTCAGGAGGTAGTTGGCTTCTTGCCTCTTAATAATCCAATCAACCCGGGGGACATGGAGCTGCTTCTGGTAGAATTTAACATTATCAAAATAAATGCGTTGTTTAACAGTCATGACTCCAGCTTCCGAGTGCAAGTAATCGATATTATATCTACGGGGTTTCTTTAAAGCAAATCTTAAAGCCTTATTCTGGAACATTTGCAGCTGGTTAATGTGAGATTTGTTACAATTGAGGTAACATACATTGCTATAATCCAGGTAGGTGAGCGGCATACATGGCGCCCACTGCTGTTACTACCAGAACTGGCTATGTTCAGCTCTGTCCAGAGTCACTGTGCGGCGGTCGTATGTACTAGCCATGTTCTTTGCTGATTTTATGTGGACCGTAATATTGTCTTTATTATATTTTACATCGGCCCTTGTGAGATGTATGGCCGCATCAAACTTGGAGATCTGTGGTGGTACTACCTCGGATTGTGCTATATATAGGTTTACTACTACTTTATTTTATGCCTTTATTATATATTACTCTTGTATATTGACATGTATGTATGTATTGGGTAGTAACCCCCCTCTCACCTAGTGACAGGCCTGCGTGCCCAGTCACGTGGGTGACCCCCGCGTCACCCACCAACGCAGTCTAATAAACACTCTTATAATAGTCATTGCTGTGAACGGACCTTCTTATTCCATCGCTCCCTATAACATAACATCTGGTGGAGAACCTAAACGTTCCTAAAAACTTTTAAAAAGTTAATTTAACTGGACATTTTAATTTTACCAAAATGTACCATGTTACCCAAACGATCCAATAGAATTAGCAACCCAAACTACAAGGGAGTTTCCGACTATAGGAAACAGCTTGGACTACGGGCCACTAAACGTACACCGATTAGGAGAAATATTACACCTCAACATTCGTCAGAATCAGAAGTAGAACCACATTCGGATTCAGACGTGTATTCTCCAGTTTTCAAGACTTCTATACAGCAACAAAAGGACGATTTAGTGGAATTTTTGAGGAAAGGTGGGAACAAACCAACTACAATTCCTACCTATTCTCAGGACGATAGCTTCATTGCCTACCGATCTGCGAGAGAATCGGATAGCTCTTCATCTACAGATAGCACCCTGGCTGATACTACTGAACGTTTCTCTGGTTTGTACGACTTTAAAGCCCTAGCAGACCTGGAAAAAGGGGAAGAAAGACGGCAAAAGGAGCTAGCCGATACCCTGAATCAGGAAAAGTTGAAGCAGCAAAAGTTAAAAGCAGAGGCAGCAGAACTAGCACAGGAAATAGAGAAGAACAGGCAATTTAACGAGGTTAAACAACTTCGAATAGATCAAGAAAAAGTCAGAAAGCAACAATTAATTACAGCTATGGGTGAGAATGAAGAACGAGAAAGGGCACAGAAATTAGCTGCTCAGAAACAAAAAGAACAGCAAGAAGCTCAAACTCGTGCCCAAGCACAAGCAGACGCCCAAGCCCAAGCCCAGCTACAAGCCAAGCAGCGTGCCCAAGCACAAGCCGACGCCCAGGCCCAACAACAGGCAAAGCAGCGTGCCCAAACACAAGCCGATGCCCAGGCCCAACAACAAGCAAAGCAGCGTGCCCAAGCCCACGCCCAGGCCCAAGCTGACGCGCAGGCCCAAGCTAGGAAAAAGGCAAAAGCAAAAGAACAAGCTTTTGGCGAAGTGAAACCGAATATAAACAATTATCCTCAAGCTAACCCAATGGAATATTATGGACAATTCCCACAAAATCCAACTGGAGGTGATATGTACGATGGTGGAAAAATGGGAGGATTTAACCCAAATCAGGAAATGTTTCGTTTCATGCAAATGATGCAAGCCTATAACAACTTCAATCCCACACCACCAACACCCCCACCTCCACCAGCTAAGGACCCAGACACGGTAATACTTATAGCTACTCTGACTCAAATGATAGAAAAAATGAACCAAAATCAGGAAAAATTAATCGAAAAGAACAATTTGCAGCAACAAGCAATTTTAGATAAACAATGTATCACATCAGACAATGCTACTCAATACCACGAGGCAGTACAATTAAATGTGGCTGAAGTGATGGATCGCATGATAGGAAAGATCGGAGATATCAACCGACCTAACACTGCCCCGATTACGCCAAACGATGGGGGCACACGAAAGCTGTTTGCGATTCCACCGAATAGTTTCTCGCACCCTACTGCTCTGGTGTCAGCAGAAAAATTCCTCAACGATTATGAAGCATATGCTAACGCAATGAGAGTCGATGAGGAACTGAAGAGCACAGGCGTTTTAAAATTCCTATCAGGAGACGCTGAATGCTTCTACGATCAGTATAAATCGGTAATGCATGAGATAAATTTTGATACATTCAAACGAGCTTTTATTAAGAAGTTTGAACAGCTAGACTATGATGAAAGCGCGAAGGATTTCGCTATGAGAATGCAAGAAGAGGAGGAAGATGTGAGAGCATATGAAAGGGACAAGAAAATCATGTTGAATAGGGCCCCTATCTCAGAAATGGTCAAAGTGAAGCTATACGTCAATGGCTTGAAGAAAAACCTGAGAAAATTAGTGTTATCAAAAAGGCCAAGAACATTGGATGAAGCCTGTGAGACAGCACGACAGATTGAATTGAATATGGAGGTATATAAGAACGAAAGCAGATCAGAAATTTTCGAGTTGGCTAGCGCCAAGAATACAGATCAGAAGCAAGATTTCCCTAAGAAAGAGGAGAGGAAAGACAGATCAAAGAGCAGAGAACGTGAGAAAGCAAGCGAAAGTCGTGGAAGAAGCAAGGAAAGATATGCTTACCCACCCCAGCAACAATTCTTTCAGGGTCAAAATTTCCAACAACCTTTCCAGCAACCTATGTACCAACAGCCATATCAACAGCCTTACCAGCAACATTCATATCAACAGCCTTACCAGCAACAATTCCAACAGCCCTACCAACCAAACCCCTATTATGCAACACAACCCCCGCCGTATGGAATGAATCAATTCCCATATGGTAATTTACCCTACCAACAGAGGCCAAGATCATCAAGCAGAGGCAGATCTACAGATACAACCTCTACAATTTCTTCAGATAAATCTAGATCGTCGTCTAAAGAATCCAAAGAAAGGGGTCGTTCCAAGGAGAGGAAATCGAATCCATCAAGCAGGAATTCGTCGAAGGACGGTAAAAACCAATACCACCCACCGACTCCTCATACAGTGAAGTTAAACTAGTTGACGGCAGCAATGGGAGCAATTGTTGTGGTACAGATGAACCGATAACGGAGACGATCACAGAAACGCCCATCGATCTTGAAGATGACGACGAACATGACCTGGACGGCCACTTGGAACTGAAAAACGGTAAGGGAGATCCTATAATATTGAATGTCAGCAAAGGTTGTATTGCGGTAAAAATTCAGGATTATAAATTCCCTGTGCTAATAGACACGGGAGCTAATCTCTCTTTCATTTCAGCAAGATTTTTCAAAGCCTTGAAGGCCAAGTTGAAGAATATGAACGCACAAAATTGTCATGTAAAAGTTTACATAGCCGATGGCTCGGCGCAGTCAGCTAGAAAAAAGGTTAGGTTTTCTTTTGAGATAGACGGTACAAAATTCAAAAACACTTTCATAGTGGTGCCTAAACTAAAAAGATCTTTAATCTTAGGGGTTGATTTCTTGAAGAAATACCGAGCTAAAATCGACTACGACCTATACAAAAGGGTATACTCCATAAGAGCTGCTAAGAAGTATATAGTGGAACCAAGATCAGAATTGATCTGTTCTAATTATGTAGTCTCGCACGAGAGTTTAAACCATACGATAGGAGTCACTGACAATTTAAGAAGGAAAAAACCAGTGAAATATTTGGTAAAAAGAGTTCTAACGAAGCCAAAAGGGCCAAGTAATAGGATTAATATGTGTGTGTTCAATGGTTCAGGTAAACGACTGGTTATACCAAAAGGTTCTTTGGTGGGAGTCTATTCAGTTCGTCAGGAAAGCGATTTTGTAAAGATTGATAGCAACCTAAATTCAGTCGATGCGGAAAACAAAAACGTGTCAGAGCCTTTTGATCTATCTAAAACCATTGGTAAAGATTTGACTGACTGCCAAAAGACAGATTTGGGAAAATTGTTGAACGCTTATGAAGATCTGTTCGTGGGTAGTGATAAAAAGTTAGGTAGAACAACTAAATATCAACATCCCATAGAATTAAAAGATAATTATCAAGCAAAACAATTTAAAACGTATCGTGTTAATCCTGTCATTAGAAAGGAAATGAAAAAAGCGTTGGACGAACAGGAAGCCCAAGGTATCATAAAAAAGACAGACGAAATTCTGGAATTTACTTCACCAGCTTTTCTAGTAGAAAAGCCTGGTTCTAAACAGAATAATCGTTCCTATAGGTTGGTCATAGACTTTCGTTTCCTGAATTCCCAGATAAAGGAACAAAGTAAACTGTTCCCCTCAGCAGAGGAAACGCTGGAAAAGGTGGGAGAAATTGGGGGAAAGTATTTTTCTAAGCTAGACTGTCATTCTGGCTTCCATCAGGTCCCAATCCGCAAAGGTGACGAAAAACTAACAGGTTTTGCAACTCCATACGGTAATTACATTTATAAAGTTATGCCAATGGGTCTAAAAACTTGCCCTAGAGCTTTCCACGGGGTGGTAGATACCTTACTGGAGGACTTGAACTCAGCCGTGTTCTACATCGACGATATCTTGATAGCAAACGATTCCTGGAGTCAACACATTCGCGACCTGGAAAAATTATTCAAAATTTTCAGGGAAGCAGATATCAAATTCAAGGGTGAGAAATGCGTATTTGGCGTGTCGAAAGTCCCATTTTTAGGATTCATGGTAGACGGCAAAGGTATTTCCCCAGACCCAGAAAAGATCGAACCCATAAGATCTTATCCTAGACCCAAAAATATCAAAGACCTGAGAGCTTTTAATGGATTGGCAAATTATTACAGAAGTTTTATCCCAAATTTCAGCGAGATTATGCATCCTTTGTACAAGCTAACTAAGGCGAGAATTAAGTTTGTCTGGGATAACGACTGTGAGAAATCGTTCGAGCTTATTAAGGAATTGATTTGCAGGAAGGTTACCTTGCGTTACCCAGATTATTCTAAGCGTTTCATTATCTCCTCAGATGCAAGTCAATTCGGTTTAGGGGCCTGCATCGCTCAAGAACATGAAAAGAACATGCTAAGGCCCATTGCTTTTGCTGGCAGATCATTAAACTCAGCCGAGGTTTCCTACAGCACAACTGATCGTGAACTTTTATCAATTAAATTCGCCTTGGAAAAGTTTGGTCATTACGTGCATGGCACAAAATTCACTATCTTGACCGATCACGCTGCTCTTTTAGCCTTGAAATCAAAGCAAAACTTAACTGGTAGGATGGCTAGATACCTTGAATTTTTTAATCGTTTCGATTACGACATTTACCATCTGAAAGGTACACTAAATTCAGTAGCTGACGCTCTTTCGAGAAGAGACTACGTCCACAAAGTTATTATACCAGAGCATGTGTCAAGAGAAGAAAAACACGTTTCTTTTAATCCTGTAAATGCTGTAAAACCCTTCGAGGAAAATGAACTCTGTGAAAATTATCCAACCATAAAATACAAACACAGATCCATTTTGTTGTCGAATCAAGCCGGCGAAAAAGAGATCGTGGAAGATTTCTCAGGAGAAGAAACTCAGGCCAGCTGTTCTGCGGTGGAGACTAGGGCTGAAAAGAAAAAGAAAGCTTTGCAATACAAAAAGGTAAACCGCAATAGAGACATAGAGCTATATGGAGGAGACATTTTAGCTTTAAATCCACTCAGTAAAAACGAAATTAGAACTTTACAGAGAGAGGATGTTTTCTGTTCAGAAATGATGGAATACCTAGAATCTAACGTTATTCCAGAGTGCGAAAAACGACAGAAGGAAATATTGTTAACAAACGATAGTTTTTTCTTGGACGAGGACGTCTTATACAGACTGCCAAAAAGAGTTAAATCTGACCCCTATGAAATCCAATTAGTAGTGCCCAAAGAGTACGTTAAACAATTGTTAACCATCTTGCATTGCAGACCTTTAGGAGGACATGTAGGGTCAACGAAACTCTTAAAACTAGCCCAAGCAAGGTATTATTGGCCTAGGATGTCCAGGGACATTATACAATTCGTGGGAGCTTGTGATACTTGCCTAAAAATAAAAAAAATGAGGCACCCCATCAAACCTCCCATGACTATCAGAGAACAATCTCCCTACCCTTTCGCACACATGGTTATAGATAGCGTGGGACCTATCACTCAGACCTCATCGGGAAATCGTTATATACAGGTTTGTTGCGATTATATGAGCAGATTCGTTTTTGCATGGCCAACCAAGTCAATCGACTCTTCTCACCTTAAACATGAGTTCTATGAGAAAGTCATTTGTAACATGGGGGTACCAGAAGTGCTCCATAGCGATAATGGGCCCTGTTTCAAAAGCTTAGAATTCGCAGAATTTTGTAAATCTATGGGAATTAAACAGGTTTTTGGCAGCGGATACAACCCAGCTTGCCAAGGTTTAGTGGAAAAAGCGAATGGAGTGATAGTGGAACACCTGAAAGCTTTTGTCTCAGCTAATCAACGAGATTGGGATAAATACCTAAATTCGGTAGTCTTTGCATTAAACAATACCGACTCATATAGCCTAGGTTACAGCCCTTTTATTCTAGCAACCGGCAGACTAGCAAGAAGCCCGCCAGACGCAGCTTTAGCTGGACCAAATACCCCAAGAACGGTTTTAGAATCTTTAACAAATATAGTTAAGGTCCAGAAACAAGCAGCGTTAAAAGCTAGCAGTAATCTGGAAAATTCCCAGAAAAATGCCAAAGAAAGGTACGACCAAAAGGTTAACACAAAAGAGTTGAGCCCAGGGACCATTGTCTATGTAAAAATACATCGTTTGTTGGACCCAAGCACCAGCAAAAAGCTTCAGAAAAGCTATGCTGGACCATTTTTAATTACAGCTAACAAAAGCCCCACTTCCCTCATGTTAAGAAATCTGAGAGAAAACAAAGATGTACCAAGGCCGGTACACATAGCCCACGTAAAACCGTTGAACCCAGACTTAAATAGGGATTTACTTAATAACCCTAACATAAATATTTCTGAAGAAGAATGGGAAAGCTTGCAGGAGGCTTAGACGTCTAAATCGCCAGTGTGGGTTCTTAGAATGTTTTCACAAGAATAAAGCCTTTTCTTCACATGTCCAAACGGCCGACAGACATAACAACAGTCGCGCAAGCTGCGCGACAAGCTTGTGAGGCCACACCTAAATTATCTAAAAAGCCAATGCTTGGCCAATTATGAACCAAGAAAGCTTTATCGAATAAAATTGTTGTTTCTAGGTGGATGCTGAAAAATATTTAAGCACGGGGAAAAGCCTTAGACCCTCACTTGCAAAAGATATTTCGAAGTAGACACTTGAGCCAATTTCCACAAAAATTTTCTATCTGCTACCATGGCCATCACCACAGCCCAGAGAAATCTTTCAGAACAGGAGAAGGAAGAAATTCTCTTGGAGGCTATCACTAAGAACTTTGTGGAAAACTATTGGTATAATATTAAGGATAATACTCAGGCTACCAAAACACCCGCCTCAGACCCATCAGTTTGGTTAGGCGAAGATTGGGACACTGAATTGGCCGAAACAAACGATAAAAAAGGATTTTCACTATCATTACCGGTAGTGGAGGACTGTGCTTTGCTGAAAGACTCACACAAGATTAAGATAATCTAGGATCCTGACGTAAGCCCAATACCCATTTGTTCTTTCTTTCATGTTTGCCTTACCCTTGTTTTTGTTTTTTATTCTCACTCAGGAAACTTGTCCACGCCGTTTTTATTTTTAACAAAGACAGGTAGAAACAAGTTCCTATTTCTGTTTAGCTAAGCCTTTTCAGGACTCTTTATTACTAACACTTTTAGCTTTAGTTAAAAATTCCTTGCCGAGGGAACAAATAAACGTTCTCCAAAAGCCGAAGGAATTACCTTTTCGGAAGATTACCCATAGGGGGGGATATAACAGAATTAAAGCGGGACTAGGACGCCAACTAAGCCCCATTGTCTTACTAAAGCGTCCCCACGCTAGACGCTCACAAAAGCCAAGTTATAGCCTTTCATGTTTAAATAATTACCAGCCAACAGCTGGAAATTAAACCCTTGTCTATAGGATTAGTACAGTGAGCCTGGACTACTATCACATGTAGCAGGTGGCCGGCGAGAAGCTTGTACACAAAAGATAAAGTATGCAAACAGGATTTTAGGGAGGTTGCATGGGTACTTACACTTGGGAGGGGGTGGTGTCACCATAAGTTAGCTAGGCTTTGCACCTAGGACTAACGCTTAAAGAGGTGCGAACCACTGCCATTGGTCGCACCACTTGGTCAAGCCACACCCCTACTTAGGTCAACTCTGACGAGGGGAGACGCTAACCCTAAGTACAGCACTTCCATCTTAGAAGCGTAGCTAGTAAGAGCTGCACCTGACTTTGGCATCTGGAATCAAATACGAACTTCTATCAACATGGACAAATTCACCATATTTTGGTGGTAAGTAAATTTTCCTAACGGCGCACACTGTTTTGAATGTATTTTTGCATCGGATTATTCAATGATTAGCAAGATTTCCCAGTTGTTCGGTTGATGGACTTTAGAACTATATCAAAATACTTTTCTATTCCGTTCAGGGTTTTATTGACGGTATACACCGTCCACTCAGAAGAAATCCTTAGGCAGAACTATGGCATTGTGTTCAAAAGATTGAGGCACAAACTGGATACTAGAACCAATATTCAATTCATCAAAATACAGATCCCCTTAACGGTTCCGAAACCTTGCCCTATAGACGAGCCATTTGAATCGGCCCTAGACTACTATAACCGTTTCTACGCCGACTTGGCGGGGTTGCAAGCAATAGTGGGGGAAGCCAATAATAAAACTTACGGTAGAATTTCCGCCCTGTTAGAAGGGTTCAATGTTAAAGACGCAAGAGCTAAACGGAGAGGATTTCAGTTTATAGGCAATATGTTGAACAGAGCAGTAGGAACAGCCACTGAGCCAGAATTCGAAGTAATTTCGTCAGACATGAATGATCTTATCGACACTATGAGAAAAACTAAGTTAGATGATATTAAACGGGACCGCATACTAAGAGCTAATGCAATCAATGCCCATTTGGTAGCCAAATCACTATATTCTCTAAGAGCAGAAGCGGTAGATGATTTTGAAAAATTAGACAACGATCTAGTTAAAATCGTAAACGATTTGGACGATAAATTCAATTTCTCTAGTAAGAACTTTGCCAGTACAATTGCAGCAAGCGAACAACTAGCCAACGTGGCCTCCCAGTTACAGTATAGACAAGGGGCCCTCGTGTTGCTTAATACCCTCGACTCTGTGGCAGATTCTTATCTTCCACTGTCGGTATTATCAAAAGAAAAGCTAGAAAAAGCGGTAGAAAGATTGACCATTAACATCAGAAAACATTCTACCAACGCTGTACCTCTAGGATCTTATTACGAATGGAGAAGATCGCTAGAATCTACTTTTCACGATAACTTGTTGACAATTCAGATCGCGATTAAATATTCCTATGCGCCGAACAGATATACAATTTACAGACCAGTAATTTTCCCTATCCCTATACATGCTCATTTACACGATCCTTACGGGTACACCTTGTTGCAGGAAGGTGATAATCAACTGTTAGCCCTAAGCGACGATAAGCAGTATTTTATAGAAATGGATAGAGATGTGCAGGAAATTTGTAAACTTGATTATTCGAGCCATTTTTGTACTAAGAATATTATGGAATCGTCTGTTCAGAAACCTACATGTCTGATTTCTCTGTTCGCAGGGAACAATGTTGCTATTATGAAGCTATGCCATTTCAAAAGTTTTTTGACCCTTGCTATTCCTCAGACTCACATACCTTTGGAAAATGATAAGCATATACTGATTAACAGAGGCGATACAGGTATGGTCTCATGTAGAGGACAGCCTAGTAAAACCTTGAAATTGTCAGTTTTTTCAGTCGTATCACTACCATGTGGATGTGAAATCCAACTAAGATATGCTAATATAGCGGCTAAAACTTTCGGATGTGAGGAGGATAAATTTACTCTAGCAGTAAAAGCAGGTTTCAATTTACCAGTGGCAATAGCATTTAAACTGAATATTGGAGAACTTGAAGCTAGTTCCATGCATAACCAAGTCATTCAATTAGACCTTCCTACAGGAGCAGAATTGAGAAAAGCTTTTGAAAAAGTGCCGGACGAAATTCTTGACGGCGGCCTAAACGTAATCCAAATGGCTAATGAATTATTGAATGGGTTAGGGTTAGGGTTAGGGTTAGGGTTAGGGTTAGGGTTAGGGTTAGGGTTAGGGTTAGGGTTAGGGTTAGGGTTAGGGTTAGGGTTAGGGTTAGGGTTAGGGTTAGGGTTAGGGTTAGGGTTAGGGTTAGGGTTAGGGTTAGGGTTAGGGTTAGGGTTAGGGTTAGGGTTAGGGTTAGGGTTAGGGTTAGGGTTAGGGTTAGGGTTAGGGTTAGGGTTAGGGTTAGGGTTAGGGTTAGGGTTAGGGTTAGGGTTAGGGTTAGGGTTAGGGTTAGGGTTAGGGTTAGGGTTAGGGTTAGGGTTAGGGTTAGGGTTAGGGTTAGGGTTAGGGTTAGGGTTAGGGTTAGGGTTAGGGTTAGGGTTAGGGTTAGGGTTAGGGTTAGGGTTAGGGTTAGGGTTAGGGTTAGGGTTAGGGTTAGGGTTAGGGTTAGGGTTAGGGTTAGGGTTAGGGTTAGGGTTAGGGTTAGGGTTAGGGTTAGGGTTAGGGTTAGGGTTAGGGTTAGGGTTAGGGTTAGGGTTAGGGTTAGGGTTAGGGTTAGGGTTAGGGTTAGGGTTAGGGTTAGGGTTAGGGTTAGGGTTAGGGTTAGGGTTAGGGTTAGGGTTAGGGTTAGGGTTAGGGTTAGGGTTAGGGTTAGGGTTAGGGTTAGGGTTAGGGTTAGGGTTAGGGTTAGGGTTAGGGTTAGGGTTAGGGTTAGGGTTAGGGTTAGGGTTAGGGTTAGGGTTAGGGTTAGGGTTAGGGTTAGGGTTAGGGTTAGGGTTAGGGTTAGGGTTAGGGTTAGGGTTAGGGTTAGGGTTAGGGTTAGGGTTAGGGTTAGGGTTAGGGTTAGGGTTAGGGTTAGGGTTAGGGTTAGGGTTAGGGTTAGGGTTAGGGTTAGGGTTAGGGTTAGGGTTAGGGTTAGGGTTAGGGTTAGGGTTAGGGTTAGGGTTAGGGTTAGGGTTAGGGTTAGGGTTAGGGTTAGGGTTAGGGTTAGGGTTAGGGTTAGGGTTAGGGTTAGGGTTAGGGTTAGGGTTAGGGTTAGGGTTAGGGTTAGGGTTAGGGTTAGGGTTAGGGTTAGGGTTAGGGTTAGGGTTAGGGTTAGGGTTAGGGTTAGGGTTAGGGTTAGGGTTAGGGTTAGGGTTAGGGTTAGGGTTAGGGTTAGGGTTAGGGTTAGGGTTAGGGTTAGGGTTAGGGTTAGGGTTAGGGTTAGGGTTAGGGTTAGGGTTAGGGTTAGGGTTAGGGTTAGGGTTAGGGTTAGGGTTAGGGTTAGGGTTAGGGTTAGGGTTAGGGTTAGGGTTAGGGTTAGGGTTAGGGTTAGGGTTAGGGTTAGGGTTAGGGTTAGGGTTAGGGTTAGGGTTAGGGTTAGGGTTAGGGTTAGGGTTAGGGTTAGGGTTAGGGTTAGGGTTAGGGTTAGGGTTAGGGTTAGGGTTAGGGTTAGGGTTAGGGTTAGGGTTAGGGTTAGGGTTAGGGTTAGGGTTAGGGTTAGGGTTAGGGTTAGGGTTAGGGTTAGGGTTAGGGTTAGGGTTAGGGTTAGGGTTAGGGTTAGGGTTAGGGTTAGGGTTAGGGTTAGGGTTAGGGTTAGGGTTAGGGTTAGGGTTAGGGTTAGGGTTAGGGTTAGGGTTAGGGTTAGGGTTAGGGTTAGGGTTAGGGTTAGGGTTAGGGTTAGGGTTAGGGTTAGGGTTAGGGTTAGGGTTAGGGTTAGGGTTAGGGTTAGGGTTAGGGTTAGGGTTAGGGTTAGGGTTAGGGTTAGGGTTAGGGTTAGGGTTAGGGTTAGGGTTAGGGTTAGGGTTAGGGTTAGGGTTAGGGTTAGGGTTAGGGTTAGGGTTAGGGTTAGGGTTAGGGTTAGGGTTAGGGTTAGGGTTAGGGTTAGGGTTAGGGTTAGGGTTAGGGTTAGGGTTAGGGTTAGGGTTAGGGTTAGGGTTAGGGTTAGGGTTAGGGTTAGGGTTAGGGTTAGGGTTAGGGTTAGGGTTAGGGTTAGGGTTAGGGTTAGGGTTAGGGTTAGGGTTAGGGTTAGGGTTAGGGTTAGGGTTAGGGTTAGGGTTAGGGTTAGGGTTAGGGTTAGGGTTAGGGTTAGGGTTAGGGTTAGGGTTAGGGTTAGGGTTAGGGTTAGGGTTAGGGTTAGGGTTAGGGTTAGGGTTAGGGTTAGGGTTAGGGTTAGGGTTAGGGTTAGGGTTAGGGTTAGGGTTAGGGTTAGGGTTAGGGTTAGGGTTAGGGTTAGGGTTAGGGTTAGGGTTAGGGTTAGGGTTAGGGTTAGGGTTAGGGTTAGGGTTAGGGTTAGGGTTAGGGTTAGGGTTAGGGTTAGGGTTAGGGTTAGGGTTAGGGTTAGGGTTAGGGTTAGGGTTAGGGTTAGGGTTAGGGTTAGGGTTAGGGTTAGGGTTAGGGTTAGGGTTAGGGTTAGGGTTAGGGTTAGGGTTAGGGTTAGGGTTAGGGTTAGGGTTAGGGTTAGGGTTAGGGTTAGGGTTAGGGTTAGGGTTAGGGTTAGGGTTAGGGTTAGGGTTAGGGTTAGGGTTAGGGTTAGGGTTAGGGTTAGGGTTAGGGTTAGGGTTAGGGTTAGGGTTAGGGTTAGGGTTAGGGTTAGGGTTAGGGTTAGGGTTAGGGTTAGGGTTAGGGTTAGGGTTAGGGTTAGGGTTAGGGTTAGGGTTAGGGTTAGGGTTAGGGTTAGGGTTAGGGTTAGGGTTAGGGTTAGGGTTAGGGTTAGGGTTAGGGTTAGGGTTAGGGTTAGGGTTAGGGTTAGGGTTAGGGTTAGGGTTAGGGTTAGGGTTAGGGTTAGGGTTAGGGTTAGGGTTAGGGTTAGGGTTAGGGTTAGGGTTAGGGTTAGGGTTAGGGTTAGGGTTAGGGTTAGGGTTAGGGTTAGGGTTAGGGTTAGGGTTAGGGTTAGGGTTAGGGTTAGGGTTAGGGTTAGGGTTAGGGTTAGGGTTAGGGTTAGGGTTAGGGTTAGGGTTAGGGTTAGGGTTAGGGTTAGGGTTAGGGTTAGGGTTAGGGTTAGGGTTAGGGTTAGGGTTAGGGTTAGGGTTAGGGTTAGGGTTAGGGTTAGGGTTAGGGTTAGGGTTAGGGTTAGGGTTAGGGTTAGGGTTAGGGTTAGGGTTAGGGTTAGGGTTAGGGTTAGGGTTAGGGTTAGGGTTAGGGTTAGGGTTAGGGTTAGGGTTAGGGTTAGGGTTAGGGTTAGGGTTAGGGTTAGGGTTAGGGTTAGGGTTAGGGTTAGGGTTAGGGTTAGGGTTAGGGTTAGGGTTAGGGTTAGGGTTAGGGTTAGGGTTAGGGTTAGGGTTAGGGTTAGGGTTAGGGTTAGGGTTAGGGTTAGGGTTAGGGTTAGGGTTAGGGTTAGGGTTAGGGTTAGGGTTAGGGTTAGGGTTAGGGTTAGGGTTAGGGTTAGGGTTAGGGTTAGGGTTAGGGTTAGGGTTAGGGTTAGGGTTAGGGTTAGGGTTAGGGTTAGGGTTAGGGTTAGGGTTAGGGTTAGGGTTAGGGTTAGGGTTAGGGTTAGGGTTAGGGTTAGGGTTAGGGTTAGGGTTAGGGTTAGGGTTAGGGTTAGGGTTAGGGTTAGGGTTAGGGTTAGGGTTAGGGTTAGGGTTAGGGTTAGGGTTAGGGTTAGGGTTAGGGTTAGGGTTAGGGTTAGGGTTAGGGTTAGGGTTAGGGTTAGGGTTAGGGTTAGGGTTAGGGTTAGGGTTAGGGTTAGGGTTAGGGTTAGGGTTAGGGTTAGGGTTAGGGTTAGGGTTAGGGTTAGGGTTAGGGTTAGGGTTAGGGTTAGGGTTAGGGTTAGGGTTAGGGTTAGGGTTAGGGTTAGGGTTAGGGTTAGGGTTAGGGTTAGGGTTAGGGTTAGGGTTAGGGTTAGGGTTAGGGTTAGGGTTAGGGTTAGGGTTAGGGTTAGGGTTAGGGTTAGGGTTAGGGTTAGGGTTAGGGTTAGGGTTAGGGTTAGGGTTAGGGTTAGGGTTAGGGTTAGGGTTAGGGTTAGGGTTAGGGTTAGGGTTAGGGTTAGGGTTAGGGTTAGGGTTAGGGTTAGGGTTAGGGTTAGGGTTAGGGTTAGGGTTAGGGTTAGGGTTAGGGTTAGGGTTAGGGTTAGGGTTAGGGTTAGGGTTAGGGTTAGGGTTAGGGTTAGGGTTAGGGTTAGGGTTAGGGTTAGGGTTAGGGTTAGGGTTAGGGTTAGGGTTAGGGTTAGGGTTAGGGTTAGGGTTAGGGTTAGGGTTAGGGTTAGGGTTAGGGTTAGGGTTAGGGTTAGGGTTAGGGTTAGGGTTAGGGTTAGGGTTAGGGTTAGGGTTAGGGTTAGGGTTAGGGTTAGGGTTAGGGTTAGGGTTAGGGTTAGGGTTAGGGTTAGGGTTAGGGTTAGGGTTAGGGTTAGGGTTAGGGTTAGGGTTAGGGTTAGGGTTAGGGTTAGGGTTAGGGTTAGGGTTAGGGTTAGGGTTAGGGTTAGGGTTAGGGTTAGGGTTAGGGTTAGGGTTAGGGTTAGGGTTAGGGTTAGGGTTAGGGTTAGGGTTAGGGTTAGGGTTAGGGTTAGGGTTAGGGTTAGGGTTAGGGTTAGGGTTAGGGTTAGGGTTAGGGTTAGGGTTAGGGTTAGGGTTAGGGTTAGGGTTAGGGTTAGGGTTAGGGTTAGGGTTAGGGTTAGGGTTAGGGTTAGGGTTAGGGTTAGGGTTAGGGTTAGGGTTAGGGTTAGGGTTAGGGTTAGGGTTAGGGTTAGGGTTAGGGTTAGGGTTAGGGTTAGGGTTAGGGTTAGGGTTAGGGTTAGGGTTAGGGTTAGGGTTAGGGTTAGGGTTAGGGTTAGGGTTAGGGTTAGGGTTAGGGTTAGGGTTAGGGTTAGGGTTAGGGTTAGGGTTAGGGTTAGGGTTAGGGTTAGGGTTAGGGTTAGGGTTAGGGTTAGGGTTAGGGTTAGGGTTAGGGTTAGGGTTAGGGTTAGGGTTAGGGTTAGGGTTAGGGTTAGGGTTAGGGTTAGGGTTAGGGTTAGGGTTAGGGTTAGGGTTAGGGTTAGGGTTAGGGTTAGGGTTAGGGTTAGGGTTAGGGTTAGGGTTAGGGTTAGGGTTAGGGTTAGGGTTAGGGTTAGGGTTAGGGTTAGGGTTAGGGTTAGGGTTAGGGTTAGGGTTAGGGTTAGGGTTAGGGTTAGGGTTAGGGTTAGGGTTAGGGTTAGGGTTAGGGTTAGGGTTAGGGTTAGGGTTAGGGTTAGGGTTAGGGTTAGGGTTAGGGTTAGGGTTAGGGTTAGGGTTAGGGTTAGGGTTAGGGTTAGGGTTAGGGTTAGGGTTAGGGTTAGGGTTAGGGTTAGGGTTAGGGTTAGGGTTAGGGTTAGGGTTAGGGTTAGGGTTAGGGTTAGGGTTAGGGTTAGGGTTAGGGTTAGGGTTAGGGTTAGGGTTAGGGTTAGGGTTAGGGTTAGGGTTAGGGTTAGGGTTAGGGTTAGGGTTAGGGTTAGGGTTAGGGTTAGGGTTAGGGTTAGGGTTAGGGTTAGGGTTAGGGTTAGGGTTAGGGTTAGGGTTAGGGTTAGGGTTAGGGTTAGGGTTAGGGTTAGGGTTAGGGTTAGGGTTAGGGTTAGGGTTAGGGTTAGGGTTAGGGTTAGGGTTAGGGTTAGGGTTAGGGTTAGGGTTAGGGTTAGGGTTAGGGTTAGGGTTAGGGTTAGGGTTAGGGTTAGGGTTAGGGTTAGGGTTAGGGTTAGGGTTAGGGTTAGGGTTAGGGTTAGGGTTAGGGTTAGGGTTAGGGTTAGGGTTAGGGTTAGGGTTAGGGTTAGGGTTAGGGTTAGGGTTAGGGTTAGGGTTAGGGTTAGGGTTAGGGTTAGGGTTAGGGTTAGGGTTAGGGTTAGGGTTAGGGTTAGGGTTAGGGTTAGGGTTAGGGTTAGGGTTAGGGTTAGGGTTAGGGTTAGGGTTAGGGTTAGGGTTAGGGTTAGGGTTAGGGTTAGGGTTAGGGTTAGGGTTAGGGTTAGGGTTAGGGTTAGGGTTAGGGTTAGGGTTAGGGTTAGGGTTAGGGTTAGGGTTAGGGTTAGGGTTAGGGTTAGGGTTAGGGTTAGGGTTAGGGTTAGGGTTAGGGTTAGGGTTAGGGTTAGGGTTAGGGTTAGGGTTAGGGTTAGGGTTAGGGTTAGGGTTAGGGTTAGGGTTAGGGTTAGGGTTAGGGTTAGGGTTAGGGTTAGGGTTAGGGTTAGGGTTAGGGTTAGGGTTAGGGTTAGGGTTAGGGTTAGGGTTAGGGTTAGGGTTAGGGTTAGGGTTAGGGTTAGGGTTAGGGTTAGGGTTAGGGTTAGGGTTAGGGTTAGGGTTAGGGTTAGGGTTAGGGTTAGGGTTAGGGTTAGGGTTAGGGTTAGGGTTAGGGTTAGGGTTAGGGTTAGGGTTAGGGTTAGGGTTAGGGTTAGGGTTAGGGTTAGGGTTAGGGTTAGGGTTAGGGTTAGGGTTAGGGTTAGGGTTAGGGTTAGGGTTAGGGTTAGGGTTAGGGTTAGGGTTAGGGTTAGGGTTAGGGTTAGGGTTAGGGTTAGGGTTAGGGTTAGGGTTAGGGTTAGGGTTAGGGTTAGGGTTAGGGTTAGGGTTAGGGTTAGGGTTAGGGTTAGGGTTAGGGTTAGGGTTAGGGTTAGGGTTAGGGTTAGGGTTAGGGTTAGGGTTAGGGTTAGGGTTAGGGTTAGGGTTAGGGTTAGGGTTAGGGTTAGGGTTAGGGTTAGGGTTAGGGTTAGGGTTAGGGTTAGGGTTAGGGTTAGGGTTAGGGTTAGGGTTAGGGTTAGGGTTAGGGTTAGGGTTAGGGTTAGGGTTAGGGTTAGGGTTAGGGTTAGGGTTAGGGTTAGGGTTAGGGTTAGGGTTAGGGTTAGGGTTAGGGTTAGGGTTAGGGTTAGGGTTAGGGTTAGGGTTAGGGTTAGGGTTAGGGTTAGGGTTAGGGTTAGGGTTAGGGTTAGGGTTAGGGTTAGGGTTAGGGTTAGGGTTAGGGTTAGGGTTAGGGTTAGGGTTAGGGTTAGGGTTAGGGTTAGGGTTAGGGTTAGGGTTAGGGTTAGGGTTAGGGTTAGGGTTAGGGTTAGGGTTAGGGTTAGGGTTAGGGTTAGGGTTAGGGTTAGGGTTAGGGTTAGGGTTAGG
>OW804094.1:0-63571 GCA_942159475.1 Sthenelais limicola | reverse complement strand
AAGGTAAATACAAAGATTAATGAAAAAAGAAGGATTTGTGAAACTTTGACTTGAGAAGGAGAAGCTAATGAAATTATATGTCTCCGGAATAGAGAATCCAGTCACATATGATGTTGAAGTCAAAGCCACAAACTGATCTTCACAGGTGGGAAAACCTGACTTATCACTTCAGAGTTTGTCACAGCTTTCTGGCCAACTCTCGATCAGTTTAAAATATCCATGGGGTCATTGCAATAATAAGTGTCCTAACCAGCACATTTTAACAAAGAAATGGTTAAAGGTCAAGTGTAAAGGATTTTTTTTTGTCTTTGATACATGCGGGGGAGTATTTTGAAACGATCTACAAAGTCATAGCTTCCAACCTAATAAATCGAACCAGTGGGAGGTGTTTAAGCACTGCCATTTAGTGAGCCACTGCAACCCAGCGCTGCAAGGGTGGGTAGCCATCTTAGCACGGGTCCAGCAGCCTGTGACGTCATCCATGTCCAAGCGTGACTGGTAGGTGTGAGCATACAACTATAAACGCTAGTTATTTTAAGTCATTACGGAGGGTTGTGCGATTGGTATTGGTAACTATTGGTAGGTGCTGATAATAATTATGTGTGAATGCACCGCACTGTACTATCCACGATGATTAATGGTAAATAATATGGAGATTGATCAAAGAACAATAGCAACAATAATATAAGTAAAGTCTCACAAATAAATCCAGTGTCGTCACAGAAGTTCAAGAGTCTGTATAGCACAAATGCACAATTCTGAGGTTACCCAATCAGTAGAGTCGGAGAAACTTGTTACTACTGTACATAGAATACATCCCTTTGTTCGAGAGTCAAAAATTAATGGCGGAAATATTAAAGGTTCATTTAAACATTATGAATGTAGAAACTATAGGATTAACAGCGATTTTTCCAAGTATTTTCTTGTTAATATATATTTCTATCGCCGTTCATCAACCACTCAAGCCTGTATAGCCTGAATGCAGTGATATACCTCTAGTTGGCTGTGACGGCTGCATTACGTCTGAAAACGCTTAAAACGATGAGTTTCTGAAAAGGTAATATGGGGGGGGGGGGGGGGTCTGCTAGGTCTGAGAAGCAACAATTTTGATTTTCTCCACCTTTTTTTTTTAAACGCCCAGGGTGTCTACAACCTGTATTATCTCGATATATTTTATGTATACTTTTGCATTCGGGCTATACAGTCTCTTGTAATATTGATATTTACCTTCGCCACAATAATTAGTCAAATCATTAATCTGAATAGATCACATATATTCTGTTTGAGCAGATCTAGAGATATCCCCGGTACAATAGTACACACACACTGGAAACTTATTTAAGATAGACAATTCGTTAGACATTCTTATTACAATTGTTTCTGTTGACTGAGATTTCAATTGAGAAGCTAAAAAACGGGTTCTTTCTAAAAAGGTATTATACCCCCCCCCTCCCACACACACACCTCCCCTCAGTGCCCAACCTTGCGTTAATCTTAGTGTAAAGGCGAGAATTTTATATTTTCATTCATATAACTAGGGCCTAATAATTGTGGCTAAGGTAAATAACAACATAAAATAATATAGCTTAATATGGACATTATCAATCAAGAACAATAGCAACAATATAAGAAAAGTCTCAGTTATGTTGGGGTGACCGATTCTATATATATTTTTGTTTTTAAAGGGTTTTATTCCACGTTCCTGCCAATTGAGTGCATATATGGCTAGCTGCATTAAACAATTACCCGATTTTATATTTTCTTTTATATTTTCGAATTTGCTACCTCTTCATCTTTAACAATCTAACAAATAAAGGATTTATTCACCAACGCTTCAAAAACATGTACATGAGGCTAATACCTTAAACACGATCCAGGTTTCATATAATTTATACAACTGGTCTACCTTGTTAATATATATTTCTATCGCCGATCATATTTGTTAAAGTAATGTAATATTATAGTGGATTTGCCTGTTCTTTATTTAACTTTGGGTTACTATTTACTGTGGAAATATAAATACTTTATCAATGTCATTTATATTCATTTATCGAGTTTTAGATATTAAATGACATAATATTGGTATATGTTATTTCTCAGACAAAGGAATGCTGAGATTCGATACAACATGTTTCTCCATTAATAATTAATGAGCCTGTATGTGCACACGGCGGTAGAACACGGGGGGGCATAATATCTTTTCAGAAAGAGCCCGTTTTGATGTGTGATCATCCCAATTATGTTGTCTGAGAAATAGCATATAAATGACATTAATAAAGTATGCGTATTTCCACAGTGAGAAGAGGAGAATATATATATATTTTCATGCTTAATCATACAAGTGGATACCAGTGACCGAACCTTGTCCTCTTCCTGCTTATATTGCTACTAATGTATATGTTTGCTGAATAAAAATTATATATATATATATATATATATATATATATAAGAGGTGTGATGGTGGTAGGGGCGGGGGGAGTAGGGAGGGGATAGAGTAGGATGGCAGCAGATTCCTGTCTATCCTATTTATTAAATTCATGAACTATCGAAATCTGTTACTATATTGTTTTGTACAAAGAAAGAATGGTATTTTATTATTTACTTGTGTGATTGAAATCACCCCTGACTTCTGTCATTAAGGTGTGATTTGTGGGCGGGTAAATATGTGCATTTACCCGCCAGAGAAAAAAGCTAATGTAGCGGAAATACACCTTATACTGCTGAAGGTAGCGTTAGACTGGTCGCGCCTTGGACATTGATGACGTCATAGCTCTGATGCGCGAATACACATGCTAAATCAAAACAAAGCTAGCCCCATTTGCTCGTTCATCATAAAGCTGTGAAAACGGACGTTAATGAATTGTTTTCCGATTTTTTAACATCAGAGGTCATTACTACCACCACTACCGGTGTAAAACAGCTTTCATCTCGATTTTTAAAATTTTCTTTACACTTGACCTTTAAGGTGTTGCATGTACCTACCTGCATACATTATTGGGAGTGACGCGGTTGGCAAATTCATTATTGCACACATTAATAGCTGTCAGACTTCTGTCGCTATTAATGCATTTGCTGAGCTCTGAGTACTCTGAATGTCAAACAAAAATTCAACTCTATTAAAGAAACTAAAATGTATAGGAAATGTTTTTAAAGAGATCAACCTTATCTTTATTATTTTTAATTGGGTCAGCAGGGTACAGGCCCTCTGCTGCACCAGGTGGTAGTGGGGTATACAACATATGTATATGCACACAAATAGATATGTATGAACTTTATCAAATGTGCTGTTCGCTGTTTCCTGTTGGGGAAGATAAGTAAAGAGATAAACCGTATCTTTATTTGTTTAAATTGGCCATTTCCACCAATTTGACAACATTTGGGTCCCTAGACACCCCCAGAATACCAAAAAATAATTTTTACTTTTATCAGTTGATTTGTTATTTTCTATCAACCTCATATATATGCACATTAAACTGTCAAGTTTGGAACCATCCTGATTATTAGTAATTTTTCTACAGGGGGGTCGAAAAATAGATCCCAAATATGAAAAAAATGCCAAAAATAGCATGTCGAATAATAATAAAACAAATATGCAAATAATGCATTGAACTATTTTGTACTTGATAGGTCTCGACATAAGGATCCTAACACCTTTTATTTGGTGAAAATATTCTAACTAGAAGAAAAGTTACAGCAAAATAACCATTCTGTAATGGTAATGATAATGGCAGCGGCAAGGGTGACAGGTCATTGACCCTCTGCCCACATTATTATGCATGTATACACATTATATAACTCATTATATTTAGAATATATATAACATTCATTACCCTCGTTTACCTTTTGAAGTTAACTTGAATACTTGGATTGATTGTTCCTGTTCTGTTCAAGTATTTAGATGCAAATTTTTTAAGGATAAAGGTTCTAATATTATATATGTGTTTGGGATATAATTTGTGACATTTTGTGACGGCAGACGTGACATAGACGACGTGACAAAGACGACAAAAGCGTGACGAAGATGACAAAAGCGTGACGAAGACGACAAAAGCAATTTGCAGTAAAAATCATGTAAAAACTACTCGGAAATCATTAATTTTGGTCTACATAGATTGCTATTAAGCAAAGTTAATAATAAATGTCAAATTTAAAGTTTATTATTAAATTCATGCCTTGTAAGGCTCTAAAAACGGTAAAATAGGCGTGACGAAGACGACATGAGCTAGGGTTCCCAGGGGTTCCCTTCACCTTTTGCCGCCATGTTATTTCTCAGCTAAAATTCAAGAAAAACTCAAATCAATACATTTGATATTTTATACCTATATAATCCCATGCACTCTATCATTATTCATCAAAATTTGATATAATTTTTTTTTTTTTTATTTATCTATTCCACCTTAGGCACACAGCGTGACGAAGACGACATGGGGGGGTACCCACAATTATTTTTTTTGATTTTTGATGGCTTTTGGCCAAAAAATATTTTTTTTGCATTTTTTTTTTACACAGATCATATTCACGTAACCTTCTATCACAACATATAAAAAAAAATGTTCAATTTTGAAGATTATTTAGAAATTTAGCAATTCCACAGACTAATGGCTGTTAAAAAAAATGATTTTTGCCTCCAAAATGGGATTTTGAAATAAAAAAAAAAAAAAAAATTGGGCTAAAAATGCCAAAAATGTTGTTCCACAGGTTGGTAGAACCATAAAAAAAAATAATCAAATAAATGATAATTAACTTGATTTAAGCCCATTTTACCCCTTTCCACGGTTGGGGGCCAAATGTTGTCAAATTGGTGGAATTGGCCAATTGTGTCTGCCAATTTGTATTTTAAAGTACTAGCATACCTATACTATTATGTCTCTAGTATGTATAAACTTTATCAAATGTGCATGTTGTTTTCCAAAAAGTATTGGGTCATTAAACTAAATCACAATTAAAACAAACATATAAATATATATATATTTTCCTCACCATCCACTCGTGTTGGAGCACAAGGATAGTCGACTGTCTCCTTTTGACCCAAGAGGTCAAATCTATTTTCAGAGGATCGAGAGCAAGCACTGATTGCAGTATCCATGCATGTATCGAAGGTGTGCAATCCATTTCTGATTTTCAAGACAAAATGAACAAGATTCAACATAAGATTTATTGTTTCTTATGCCCACCTGCATACTATTTTCAGGAATTTCTGCAAGGGAATATAATGCACTTAAGGTTGCATTCTCAGCTATTATGCTGGAACAAATCTTACCAAATTCATATCATGAATTATAGGGCTGGATTAATCAATATTCTGCTGATGTTATTATGTTTATACAAGTGTTGTGTATGTGTATATTGTTTATTTCCGAAGACAGTACATGATAAACGTATAGATAATTTACATCGGAAATGGGTCGGTCCTCTTCTGTGGCAGCCACAGCTCTCCCAGGGGGTCCCTTAGACTAGACTTTTAAGTTACAATTAACGGTATACAGGGGTATAAAGTGACTAATTACCTACACTACTGCAATGGGATGCACTAGCTATATCTTCATCAAGGTGTGACTCATGGTATTGAGTTTCCTTGTGTATAATTTTTTGTGGACATCGTCCATTTGTTAAATTTGGGTTAATTAAGGTTTGATGGATAACAATGAGCGAAAATGGGTTGTGTGCTTATACAGGTAATGTATCCCATTTTCAAAATCAGCTAGGTCCTGGCATTCTTGTGAACACTGCGTTGACTGTTGTTTATATATTTTACATTCTTTAGATGTTATGATGACTAGAGGGTCTAGATGTATGTGGGGTAACATTCTGGCGAACACTGGCCCCAATTTCCATCCACATCCTTCACAGTTTTTGACTAGTTTTATAATAATCTTACGGCCCGATAGAGATCGATGCTGGGGTCTCCCCGTTATCCCATGTGGGAGAAGAAGTTTTCTTCAAGGTATATTTTGAATTCTTATAGAATAGGATTGTGTTTTTACTAGAGAGGGCCTGATTGATTTTGGCAGTGGCTCTTAGTCTCTGTGTTCCCTGTTTGATTTTTGAGGCTAGGTGTGGGTTGAATGTTAGACCGTCATCGATTTCTAGGCCAAGGTACTTGTATTGTGTGACGTGCTCCAAGACAGCGTTGTTAAGGCTTAATGTGTTTGCGTTTGTGTTTGTATTTGTTTTATGCAGGGCTATGCTCATGGCTTTACTTTTTTGTACATTTACTGAGATTTTATTCAGCGTGCACCATTTTCCCACTGCATCTAGGTCCTCTTGGAGTTCCTTGTATAAGGCTTCTCCCTGTGGACGTGAGTGGAACATTACTGTGTCGTCTGCAAAGAGTTGTATCTGTGACTGTTTGATAACTCTGTGGAGGTCATTTATGTACAGCAGGAATAGGAGAGGCCCCAGCACCGTTCCCTGGGGGACCCCATACGTGACTTTGGCCCTGCCAGAGGTAACCCCATTTGCATGCACTCATTGGAATCTGTTAGTTAGATAGTCTCTGAACCAGTCTATTACTTTGGGTGAGAGGTGGAATGTTCTTAGTTTTCTGAGTAATATCTCGTGGTCTACTGTGTCAAATGCTTTTCGAAAGTCTAGGTAGACAAGGGAAACAGGATCTTTTTTATTCTTGAATTCATAGATATATTCAAAGAGTCTTCTGTGAGCCTGTTCCAGTGAGTGATCTGCCCTGAACCTGTATTGGTGTTTTCTAGGTGGGGGTATATTTCACTTTGTATTACTCTTTCCAGAATTTTTGCTGGTAGTTTCACTGTACTTATAGGTCTGTAGTTTGATGGGTTTGTCCTTGGACCCGATTTATAAATGGGTGTTATAGTTGCCTCTTTGAAATCTTGGGGTACTTTTGAGGTCTGTATTGATAGATTACATAGGTGGGTGAATTGGTTTGACAGGGCACTCAGGACATGTTTCAGGACTCTTGTCGGGACCAGTGGTATACCTGACGATTTTGAAATTTTTGTTTTGCTTATGATTTTATGAACAGTGCGTTGGGTTACCTCTGGAAAGGTGAATTTATTGACGTGCCCATCTGGCCCGTCAGGCCTATCTGGCTCATCTGGCTCTTGCTCGCGGCTCCAACTATTTTCCGCCACAGGGTGGTCGGGCTTGGGCTCGATCTTCGCAGCTAGGCTTTGTCCTATTGAGGCAAAGAATGAATTGAATTTTTCTGAGGTGTCCAAGGTGGACAGAAATTGATCTTCTTCATCTTTGAGTCTGATATTCTCTTTTGTTTTTGTTTTGTCTGGAGTTATTAGAGGTTTCAATATTTCCCAGAATTTGCTAGGGTCATTTGAATTTTCCTCTAGCTGTTCCGATATATAGTTGTTTTTTGCCCTTATTAGCCTAGAGTTCATCCTGTTGCAGATTAATTTGGCATTATCCCAGTCTGCCTGTCTGTTTGAGCCACGAGCTTTTTTGAAAGCCCTATCTCTCTCTTTAGCTAATTGTTGTAACGCTCGTGAGTACCATGGTGGTTTAATCCTCGCCTCAGCTATGCATCTGACAGGACACATCCTGTACAAGAAGAAATGTATTTTTTCTGAGATACTTCCCCAACAGTCATCTACATTTTTTGCCTGGTATGTGGTAGACCAGTCTTCATTATTTTTGTGTCTAGGTTTTTCCAGTTTCTTGTGACCATTGGTGCTCTCTCATATGAGTTTCTATCTTTCTTCCTGGTGATAAAGATTGGCAGGTGGTCACTTGCATTGTTATTTATTATGCTTGAAGTGCTTATGTGTTTTGCATTTGTGTATATCTGATCTATGGTTTTTGCAGATTTTTTTGTGATTCTGGTTGGTAGGTGTATTTGTGGTAGTATGCCGCTTTGTGTTAGCATAGGTGTGATTTTGCATGTGTTAGCCATATTATGACTTATAGAGCTGGATTTATCCATATTCTACTGCTGTTATATGTTTATACAAGAGTTATACTCATTCAAAGAACTCAAAGAAATACAAAACTGTGAAAAACACCTGTTGCTATTTAACTCGAGTTACAGACGTAGGTGTAACACCAGTGTACATATTGGACAATTCTTCTTTCACTGATACATTGCCTATGACTGGTTTACTTAGCTTAACTTACTTGTTTTGGGGAGAACAATAGATGAAGAAGTAAATTCTATTGATTCATTATTCGTCACTTCATTCCATATGGTAATTAGCGTACTGTTTTAAAAAATCACCATTGTAACATTGTACCATTGTAAATTTGCTATTTAAAAAAATGATTTAACTTTTCAGGAATCATACTATGCTATTGAAGAATTCAGGGGCATTCTCCGATAAATATTTAGGGTCATCAGTTGGGTGAGAAATGGATCAACGCAACACACAGAGATGTATGTTTCATAGCCAGAAACAAAATCCACTCAACCACCACACAGAAAAATCACAAGATACTTGGCCACAACACTTGTGATACTCAGAACACTGTATACTGCATAACCTGCCTACTATCCCCTTGTAGAAAACAATACATAGGGGAGACAGGTCGCACAGTGAGACAACGCATCTCTGAACACATGGGAGCCTGGATCCTTATTATAGACATGCACCACCCAAAAGGCCTCAATCTACAGTACTAGAACAAGCCGGGAAATCATTCAGACCCGCGCTGGATAACTAACCGCTCCCCGTCCCAACCACACCCCTAACAACAGGCACCATAGTCACGATGCGCCCAGGCGCACCCTGATTGGCTAACAGAAAATAGAACTAGGACATCGCGACCGCATCTGCATATCACAACAATAAACACAACCGAGCACATGCGTGCACCAACTCAAGCTGATAAACCATGGAAAATGCTTCCATATCAAATACTGATCATCAAGACAACCCCGTCCAATGCCATTTATGGGGGAACTGATGTCTGGAAGAGGAGGAGCCATCATTATCAGAATAAGAACCATAGTGATCTCAAAGGACAGGGAAAGTATCCCTGTCCTATCTGTGACAAGCTATTTACTCGCCATCAGGAGTTCACCCTGCACCGCGAACATAAACACAAGGCGACATTCCTCTTACAAAGCCCATATTATCAAGTGAAGCACCAACTAAGACTAAACCTACACCTATCACTTTACCTATCATCAAAACTTTTACCCCAAGTAAGCAAAAGGCACTGTTTAGATTCTTAAGGGAACAATTCTCCATACTTTGCAGGAAACCCGCCACCGAAACCCATACAAAAGAAAACTGGCAAGAAAGTGATCCACCCGGCCAGTTTCCCGATAATTAGACCAGAACAAAGACTATCTATCCAACAGTCTACGCTATGCACTACCACCACCAAGACACAGATTCAGTCTACCAATATTGATCCAACCAAGAAAGCCCCGAGGGTGCAACACACACCACCCATGCCAGCTCCACGCCCACCCAGGGCTGAAAGCCCAGCCAGACCATTGAAGTCAATGAAATGGACAATCGCCTCCAGGAGTTACTGGAGGAAGACACTAGCCCAAGTATGATGGATGCCAGCACCAATACCTCTCTGGATAAATCCTCTATTACCAAAGTCGAAATACTGATTAATCAAATGAATGCCATTGACTTAATCAACCCAGAAATTAGCCTTGAACTGAAAACTATCCTTATCAATAAGGACATACTATATGTACCGAAATAATGAATATTTAGAAATAACCAACTCTGAAACCGATAGATACATCTCGATACTGCTTTACAGCTGGAGTTGCCGTTGCCCCTCCCTCCATGACTCATGCATTCTGAGGGTCCTATCACCCTGAGGGACCTAGATAGAGCCCCGCCCCCTCCAGGAGTTAGCATGTGAGCCTCTCCTTTGAGGGGTTCCAAAGATAGGAAGAATAAACAGTCTAGATTTCGCAATCCTTGGAGTAACTTGTCTGTCCTCCTGTCCCTTCTCCTACTAGACTCCCTTGTCTATCTACCAGCTAGCCCCCCAATACAACTGTATTGCAATACCATAATTGTTATTAAAAAAATTGCCATCAGAATAATTCCTGATAGTATTAACACCATTCTATACATATTACATATAAAATTTCTCTACGCAAATCCAACTATTTACTGCGGGAATCTCTTACCATACAATGTTATAACTACACTAATCTACACCTCAGTACGTACAAAATCTTGATGTCAACTACCATCCTCCTGATGAAGGGCCACATATGCCCAAAAGCTTGAGATCAAAATCAACACCAACTTTATTATGTTCTTCATAGGTAACATCTATTAACTACTTCGGCCAACCCTGATATACAGCGAGCCCCCTTCCCTTTGACATCATGAAATCATGCCCACAAATCTGAGGTTCACTACAAATATCTAAAGTCTTCTAATGAAGCCAAATCTTGTCGCAAGTAGTTACATTTCTTATAGCACAACTTCATGTCACATAGATGTGATGTATATAAATGGCCATCACTTTCAACAGTGTATGTCTTCCAGGTCTTTAAAACCTTTAGGCATCGTTTTTGTAGCCTCCATCAAATGGTGCATGTTTACATTATAGTATGTAATTTATATTGATAAATCTTACCTGCAGTATGTAAGCACATTGCTTGGAGTCCGGACAGTTGGAGAACCGCTCTGGAGAAGGCAACGTTGAAATTCTGATAGGGAACAGATACCGGCTCCTTGAACACCTCGGAATGGAAGCACACTAAGTGCCATGGCTTAGGGGGAAATAAAGTAGTTATCAGTGGAGAAGTGAAACTATCAATTAATACCATTTTCACATTACCGGTCCCCAATAGTGGATTTCACTCACTCACAGCAAAACCTTCTATATGGTTCAGATCTTAAGAAAATGTACAATTCATCTTCACCAATCCTCTCAAATAACCCACATTTAAAACAGAAAATGAGGTTCAAAATGCAGTTTATTAACATAACAGAACTGATACTATAAATCAACTCAACACCAAATACTCAGATATACTTGGTATTCATCATTTTTCGGCCTAATTTGGCAAAGTTTTCTAAATTTGTAGAGCTGCCAATTGTACTTTTTCCGAAAATCTGACCGCTATATGCTTCATGTCTTTAGAGAGTGCTGCCATTATTTTATGAACAAGATTCAATTTTTGTTTGTTTGATGCACTTGTATCATAACCCTATGAATGTCTCACTCTTCTTATCTTTTACATATCACATATATATGTCTGATTAAAGTACAATTCTCTCCAAACAATGAACATATAAATGGCTTGCTACTCATTCTGTTGCACTTCTTCAATTCTTCTGATTGTAATGTTTAAATTAAGTGCAACTAACTTCATCAAAAGATAATTATTTGTAAAAGGATCATATTCAATAATTGTTGTTCTTTTCATTCCCAGTACTATGTGCCTAGTTAAATATACTGTCAACGACTGTCCATACAAGTAAAAAGAAAAGAAATACATGGGAGAACATAATCGTTAACATGTTTGTTAGTTTGTAAGTCTTAATAACGAATAAGATTAAGTTACCAATAGGCAGGCATAATTAATGCCAATTGGGAATTTACAAAACTTAGGAATAGTGTGCAAAATATCATGCAGAAATAATAATTATTATAACAAGTGTGTATCCTTACTTACCAGTTGCGATGAATAGGCATATAGAACCTGTCATGTTGGCCAGATGTTCAGATCTAATTGCTCAATGTTTTAAGGGCTTGCCAACCTGAATGGAAATAGGCATAGATTTAGGAGAATGTTAACGTTTGGTGGACCACATTTAATATACCGCATGATATGAGCGATTATTCTAATTTCAATATACTATGAGGAACAACAAGCTGGGTTACTCATATTGTTATTGAAGTCATTATAATTATTGTCATAACTATTGTTGTCACTAAGAATTCAATTTGGAAATGAAAAGTGACACATCTTTCACATCCTCCCATTATTGCTTAGTCTCTTAGAAATGACATTCATACACAGGAATCATAATACATTCATTGACAGGGCCTTCACATAAAATACCACAAATATGACAGTTGCAGTGCTTACTGAAATAAAAGCAGATCAAATAGAGGATAAATTCTTAACAAACTAAATATTTTATTCTCTATCATCACCACTTCTTTGAGATGGGAATCCAGGTATTTCCAGGTGGCGAGCTGGTGAATACAACAGCTGCGCCCCATTGAACTCAGTGTTGAAATACCTGTTTTCAACCCCTCTGAAACCATACATAAAGGGGTCAAAATGCTACGATCTTACATGGATGTATCAAGTATTGTTCATAGATTGCTTGTTCCGTTATATGGACAATTAGGTATAATTTAAGAAATGGAGGGGGAAACTTGCAGATTTTAACCTAGGTTGCTATGGTCATCAAAGTATGTTGTCCCCGCCCATAAATCTGGTTCAAATCTAAGGATTACTGTTGTTTTTAGGCAATAAGTGTTGCGGAATTGTTTCTGATGTCCATGATGAATTTAGTTTATGATATGAAATTAATATTATGTTGTAGCTTTACCATCCCCGACCAGTTCATAAAGGGCTGGTGTGCTTAATTTACACCAGAGGTGTCCCGTGCACTGGGACCTCTTCTTGTAATGTAACTGATGTTTTCCCTTATATTACCCAATTCTTGTATAAACTTACTGAGAGCGAATTCTCTTACATCAATGGACACGCTTGTCCTTTCATATTGTTCTTCTATGTTGAATATTTTCTATGTCTATGTCTTTTTTTTTCAAAAATAAAAATATCAAACTTAGAATGTAGAAATACTTATAAGATGTCTTACTGTTTTCAATCATTGCAATCGGCTTGATCTCATCTTTTCAAATATGTACACAATTCATGGAATAAAGATATGGGAAATAAAAAGAATAACATTGTGACTAATTTCCCTGTAAGAAATCACATATATAATATTGAAGGTATGCAAGGAATTAGACTAGAAACATTTTAGGGTGACAAAACTTTCCTGAGATGAGGGACAAGAGATGAGGGACGAGAGGTGAGATATGAGGGACAAGAGGTGAAATATGAGGGACGAGAGGTGAGGGACGAGAGGTGAGATATGAGGCACGAGAGGTGAGAGATGAGGGACGAGAGGCGAGAGATGAGGGATGAGAGGCGAGAGATGAGGGACAATACGTAAGAGATGAGGGACGAGAGGTGAGAGATGAGGGACAAGAGGCGAGAGATGAGGGACGAGAGGCGAGAGGAGATGAGAAGACGTAAGAGATATAGATGGAACCTAGCAAGGGGGAAGTCTGTGCACTTGTTATTGACCGAGGGAGCGCAGTAAGATAGAGGGCGTTAGCCCGAGATCTTCTGTGCTCCTGAGGTCACTAACAAGTGCACAGACTTCACCCGAGCTTTGTTCCATATTTATTACACCCCATTAATAAATAAAAAATATAAATAATTAAAAATAAAAGAAGTAATTTAAGTTTTTGGCGGACCTACTTGTTGTATGCGCCAAGGGTGACATAACTCACATGTTATGCACCACTTTGACCAAGTGTTTCATACAATGCTGAAGGTATAGGAAGCAACAGCCCAGGGGGTGTAATAAGAGGGAGAAGAGATGAGGGACAAGAGGTGAATGGAGAGAGATGAGGGACGAGAGTTGAGGCATGAGGGACGAGAGATGAGGGAGGAGAAGTGAGAAATGAGGGATGAGAGGCAAGAGACCAGGGACAGGAGGTGAGATATGAGGGACGAGAGGGGAGAGATGCTATGTTGTTTACGTACTCCTTTTGACGTTATAGGGACTATTGGAGGAATAACACATGTTGGAATTGTACTCACTATATTATTTTATGTTTCTCTCAACTTTGGCCATCAAGAGATGGGATATGAAGGACAAGAGGTGAGGGATTAGAGACAGGAGGTGAGAGATAAGGGATTATATTTGGTTTGCTGCTGTGAATACTCTAGATAAATACAGTGTGATGTGTTTCAGCAAAATGAGTCACAAGTCGCAAAATTGATATTTTCTAAAAGGATTTATTTACAAGATCCCTTTTGGGGAATGTTCAGATTTGTGTAGGGCTGAGCGCTTTAAGACATTTCTATTTATGTACCAAATGCAAGACAATGTATTAGATATATCCTTGCCTTACAAACCTTTAAGATAAAATTTAAAGATTTATTTATGGTATACCATATAGGCACATTAAGTGTGCCGATTTCCTGATAGGGTATCGGATGTAGGTGAAATATTTCGATTCTATTATACCATTGGAGGGTAATGCAAAGTCACCCTCTACCCCCCCCCCCCCCACCCAACATACACACAAAACAACCTAACCTCCCTTCGGTTAGTATGTTGCAAGACAAACGCACAAAGGAGACTATAATACTTATTCCACATTAGCATCATAGGTTTGCCCATGAATGTTCAGTTGGAGTTCTGAAAAATGACTTCACAAGGATAATGTGGCGGGCATCACACATATGTGTTAGGCCCATTCATTACCGCAAGAGGGACTCACCTCCATTACTAATTACTCCTATATAAGGTCACCGCATCTTTCCACTTCAGATGAAAGTGGTGATAATAATTACGTGTGTTGCTTAATCAAATATGTATACAATTTTTTTGTTGCTGGCCACCTTACCTCTTTTGAGCCACCGTATTTGTTTGTGTACATTGCCAGGGGCGACAGTCTAGGTTTGCTTCCCAGTGCACACTTCATTTAGTAGGGCAGCTTAGCAAATTAATGTGGACGTTCGTGACAAAAGCACCAAATTTTTACCATGTGTTGACAATGACCTTAGCTTTCAATTTTTGGTAGGCACCACTTTCTCCCGATACATTATGGCGGCCATCTTGGATTTTTAAGATCGCCATCATGTAAAATCCTACATCTACCAATATCTGAGCTTCTATACCACTTAGGATCACAATCTTGGTGTCTAAACATACATTTTCTGGGTCAAGGAATACGCCTATACCATTTAAAAAAAGATTAGATTGTATTTATTAACACAAAAACAAATATATGACAAAATATCATCATCAGGCCCTATATCGCCATGACTATGGTATACAACTATAGCTAGATAGTTATATTGTTGTACAAAACTGTTAGTAAGCATAATATAAATATCAACCATAACAATAGTCAAGTTTAGAGAAGGACTACATTGGTGGCCATCTTGGATTTGCATGATCGCCATCATCCAAAAACCTATATCAACTAATATCTCAGCTTCTAAGCCACTTATGATCATAATTCTTGTATCTAAACATACATTTTAAGGGCCAAGGAACACAACTATACAATGTAAAAAAGGATTAGATTGTATTTATTAAAACAAAAACAAAATATATGACAAAATATCATCATCAGGCGCTATGTGTCACCTTTGATGCATCACTCTATGCTCTTGCCAAGTTCACACAATGGAACTCATGGAGAAGGTAAATTATTGCAATGTTAGGTGGACTGCACATAAAGATGGCAATGTGGAAAACATTTGGTGACCAATGCACTTACACAAGCATCCATTCCATCATCAGGCATTGCTGACTCTTTTCTGAGAGCCTCACACCTCACTCAAACAAGGCATGCTCACCAAGTGACTGTTCTGGCTGTTCAAGGAAGTCAAAGAGGCATGGAGGTGGAAAATGGTACAGAAGAGTCCAACAATCCAATACTGGGATACTGTTTTCACTATGGAACTCTGAGGCCTCATCTGCATCAGATCTCACCAAGAAGGGAATTTTTATATTGAAAGTCTGAAGGCATTGGCTTCATGGTATTGTGCTCTAGACCATGCAATTATGTGCGTTGGATCCCAATACACATCCGAGATATGGAGAGTCTTTCCCCATCAATTCCCAAAGAGATTGCGGAGCACAGTCACTGGGTTATCCACAAAACCACCACAAAAGCCCATGAACAAAATAATGAGGTTGTCAACGGGTCGATGATAGGGGGTGCAAATGGTCTGACAGAGAATCCTTCAGCCTTCAGAAAATGAATAGTCTCAGGGCCTGAACAAGCAAGGTTGCTGAAGGAGTTTGAAGAGGAATACCTACCTAAAGATAAAGAGTCAGGTTGCTGTTATCATCATGAAGAGGGATTGTCCACACAGATAAGTTTTAAGGAGCAGGCTGCAAGGAAGTTATAACTTATTGGACATTCTCAAATCATGCAAGAACCAAATCAAAATGAGCAGGGAAAATCTTGTTACTCAATAATGGTGTGGTGCTGTTCTCCCACTTGTACATTGTGATGCAGCACAGGATGAGTGACATGATTACATTCTTCAGCCATGAGAATCATCCCCTCCTTCCTTCACTATCTCATGGTGGAAAATTGCACTTTGGAAAGAAATCGGATCTGTTAACCATTCTGACTAAGGACACCCAGAATGATCCCCCAGTTTTCATTGATGTGAGGTTTCTTGATTGAGCTGATGTGGTGCTCCCCACTAACAATGTTGTTAAATTTGAAGAGTACACTATCAGGTCTTTGTTCCACACATCATAAAACAACTAGAAAACTCAAAATGTGTTGATGTAATATGGGACAAATACATCCCTATCAGCATAAAAGAACCCACCAGAGAAAAGCAAGGAAAGTTAAAAAGTTGCAGGTTAAAATAAGATCCAAGGAAAGTGAGCATACTTTTTGGGTGGCCCAACCAAAAAAGAGGAATTGTTTACATTCCTGTCCAACAAGATTGCCACTGTGAATTGCCCCAAAGACAGCGAAATCATCATCACACCTTCTAACAGATCTATTCTTCGAGGAACTGATTGATCCATGACACTATGTGATCATGAGGAAGCAGACACTAGGCTATATAGGATGCCCTTCTGAATGACAGTACCAACCGTGTGGTGCACACTGTTGACACAGATGTAGTGGTGATCCTAATTGACAACATCCATTACCTCACCACCTTGTGCAGAGATGTGAACATTTGAATTGCCTTTGGTGCAGGCAAGAACTTTACATATCATCATATCAATGCCATCTATGACTGCTTGGGTTGAGAGAAGTCCCTTGCTCTCCCTGTCTTCCACAGTTTCAGAGGATGTGATACCACATCTTCATTCTTTGGAAGAGGCAAGAAGTCATCATAGGAGGTGTGGCTTTGCTACCAAGATGTGAGACAAGCCTTTACAGTCATGGCACTCCATCCTTTCACAGAGGTCAGTGCTTAACATTTCTAGTTGCTTGAACGCTTCACTATTATTCTATATGACAATTAAGGCCAGTGATCTTGAACATATTGATGATGAGGCCAGAAAGCAGTTGTTTTGCCAAAAGGGGAAGACAATGGAGAACCTCCCAACAACCCAGGATGCACTATTGCAACACTCCAAGAGAGTTTCATTCCAGAGTGGAATATGGTAGGCCATTAAGCAAACAGCACATACCTAGTCTAGAAGGTTGGGGCTGGACTATCACCAAAGTCAGGCAATAATTGGTCCCTGTGTGGACCACATTACCTGTTACTTCTAAGGCCTGCAGAGAACTTGTAAGGTGTAGTTGCAAGAGTCAAAAAGGAAGTGGGGCAAAGTGTACATGTAGCAAGAATTATAGTGTTGTTGATAACTGTTAGTAAGCAAAATATAAATATCAACCATAACAATAGTGTCAAGTTAAGAGAAGGACTACATTGTTTTTCACAACACAAAAACAAAATACATGAAAATATATCATCATTGGGTCTAACAGCATTTGCCTTATTTCTCACAATTGCAATTGTAGAGTTCAGTGCATTTCCAACATGCCTTTCTGCAGTTGTATACTATAGTGATGGCGCTATAGGGCCTGATGATGATATTTTGTCATTATATTTGTTTTTGTGTTAATAAATACAATCTAATCTTTTTTTAAATGGTATAGGCGTGTTCCTTGACCCTGAAAATGTATGTTTAGACACCAAGATTGTGATCCTAAGTGGTATAGAAGTTGAGATATTGGAAGATGTAGGATTTTACATGATGGCGATCTTAAAAATCCAAGATGGCCGCCATAATATATCGGGGGAAAGTGGTGCCTACCAAAAATTGAAAGCTAGGGCCATTGTCAACACATGGTAAAAATTTGGTGCTTTTGTCACAAACGTCCACATCCATCTCAAATATGGCCTTAAGCTGCCCTACTAATTAGTGCGGTAGCCAGGTTGAGCTTTGGTTGTGAAAATTTTTTCTATATTTTTGTTTGGGGCAATAAAAGTATGCCGATTGTGTGTGCTGCACTCTTGTCTCTCTCTCTTTATTCACTTGATCTTCACCAACTTCAGATGATAGGGATGATAATAATTATATATATTCTTATCACCAAATTTATTCTTCATTTTACCAATTTTACAAAATAACAATCATTTTACCAAACTTTACATTTTACAAAATAAATAAAAAAAAAACAAGCCTTTTCCTTCACTTGTTCCTTGAATGTGATAATGGTTGGAGTTTACAGAAGTAAGCTGGATCATTGTGAGACAACCACGCCGGGAGCAAATTCTCCCAACCAACAAGCTAACGCTGGCAGAGGAACGGCAGGGATTCCATCAAATTTACCTACCAAAAGGTGGATATAGAAGTCAGATGGGATTATTTACACAGAAGTGAGAAGAATCTAGCATGATGGATAGGCCTATAGTCTTTTCCATTGAATTATCCAATGTATTGGTCTTGGTCTTTGCAAAAGAAAGAAAATCAATTTTCGTGTCCCAAGCCCCCTCACCCACTCTCTGTTTATAGCTTGGCTATTAATTCCAGCAAATGCTCTCCTTCACACCAAGATGTGTTTCTCGTGAACACAAAAAGCATTTGTTTTTAATGGCCCAAAAAAAATGTAGAAAAGGGGATGATAAAGGTCTCAATATACTTTAATTTAGACTCTTTAACCATCAAGGTTGTACTTAAATGATCGTATTGATATGGTAATGTCAGGATGCCAGGAACATGTCAGGAATTTATCCCGCAGAAAGTAGAAGTTGCAGTAACAGATATAGTAATAATGTAATATAGAGAGAATGAAACGATCAGTAATATAAAAACGAATACAAACTAATGTTAAAATTATGTTACTTATGTGAAAAAACTAGCATTTTTTAGATTGGCGAATGAGAATTATTGCATTTGATGTAAAACTTTGTCCAATAAACTTTTTCTAAAACAAAAATCACAAGTTAAAAACATTTTAAAGCCTGAATTTCTCTTACAAATAAGTTCTTTCTAAATTAAAGTTGTCAATACTAGAATAATGGAAGTAAAAATGGAACATTTGAGTCAACATTACAATTATTTAGTCAGGTAGCGTTGGCTGGTGAAAGAAAAAACATACTATAATTGGTACCAGTAACCAATCCACCACAGTTATAATTATTATATCCTATCTTATAATCTCTATATTAATAAAATAAGGGTTTCGAGCCTTAAACCCCTATCTTCTCTGAAACCACTGGCCAGATCTCCCTTATATTTCACATGCAAATTGCCAAAAATGGTGCCAAGCCATTCCACTATGTTTCATTAACAAATTAGGGTTGGAAAGGGGTTAGAAATGGGTTTACATTGAGCATCCAGGGCCCCCAGTGCTGCCTGAAAACAAACCTATCAGTGCCCCTACACCAGGTTTCTGAGTCACCCAAAGCATGGCGTCATGGACAGGTACCACGGCACGTCATTGCTTTACTACGGGATGGGAATTGCTTTAAATATGTTTCACCATATTTCCACAAAAAGGAACTCAGGAAATGTCCGTTGTGGGGGCAGGGGGAGAGGCAATGGGAGACAAAAAAACATCTTAACAGGGTTCCATTTGAGGTATATGGGGTGGGGGGAGAGGGCCAGGGGAGGGGAAGGGGGGGCAGGGGAGGGGAAGAGGGAGGGGAAGGGGAGGGCATGGGGAGGGGAAGGGGTAGGGGAAGGTGGAGGGGAAGGGGGAGGGGAAGGTGGGAGGGTGGAGAGGGGTGGGGGGTGGGGGGAATGGGAGGCAACAACAATACAACAGTGACAAAAAAACATCTTAACAGGGTTCCATTTAAGGTATGAATGTTAATACAGATACTAACTTACAGATACTAACTTGAAAGAGAAAGATGGTTGGAGAGGGAACAAGGAGAGTGGGAAGATGTGGGCCCCACTGTCCCACTAGCAAATCCCATGCAAAGCACGGGTATTTGCTAGTTGAATATTATCCTTATTACTATGAACTTATATGGCGCCAGGTAAGATAAGATAAGATAAGATAAGGAGTTTTTTATTTGTCGAGATCAAGAGTACAGGAGTAGGTACAGTTGAATGAATCAAAAAAGACAAAATGGTCGACATACTTTTATGGTACAGCTGGGTACCATTTCTTCCAGTAGTTACCAGAATTTAGAGACTAGAAGACAGGCTATAACTAACTAAAAGTTGACTTAGAAGTGGAACGACTAAAAATTAAGGAACCAATAATTAATTTTATCGAGTAGGCACGGTTGAGCGATACATCGTGACTGTTCACGTCATGTGTAATCAAGCAGTACAGCTTGAATTTACATAAAGGGTGTAGAAAGTTACATTCTACAACAAACTGCTAAGTGTACAAAGTTACCAATACAGTCGAGCGATACAGCGTGACTGTTTACATCATGTGTAATCAAGCAGTACAGCATGAATTTATATAAAGGGTGTAGAAAGTTACATTCTACAGCAAACTGTTAAGTGTACAAATTTACTAATAGAAATATATATATATAACCTAAGTATTTTTGTGGTACATAGGAATAAATCATTCTAGGAGGGAGTTCCCTCACGAGCAAGAATCATTGTTTTGATACTTTTTCTAAACTCTTTTTTAAGGTCCAAATTTTGTTGACTTTTTTCGAGGTTATTCCAAGCTTTGCGAGCTCTAAAAAGGAACGAATTTTGATAAAAGGTAGTCCTTGGACGTATTATTTTTAGATTCTTTCTATCATCAGAGTGACTCCTCGTGGGCAACTTTCTTAGATCTAGATTTTGTTTATGCTTTGCAAGGTAATGCGCACACTCAAGGGTATGAAGTTCCCTACGTGATTCATTAGGCAGGATCTTTAAGTTTTTTAATTCATTTTCAACACTGATTTTCTTACCGACATTAAGGGCAGCCCTCACAGAAGCATTTAGGAGGGACTGTAACCTATTTACAATGTGCTTGTTTGCGCATGAATAAAACATATCTCCTCTGTCTATTAGAGGGATAATTAGGGTTTTGATAATATCAACTTTTATTTTTTTTGGTAGCATATATCTTGCTTTACCTAATAGTCTCACCTTCCATTTTACATTGTTAAGTACCTTGGTTGCTTGACTTTTAAACGATAGTCGGTGGTCTATTATTAGACCCAAGTAATTGTATTCGTCCACTCTGAGAATAGGTTCATTACCCAGGGTAAGGTCGAGGTGGTCAGGGTCATTTCCTGCTTTTGTGGGAGAGATTTTGAAATTGATATATTTTGTTTTAGAGACGTTCATGGAAATTTTGTTTGACTTGCACCAAGTGTCAATAAGGTTTAAGTCCTCTTGAATGGTTTGCGAGATAATTTCTTTTTTGATGTTGCCGATAAATAGAACTGTGTCATCGGCATAGTGTTGGATCGTGGAATTTTTTACGACTTGGTGCATATCATTTATGTATATTGTGAATAAAATCGGGCCTAAAATTGTTCCTTGGGGGACGCCAAAAGTGACCTTACCTTGGGCAGATTTCATCCCATTTACTCTTACAATTTGAGTTCTGTCAGATAAGTAATTCGCTAACCAAAGGTTTTCATTATTGCATATGCCAATCTTATCAAGTTTTTGTAATAGAATAGGGTGACTGACCGTATCAAAAGCCTTCTTGAAATCTAAGAAGACTGCGGTGGCGGCCTCACCACGATTTATATGCTCATATATTGGTGTCAAGAAATCAATATGTGCCTGTTCGACTGAATGTCCAGGACGAAAACCATATTGTTTCTGAAAATAGATATTATTTTCATCCATATAGGTGGATAGCTGATTCTGAACTATTTTCTCTAGTATTTTTGCAGGCATTGAAATGCCTGAGATTGGTCTGAAATTATTAGGATTATTTTTTGGACCATTTTTATGGAGAGGGGTCACCACCGCAGCCTTGAAGGCGGCAGGCACGACATTGGTAGATAAAGACAAGTTTACTAAGAAAGCGAGCTGGGCGGCCAATGCAAGGAAGCAGCCCTTCACTATTTTACCCGGTATGTTTTCTATTCCCGAACTCTTGTAGGGGTCAATATCTTTAATAATTTTTTTAAGATCGTTTTGAGTGACTGGCTTAAAAGTAAAGTTATTGTAATTTCTTGTACCTTGAGCATCCAGTCTATCTTTGATTATGTTTGCAGAGATCCGATCAGGCTCTGGTATTTGTTTAGCCAGCTTCGGTCCTATGTCTAAAAAGAAGTTATTGAATAAATTTGGAACATCATCGTTATTAACATTTTTGTTGTTGTGATCAACTAAGTGGAATTCTCCACTGGATTTCAGTTTTTCTGGGCTTAGTACTGTTTTTATGGTCTTCCATATGGCCCTGGGATCGGCCTTGTCTCTCTGAAGTCTTTCTCTGATATACAGTGCCTTACTTTTTTTGCACAGGGAGGTTACTTTGTTCCTTAATTCTTTGGCTTCGATTAAGAGATCTTTGCTCTTAGTACGCATAGCTTTTCTAAATAACTTATCTCGTTTGTTCATTAATGAGGTTATTTCTGGCGTCATCCAGCTTTGTTTCTTTCTAACCATATGGAACTTTTCGATAGGACACATTCTGTCAGTAAATTTTACAATATAGTCCAACATTATGTTCCAGCAGATATTGGGATCTGTACTGAGGTAGAAATCATCCCAGTTTTGGTTTGTTAGAATCTCGTTTAAAATTTTTTGATCGAGACATCTGGTGTTTCTCGCTTTGAATGTGCCTGAGACATAATTATTTCTATTCTTTTTTAGTGTTAAATATACTGGGTAATGGTCCGAGGCAGAGTTTTCTACTATGCCTGCGGATTTGACTATTTTAGAATTGGTGTAAACATGATCAATGAGTGAGGAGGAGGACAATGTCCTCCTGGTGGGTTGGGTAATGTACTGTGTTAGGCCATATTTATCAAATATAGCCTTCAGTTCTAAAACCTTGTTTCCCGTGGGTCTCACTTCACCGATATCGATGTTAAGGTCACCTGTTACAATCACATCGCTGGAATAGTCCAGTTTGGCTAGCAAATTATCAAGTTCTTTTAGACTGCGATTAATAGGAGAGTTCGGCGGCCTGTATATGTTTACAATAATAAGGGGTTTAGATTTTCCTTTTCTAATTTTGAGTACAAGAGTTTCGACATTGTCATTTGACACTGAGAGACAGGCAAAAGAGTCTGAATTGATTTGGTGGTCATCTCGGATGTAAGTTAATAATCCACCTCCTCGTTTCTTTCCCTTTCTATCCTGTCTGAACAGCTTATAACCACTGAGTTGGATCGAGTTGTCGTTAACGTTCTGGTGTAACCAAGTTTCAGTTAGGCATATTACATTAAGCCTATTGTTTGATTGATTAACAGCGTGTTGGAGATCATCATAGTTTTTAGATAGGCTTCTGATATTCCAACCTATCAGATTAAAGCCTTTGTTATTGTTAAAAAGGGCGAATGAGTCCATGGTCTCGTGAGCCATTTGGAATCAATAAAAATAGGAAGAGGAGGTGATGATGTGCTACGGTAACATCAGCATAACATGGTACAGTATAGTACATTAAGGACAGGGTCCTAATAATAGAACAGTAGTAATACAATACGAATGTATCAATAAGAACAATCATAATGACAATGATAGAAATAGTAATAATACGTGGATCTGGTTACAATATATCTAATGAAGACGATATTATGGAGATGCAAATATACACATTTGATACACATTTGAATGGGACTCATACCAAACAAGTTATTATTATCAATAGCGCGCATCTACCTGTGATTCAGAGTAACATACAACATATGGTGATAATGTTTGACAGGCCATCAGAAAGTTGTTGTCAACAGAAGATACCTTGTACATGCCTTTGCCATGTTTGCCCTGCATTATGAACTCATTCCTAATTCCTAGTTCATCACTATAATCCTATAGCGCTTGAATATAAATAAATTAAATAGTCCCATGTCCACCCGACAAACTGAGAGTTTATTAAAAATACATGAATACATTAAGCGCCTTTTAATAACTCGCACTTCGGGAGCAATCTTAAAGACTGAGTTCAGTCGAGGAGCACCGTCACATAGCTTTATAAATTGGACTAATAATAGTGTTATGCTGCACTTTGGAGACATTTCCTGGGAAGTTGGCATACACAGAAATTACATATAGTTTAGATATCAAAATGTAAATAGCTAATGAAAGCAAATAATGCTGTATGTTTGTTCATTGACCAGAGCTGTTGATATATTGGGGAGAGGGGGGATAGTGTTGTATTTTTGTATTAATGTTGACCTAGTCACTGGTAAAATACCTAATGTAACCTTTATGGTAATTGCAGATTTTTTTTTTTTTTCAAAGATTTTATTTAAACTTGGTTACTGACTCCCCTTTTCGGGGTTAGTTCTGTCGGGCCAAGATGATGGGTAGACTGTATATAAGGTATATAGCCATGATTCTTGTCATGTATATTAGATACCCTTGTGATATGGAATAATCTGGGAAGAGTTAGATTTTTCCACTATAATGTGTTTCTCTACTAAAATGTATTCCTCAAAAATCACAATACATTGTAATCCTGTATAAAGACCTGCATGTTGTAGACTCGGTGAGCTTTGTTTCGATGTACTTGTTCAAAAAGGAAATAAATCCAGTCATATATAAAGCTATGTCTATGCTCTTTCTGAAGGAAGTAAGTTTGACATTATTAAACTTTGGATTGAGTTCGATGGAAGCGAGAGGTAAATGGTGGGTGTACTTACATTAAGCTCGCTGCACAACTGTGTTGTGTTGCTATCCACCTTTAATTAAATAAAGAGAAAATGTAGCCTACAGGGGAAGATCCACTACGCAGTGCTTTAGACTGTTAAGATACTTGGAATTGAAATCGATAAACAATTGAACTTCAATAGGTTTTTTACTAAGAAAGTGAATGTGGTTTGAATGAAAGTAAGGGCTCTATCCAAACTGTACAGTGTGTGTGTGATAAGTGAATGCTGCTATCAATATATAAAACAATGATCAGGCCTATTATTGATTATGGAGAGAACTTTTATAGTTCTGCACCACAGAAGCATTCAATGAAGCTTCAGACACTTCAAAATTCCGCGCTAAAAATGATACTTTATCTACCCAAACTATCTAGTACAAAAGAAATTTATACTAAATTGAATGTCCCTTCCTTACAAACAAGGAGGGACACTCATATTTTGGATAGAGCATTTTTATGTTCTAGAGTTGAGGAAAATATAGACAAAAGGAAGGTCTGATTGCGGGATCTCTCAAAAGGGAAAAGACTTTTATTCCCTGACCCTAGGAATGAGACTTTTAAAAAATCTTACCTTCATAATATACCAACATTATTGCAGGAGTCTGTAAATTTTAGTGCATGTTATAAAATCCAGATAATTTAATTATCATAAGGGAAATTTCCTCTCTTGATACTTTATTTTAAAACATGTCAAATTTTATTTAATGTGGAATGTTCTTAGAAACATTATTGAATTTTGAGACTTTTAAAAAATCTTACCTTCATAATATACCAACTTTGTGGAATAGGCTTGAGCCCGATGTAGGGCCTACAAATGACACCGCCAAGAAAGGAATTCAAGTGTTACTTTTGTGTTACTTTTGTAAAACGACTTCATCAACAAAACTTTACATCTCTCAGGGTCAATAACAATAGCTTTACATCGCACCCTATTATCTCTTCTTCTTGGAAAGGATCTTCTGTATCAAGAGTGTACAATCATTCACATGAAATATTCTTAACCTTCGAAAACGGTACAAATATACTCGATTCCTTAATACACGATTAATACGATTTTGAACCTTACGAGAAATACCGTTATCTGATTGTATTTTAGATGGGACCCCGTGTTGGCAAATCAGATGCTCTATTATCCCGTCTCTACCGATAGTGGCTCCCCCTAGCATGAAGCTAAGTGACTTATGGTCCTAAATGATATTCATAATTCATATATTTAATATTTACCATTATGAGATTGCATAATGTTACGTAATACCTATACTTATAAAAGGAGGATAAAGTAGTCATGACAATATCAACATGTTCGATCCACATTTTTGTTAGGTAGGGGGGTATATTACGAGAAGGTAAACTATGCGGCTATGGGTTTATCTCATCGTATATTGTGAAAAAACATTGAAGAAACATTTTGTTCACGTTGGTGTGGAATGTGATGTCTGTTATTGAGACTTTAGCCATATTATCCCGTTGACATAAAATTATCAATTTGATGTTAAAAGAGGATTAATATAAAGAGAGTTTTAGTTCAGTTCCCTATGCTACTTCAGGTCTGCCTGAAGCTTTCTCCATGCATTGAGACATTTTGTTTTGATATAAAATCGTTCTACATCTGCTTTCTAGATCAGCTACATGTTTTAACAATAAGTCACTTTGGTGAAAAAGCTTTTGTCTATACATGTATGAAAGCTTTCACTTGCAAAATGATCCACAGGAATTCATTGTTTAGGGGGGTTAAATCTGGGTATAGGGAGGGGGGGGGGGGGGGCTCCTTGACTATTTAGTCAATCTGATTATAAGCTAACACAGTGTACCTTGAGAATGAATGTTTTGAAGTTTCCATTTATATATAGTTTCCATATGTTTTGACATTTCCATTTATTTGGGTGATCTGGAAGACCTGGTTTACAGATGGTTGTTAATGCCCATTTCCTGATTTTCTTCTGATTCAATATATGTATGATGATGTTAAATGTTGTATGCCCGCCCCCCCCCCCCCCCCCCCCCCCCCCCACTCAGGGGTAAAAAGTGTAACCACTTCTGTTCCCAATTTCGCGGAGAAAGGGGTAATTTTTTACGACCAAGCGCGGAGCGCGAAACCAGAAATAAGGGTACCAATTTGCAACTGAACTCCGCGAAATGCTGAAAAAGGGGGGTATTTTTACAAGTGAAGTCTGCGAAATGCTGAAAAAGGGGTATTGTTTTTACCCACTTTGCACATCAGTGTTCCCCAAAAGGCGTCGGCACATTGGCAAAATATGACATGGCCATTTCCACCAATTTGACAACATTTGGGCCCCCTAGACACCCCCTGAGTACCCAAAAATAATTTTTACATTCATCAGTTGAATTTTTATTTTCTATCAACCTTATATATATGCACATTAAACTGCCAAGTTTGGAACCATTCTGATAATTAGGAATTTGTTTACAGGGGGGTCGAAAATAGATCCCAAATAGATAAAACAAATATGCACATAATGTATTGAACTATTTTGTACTTGATAGGTCTCGACATAAGGATCATAACACCTTTTATTTGGTGAAAATATTCTAACTAGAAGAAAAGTTACAGCCAAATAACAATTCAGTAATGGTAATGATAATGGCAGCGGCAAGGGTGATAGCTCATTGACCCTCTGCCCACATTATAATGTATTTATACACATTATATAACTCATTATATTTAGAGAGACTTATTATCTGACAAATATTGTATATACATGTATATGCGTCTATGTATACATACATTATTCTATACTACATGTATGTAATACATGTATAGGCTACATGACATTGTTGGATTGTTGGAGGGGAAGGGAGAGAGAAAAGGGTTGGTGGTGAGGGAGCGAGGGGGAGGGGGGGGGGAGAAAGAAAAACACCTTTTATTTGGTGAAAATATTCTAACTAGAAGAAAAATTACAGCCAAATAACAATTCAGTAATGGTAATGATAATGGCAGCGGCAAGGGTGATAGCTCATTGACCCTCTGCCCACATTATAATGTATTTATACACATTATATAACTCAATATATTTAGAGAGACTTATTATCTGACAAATATTGTATATACATGTATATGCGTCTATGTATACATACATTATTCTATACTACATGTATGTAATACATGTATAGGCTACATGACATTGTTGGATTGTTGGAGGGGAAGGGAGAGAGAAAGGGGTTGGTGGTGAGGGAGCGAGGGGGAGGGGGGGGGGGGAGAAAGAAAAAGAGAGCAGAGAGAGAGAGAGGGAGATTCCTCTGAATCTTATGATTCTTATTATATTATTATAAAGGAGTGCTATTACTTTATGTTTGTAAAAATGGTATTATGTTATACAAGACTCCCTGAAATCATAAAAAGGGATCCTTTTTGGCATAAAATTTTCTGTGTTTTGCCACAAAAAAGAGCGGAAGGGGGTAAAATGGGTAGGCCTATCATGTTGGGCACGACTCCTTGAAATCATAAAAAGGGGTCTTTTTTAGCATCAAATTTTCCGCGTTTTGCCACAAAAAGGGGGGGGGGTAAAATGCCTTGAAAATTCGTGGAAAGGGGGTACTTTTCAAAGGCTGGAACAGAAGTGGTTACACTTTTTACCCCTGAGTGTGTGTGTGTGTGGGGGGGGGGGGGGTTGTATGTATGATAAAAAATTGGAATAAAAATCAGGCTGGCAATCTCCAGGAGGCGCCTGGGGATTGTGGAGCATTGACGGAGGCGACACCTATCCATTCTCCCTGCCCCTAGCTCCCTCCTCACTCTATGCACTCACCTCAACTGACTCGCTTGTAGAAAAATGTTTACTCCCACCCTCCACCCTAAACTCAATAATCTCTACTCTGTAGGGCTTATAAATGTCTACTGCGAGATTTACTTACAAGAACTTGATGCAATTCTACATATCTGCCTTTTATTAACTGACTTTTACACAGACCCAGTGCAATCAGCTACCTCTACCACTGGGGCAGTTATCTGACTGGCAGTCTGAACTTCACCCATCTTATATATCAATAAAATAGTTTTAATTCTGTCTTCGCCTCATTTAATGTTTATATACCATGTATATTAGACTAGATAGGAAACCTATATTCTGTTTTAGGCAGCTCTCACAGCTCTCACTCGAATCATTGATTGCACATCTCTTTGAAATTCTTTTCTGACTTCATGGTTTTGTATATTTTTATCTAAATTGTTCCAGGCTTTACACGTCTTATAGAGGAAACAATTTTAATATAATATAGGGCTTAATTAGGGTGTATCAATTTAAGGTTTTTCCTTTTTTCTGCATGGCTCCTCGTGGGTAAATTTCTGAAGTCGAGATTTGTTTCTTTTTTTGTGAGATGGTGTGCACATTCGAGAATGTGGACCTCCCTTCTCAGATCATTTGGTAAAATATTTATTTATTGCAGTTCATTCTCCACATTTTCCTTTTTGACTAAGGTTCAGAGCTGCTCTCACCACTGCATTTAACAGAGATTACAGTCTATTTACTTGGTGTTTGTTCGAGCTCGAGTAGAACACATCCCCTCTACCTATCAGGGGGATAATCAATGTTTTAATATCAATTTTTACCATTTTTGTAAGCATATACCGGACATTACCTAAGAGTCTGACTTTCCATTTGACATTATTGACAACTTCAGTCACTTGACTCTTAAATGATAAACGTTGGTCAATTATGAGACCCAGGTACAGGTCTAATTAATGTACAAATTGACTAATAACAGAATCAGTTTAGTTATAATTACTTCAGGCTATTTTACAAAACAAATCAACCTGTTCCCTGCAGATATGTATTTGTCTGGTGATCTATATTATCAAATGGGTATTATAGATATATACTCTTGTATACTTCTGGTTGTTGGTGGCCATCTTGGATTTGCATAAAATTGTAAAATAAAAATTATAAAGGTTCTACATGTTCAGGCCTCAAGCTAAGATGATTTTTAACCCAAAAGCTTGAGTCCCAATTCATGTAATATATTTATTTTACAAAATACTTAAAAAGAGATATGGCGGCCATCTTGGATTTTTTTTTAAGTTCAATTATTTTAATTTAAGGTTCTACATGTTTGTGCTTCAGGCTGGGATGATTTTTACCCCGTTTTTACGTCCCCGTTTTTCACGATTCTAGATTTTTAGTATGTTAATGAGAATGACCTGTAGATTCTACAAAACCAAGGTTCGAAACTATTGAAACTATAAGAAAGAACAAAAAGACGCAAATGCATTTAATTACATGGACACCAGTCGTCGGTTCTGCAAAACAGAAACAAACTAAATGTAAACTGTAATTGATTCTTGTTTTATTAAAGTTTTTTATTCAGGAGTATGTAACATATATATTGGGCTTGGATGGTTCTTCCAGCCCTTCCTGACGTTTTGAAATGACAAAATGAACACACATGTGGTCAAAGTGGGTGATACATCGAGATATTGGTCAGATCTTCAGAAAATGTACAATTCACCTTCACCAATCCTCTCAATTAATCCAAATTCCAGACGAAAATAAAGTTAAAAATACAGTTCAAGCTAACCAAACAGATGGCTAGAATTGATTCAATGCCAAATATACTCGAATTTACCTTGTATTGACCAAATTTCAGCTTAATTTACTAAATGTGTACAGCTGCCAATTGCACATTTTCTGAAAATCTGACCCATATACGAGTTATAATTTAATGAGGAATGGGGATGAAAATGATGAAGATAGTGCGTAGAATACTCTCTAAGGGAATTTCATCTCAGTTGGTTCAAATATTGGATTTTGAGATATCATCATATTTGAAAAAAAAAAGAGAATCAGCCGATTCTAATGATAGTAAACATTATGATAGGTACTAAATATTTTCCCATATTAGGTTTGATGTTTTTATTTTTGAAAAAGATGTTTGCAATATTTCTTCGTGGGTAATTACCAGTAAAGTAAATAAAATATAATCCATAGGATGACCTTCAAAACGCAGGGATATATTTAATGCTATTGACATTTGGTACCTAAATTCATATGACTTAAGTCGCTAAAAAGGGAGAACATTCCAACAAAGATATATCTTGTGAATAAATCACTTTGGAAAATATCTTTTTCATGACTTGTAACTCATAACTCATTGTCCTGGAACACATCAGATATGACAGGCTATTGGCTCACATGCCAACCAATAATAGATCTATATAACATACGTGATCCTTTTTAGGAAAATAAGTCATAAGTCGCAAAATATGGGTTTTGAGATATCACCATATTTGAAAAGAGATCAAGGTGATTCCAATGATGGTAAATGCAAGAACACCTAATAAGTATTTCTGTATTTTAAGTTTGATATTTTGTTTTTTTAAAAAAAAGTTTGCAATGTTTCTGGATGGGTAATTACCAGTAAAGTAACTAAATATACTCCAAAACAAAGGCCTTCAAAATGCAAGGATATATTTAATACAATGTCCCGAAATTTTTAACATTGATTTATATGCCTATAAGTGCTGAACCTCTAAAATTCACATTTCAATAAAGAGATCTTGTAAATAAAAACACTTTGAAAAATATCAATTTAGTGACTTGTGACTCATTTTCCTGGAACACATCACATATATATGTATGTGACTTGTAGGATAACATTTTACATGACAAATGATGCATTGTAGAATAATTATGCAATGAATAGCACTGATGATGCCCTGCATGGGATCCAGAAATAATACAATATATTTTATTTCCTCATTGGAAAGTGGATTTGCTGTTTTATAAACAGTTCTTCCGAGCTTAGCATTGCTTGAGAGTAACAAATCTAATAACAATGTTTAAAACATTGTGTTTTAAACTTATATCATGTGATGTAATAATAAAAGGCAAGATATGAACCTGGGTTGACATACACATATTCTTATCAAAAGTAGCCAGAATATTTGCAACAGTGTTATTTATTCTATCAATAATCTATGGATTCCAAATGCATGATGGTAAAGATAAGGACTGGTCCTATCATATGAGTCAGAATTTCAGAAAATGTACAATTCAACTTCGCCAATCTTCTTAAATGACCCACATTTCAGACGATAATAAAGTTCAAAATATAGTTCAATCTAACCAAACAAATTGCTAGAATCAATGCAATGCCAAATATATTCGAATTTACCTGGTATTTATCAAATTATAGCCTAATTTAGCAGAATTTACTAAATGAGTACAGCTACCAATTGTACATTTTCTAAAAATCTGACCCATATCATGTTTAACAGGGTCTCTGTGGTTTTGGACGGAAGTTCCAGGCATTTCAAGGCCCTTTGTCATACAAACCTTTCACTCTTTTACTTCTTGATGTAGTTACGTAACATCATGTCATAATTATTAATAATTCATGAACTCCTTTTTGCATATATTATTAATATAACTATAACAGTGTATCATTGCTACGGTATATTCACAGCATGACGCCTTAATACATGAGTAGTTGGGTCAGATTTTCAGGAAATGTACAATTGGCAGCTCTACATAATGTAGCAATTTCTGCTAAAAAATTATAAATTTTGGGTATATCTGAGTATATTTGGTATCGCATTGATTTAAAGTATCAGTTCTGTTATGTTAAACTGCATTTTGAAGCTCATTTCTGTCTTAAATGTGGGTCATTTGAGAAGATTGGTGAAGGCGAATTGTAAATTTTATGAAAATCTGACCCAGTTAACTTAGTTCACACAAGGTGGCGCGGCAGTGGGAAGTCTAGACCAATTGTGCCTAATCCACCTTTTGTAGACAAAAGCACAGCTTCTTATAAAACATCACGAACAGGGCCCCATAGAACTTGTCTACGCATATGTATCCGGTTACCTCCTAGATTTCACTTTTCGCTGTTTTTTTCCCGTGTTTCTCTGGGGTCACAACTGCGAATCAACATGTTTGCAATAGTCCTAGCCACCCATGAAGTCAAATTAACCACAACGGAATGGGAAAAATTATGATCATCGGTACGGTGAAAGTTGGCCCACTTGGCTTGACCGTCCGAAACCAGCCGAAATGCACGGGAATGGTATGTAAGGCTTCTCATAGGCCTGACTGAGCGCAGCCAAGCGCGCCCCACAGCCTCTCAGCAAATGATGATGCTTGGAAGCTGTCATGTGATCATGAGATCATGAGACTGGAATTAGGTCATAGGACGATTTGTACAATGGGTTCCAAAACAAACGTAGAGAATCTAGGATTATCACATTAAAAAAGGTAACAAAATATATAATCTAATTTTCTGCGTCGTCTTATGGCTTTGCCATAGATCGGCGGCAGACGTCTGTGTCGTCTTATGGCTATGTTATAATTACGGGAACAATACGGGTCGTGACAGTATGACACTGGATGGAACGTTTTACAGTCAGGTTTCCACATATACTGATGTCAAAGAACCCAAAGAAAGGATAAGTTGATTGTCTAATTATATGATGCACCATAAAATTTTAAATATCACAATAAATGCACCAATCATTATTTCTTACACAGTTAGATAGAATAAAACTAACTTATTCACTCTATAAAGTACCCCATAGACTTAGCATTGCGGGTGACAGATATTCACTCTATACATAGCCCCTGAAGATCTAGTGATCATGATTAAAATCTGTAGGTTCTATAAGTTGATATTGGAGTGGTTAGAATTCTTGAAAACTCTTGGAATAAGTATGTCCGCAATACTGAGTCTATGGGAGATACAACCTATTGATAACCTAATAAACAATTCAACTGATTTATAACAAAATCCTGCACAGTTTCCTTGTGGAACTTGGGGTAATCGATACGACCCTCCGTACTAGAGGTGTTGAGGAGTTGAGTCATAATGACGGTATCCGTCATTTTACCTGCAGAACAGAACAGGGAGGTGAGTATTTATATATAACTGTAGCTAAATAACAGAATAGTGAGGTGAGTATAACTGTAGTTAGTTTAACAATTAAGGCATACTCACTCATTAGAGAGGGAGGCAGTTTATGATCATACCCAGGAAATAGAGATAGAGAGGAAAGGAGAGAGACACACAGAAAAAGAGACAGAAAGGCACTTTATGGTCTTACCCAGGAAATAGAGATAGAGAAGAAGGGAGAGAGAGACGGAGAAAAGAAACAGAAAGGCACTTTATGGCCATACCCAGGAAATAGAGATAGAGAAGAAGGGGGAGAGAGAGAGACAGAGAAAAGAGACAGAAAGGCACTTTATGGTCTTACCCAGGAAATAGAGATAGAGAAGAAGGGAGAGAGACACACAGAAAAAGAGACAGAAAGGCACTTTATGGTCTTACCCAGGAAATAGAGATAGAGAAGAAGGGAGAGAGACACACAGAAAAAGAGACAGAAAGGCACTTTATGGTGTTACCCAGGAAATAGAGATAGAGAAGAAGGGAGAGAGAGACGGAGAAAAGAGACAGAAAGGCACTTTATGGTCATACCCAGGAAATAGAGATAGAGAAGAAGGGAGAGAGACACACAGAAAAAGAGACAGAAAGGCACTTTATGGTGTTACCCAGGAAATAAGAGATAGAGAAGAAGGGAGAGAGACAGAGAGAAAGAGACAGAAAGGCACTTTATGGTCATACCCAGGAAATAGAAATAGAGAAGAAGGGGGAGAGAGACACAGAAAAGAGAGAGAAAGGCACTTTATGGTCTTACCCAGGAAATAGAAATAGAGAAGAAGGGGGAGAGAGACACAGAAAAGAGAGAGAAAGGCACTTTATGGTCTTACCCAGGAAATAGAAATAGAGAAGAAGGGGGAGAGAAAGGCACTTTATGGTCTTACCCAGGACCCATTATGGGTATGAGTATTAAATGAATACTTACACCTTGTATCAGCACCATATTGCCACTCAGAATAGGACAAGATGGCAGCAACAAGAGCTGCAGCGTACGGTGCAGCAAATGACGTGCCATTGGCAACGTCCAGTCCAGTACTGGGTGGTTCAGGCTTGTGCCTGCTAGCTAAGGTAAGTATCCCCTCACCAGGGAATAGGAATGTAGTCTTTGGGCCAATAGGACTAATGTCACTCTTTAAACCAAGATAATTATGACTGCCAATAGCCATGACATTGCCATGAGAGGCAGGGAAGGCGATGGTGTCCAAACTTCTCATCCCTTCATTAGAAGCTGCAGCAATGACAACCTGAAATATCAAGTACAGCCAATATATCTGGTATACAGTTGTAATTTATATAAAATATTCATGATTCCAAATATAGGTATGTTTGACATGGATCTTAATTAACTCTAGTATAAATTGTACTCTGTCCTGATAGAATGCGAAGACTTTCTGGACTGGAGTTTTTCTAATTCCTAATAAGAATCCCAAAATAAGACTTAGTACAATAACTGTTTTGATATCTTTAATTACCCACAATATTCCCGCTGGAATGACTTTTGGACAGCCATTTCTTATTTTAAAGAAACATTAAATATGCCTTCCAAGACTTGAAAAATCCAATTAAAATACATGTACTGAGATCCATAGTTTATTATATTTTATCCAAATTTTATCAAATTAAAAAGATTCTTTTTCTTCATCAAAACTTACCTTAAATGAGTTTTAGAACATCATACAGGTGATACAAACCCGGGAAATAACACTCTTCACTTTTAGACTGAATATCTACATGGAAATAAACTGGAAAGTTCTGAGGGCAACCTGATTTTGTCACTAGCTTGCCCGGGCAGGCAACCAGTCTTTATTCCTTATTTAGACCACTGTGTATTTCTCCTGGTTAGTTGATCTAAATATATAATATCTTGCCACTTTGCATGGATGTAATAAAGAGGAAAATGACAGAAAATAGTGTACCTTCTCTTGCATGATAGAATCCAATTGCCTTGCAATGGGTTTAAACCTTAAACCAGAGTTAGTACCAAGTGACATGAGGACTATATCAACCTGTAAGGTAAAGTTCATGAGATTGGTGAGGTGTTATCTCTCTAAAAGAAAATTAAAAAAAAAACAATGGAAAATAAGAGGAAAATCAGGAGAAAGCAGCGGAACACTTAAAGCAACCAGTCACATGCATAGAATATTGGGGATCAGGTTTATCATTCTATCAGAACTATAGAGTTCTTTGAACTTTCCCCTTTTAATTGGGAACCTAGAGGGGACTTGGAAGGGGGAGACGTTTTCGCCTTCTGATTTTGTCGCCTCTTCCACCATCTTGAGAGCGTGTGCCGCCACGTTGTTTGCAGACTTAATGGATGTCTTGAGAGGTTTTATCTTCTCATCCACTACTTCAGTCATCAAAAGCTTGATTTGGTCTAAAGCAGCTTTATTATATGCGCATTCCATATGAGAGGTGCTATAAGTGGGGTGCTATAAAAATGGTCATATAGTATGCGTAAGTGGATATGCGTATCTCTGGTGTTGCCCAACAACAGCTAACATGAAATAAACTCAGTGATTGTTCTGATTTTATAATTACCTTCATATCATTGTCACTTTCCCAGCAGCTGATATGATCAAGAGCCTGCTTCATTCCACCTTCCTTCCACACACCATTCCTATGCGATATCTACAAGCCAGCAAACATTTTCTAATATATACAACAACCAAAATGAAAGGTTATAAGTGAATGGTCATGCCAGCCCTTGAGGACATGGGGAACATGAATAGAGTGAGTGAGTGAGTAAAGGTTGCTTAATGCCATGACGACATCCAAGTGGAGTCATATTCATGGCAGTGAGGGTTATTGTAATCAGATGAGAGGAGTAAAATGATGTAGTTCACAGTCCAGCTGTAAATAAAATGAAAAATAAAATTAGAAACAAGTAAAAGTGTAAAAGATTTGGATACTAACTCTTATTGGAGTTAGTATGAAAGCATATGTGTCTGGGGTTGGGGACAGAGGCACTAGGGACGCCAGGAAAGTAATGTGATTCACACCTGCATACATATATACATCCATGCATACATACAGACACCATGTATACATTCATACACCCAGGAGGAGGAGGATGTCCGAGAGAGAGGAGAGGAGAGAGGAGAACGAGAGAACCTTAAGAGAATCAACCACAATATTAATTATTACAGCTAATTTACATCACACAGCAATGATTCAACCACCCATATTTGTCTCTTCTTTAGTAGAATATTTAGGATGGTAAGTTATTTTGGTATATCATAGATTTTTAAAAATTGAAAGAAGTACTGGACAAGCTGTCTGTCAATCTTTCTCAGTTACTAATGGGGCCTAAATAGCTGATAAGATAATGGTATAAAATTTATAAAAAAAAAAATCCGTCCTAATGGGATTCTTATGACATTTGCGGTTTGGAGCATTTCAATGGCATTTTGCAGTTGGGAGCAAGACCCTAGACAATGTAGATGAAAAAAAATGATGGAGGAGGAGGAGGAGGAGGGATGGAGGGATGGAGGAGGAGGAGGGATGGAGGAGGAGGAGGGATGGAGGAGGGGGAGGAGGAGGGATGGAGGAGGAGGAGGGATGGAGGAGGAGGAGGGATGGAGGAGGAGGAGGGATGGAGGGATGGAGGAGGGGGAGGGATGGAGGAGGAGGAGGAGGAGGGATGGAGGGTTGGAGGGTGCAAGGTCAGATGAGTGCAAGGTTAGGTTAGGTTAGGAAAGAGAGAGAGAGGGAGAGAGAGAGGGTGATGGTGTGTGTATTCACTAACTTTAATATTTTCTCTTCTAAAAGCCCCACAATGATGCAATTTATATCGAAATGATTTTTACGACTGTTAGAATATGCTTAAACATGATTCAGAATGTTTAATTCACAAACAAAAAAACTTTTAAAGTGAAGTATATGATATCAGATAAGAGCAGGGCCGCCTGGCCCACACTATAATGAGAGGTGAGATAAGAGAGCAGGGCGGAGAGCACGCCATCCACGCTCCCTCCTCTATCTCTAAGCTGAACCCAGAGGAGATTGGATGAGGAAAAGGATTTACACTAGATTCAGTTCTAAAGATCGCACAGTTATGAAAGAAAGACGAAAAGATATTGTTATGATCAAAAGAGTACTTCTGCATCAGAATTATTTTTGTAAATCCTTAAATTAAAAAAGTTGGACATCTGGACTGTGGACAGCTGGACTTTATTACTCTGTGGTCAACATATGGAGGGGGTAGAGGAGAGGAGAGGAGAGGAGCCTCTAGCCTAGCCCTGAGCCTTTCACATCACAACCTATTCAGAGGGTTTAATGTATAAAATATTATCTTGGCTTCTAAACAAAATAGAATTATGGAATAAAGACCAAAAGTTTTCTTATGTTAAGGAGAATATATTTACACAGGGCTTATTTGTGTACATCCTTTAATTTAAAAAGTTTGACATCTGGACTGTGGACATCTGGAATTTATTACCCTGTGGTTACACCATCCCCTAACCTGGACGGGGCTGGACGGGAACCCTGGGGAGATCGGCGCAAAGGAAGAGGCCCACACCTTATCAGATAAGGCCCACATCTCATCAGATAAGGCCTGATAAGAGGAGATCAAAGGCGTGTGTTGAATCAGATTTAAATCTTCATTTATTGCAGAGAATTAAAATCCTGGGAACTCATACTTCTAACAGCATTCCACGGTGCCGTTAAATTAAATCTTAAAAAAAAAATCAGCCCTGCACCATTAATACTTTCTGCAATCTGAACTTTCTTCTCAACCTTGGGGACCCTGGATTTGTAACCTGATATGCCGGCGGACACTTCCGGCGGGACTTTTTCAGTAAACATATAGAAGCAAATGCACACATATGCTTCAATAACAATAACAGAAGGTTGAAAAGTTATAAGTGGAGGGTCATGCCAGCCCTTGAGGACATGGGGAACATGAATAGAACAGGGCTGCAAGTTGGCAAACAACCTGTGAATACATATATGGAATGTACCTAGGGTTCAGTCTGTCAAAGGGTTATGCATCTCGGTTGCGGCGGGAGACCTTGGGGCTACGCTGCTCTGCCCCTCGGTCTCCCTCCGCAAACCGAGATGCATAACACTTTGACAGACTGAACCCATGGTACATTCTATATTTATTACAGCCTGAAAAATAAATAAAATGAATAAATAAACCGAAATAATAAACTTTTCATTTTGAAACTTTATATTTATTATTTCAAGAGAAATTAGGGTGCATTAATACACAATTTGGCTTCCAGTAATCAGGCTTGGCTGCCGGACCTACTTGTTGTATGCGCCAAGGGTGGCATAATTTACATGTTATGCGCCACCTTGACCAAGTGTGGCATACAATGCTGAAGGTATAGGCAACTACAGCACAGGGGTGTAATACACTATATTCTGCTTAACCTGAGCTACACTGAATGTTTTGCAATTTACCTAGTTTTTGCGATTTCCTAGTTAATATTTTCATTCTCTTTAGTTGAACTTTCGGTTAACTTGAACGTTTTCTGATCTCCCTTCAAATTCAGTTTAAGTGGAACAAAGTGTATTTGCTGTTGTGTAAAAGTAAATATTTTAATAGCAATAGGTACATTGATTTATATTCATTCATTCATTCAACACATCTCTCAACACCACTTTAAAACCCTTTAAGGACGGGAGGTATTGATATTCAATACAAATACTGCATTAATGCAGCCTCCCGTCCTTAAAGGGTTAACACAATGTGAATTGCATAATTTGCGGTTCAATTGTGGATCATCATTTTTACCAAGATTAAAAAAATTTCTGACATTACCCTGGCGTATGATGTCATGAATAAGCATGACGCTTATTCATGACAGCATACACTTCAGGATAGGCACTTAATATGGTGGACATTTTGGCAACCTAGGTTGTGATTTTTCTTAATATGAGATCATAATATGGAAATAGACTGTAATAATAATTTTCCTGAATTTCTATTCCTAGGGTCCTCAGATCGGTAATAACGTGTAACCATTGTGTACAGCCCCCTAAACATTACATTCGATCGTAATTTATCCGTGTAAAATATCATAATGATAGGAATTTCCTCAAATAGTCACTAACCTTCAGGTTCAGGATTTTTGCTGTGGGAACTGTGTCCTGCAGAATTCCTGCTATGTTAGTCCCATGTCCACAATAATCGTGGAGATCTTCTCCTTCAACGAAATTCTTACTGTGAATGACCATGTCCTGTAAAGTTATCAAGATGAACATATAATTTCATACAATGAGTATCAATGAATGAGATTCGCCTTTTCCTTGGTTACTAGAAACAGCAAAGACAACGAAATCCCAAGAATGTGTAACCTGATCTATCGCTTACAGTGATCGAAATAAGAGCTTGCCCGGGCCATTTGGCAAGTGAAAATCGTGGCGGGCGAGCTGTTTTGGCCATGAGCTTGCCCGCTGGGCAACCCATTTTGTCCTTTATGTAATCAATTGTGTCATTTCTCAGGGCAACCAGAAATTCTGGCGGGCAACCTGACTATGTCAGTAGCTTGCCCGGGCGGGCAACCTATTTTTTCACCTTATTTCGACCACTGGCTTATACAAGCTCTTGAGTAAATAGAAGAAAGCACTGCATGCTTAATAAAAAGATGAGAGGATCTAAAGATGAGTGGATCTAAATACACAAGTGGTATGGAGTCTCTTTATATGTATATGCAATGAAATAACATTATCCAATATATAGAGAGAATGGGACGAGCCAGCAATAATCGAAAATTTATTGGACGAGATTCGTCCACATAAGCATGATGCCGTAGGCAGTTCTTATGTGGACGAATCAAGTCCAATAAATTTTCCATTATTGCCGGCGAGTTCCATTCTATATTTATCATATGTGCATAAAATTATGAGAGAGCCCCGCTGACAGCCCTGTTAGTAGGCCTACAACGGTGCCCACTGTGTGATCATGCAGTATTTAGGCCTACTGATACTGCTGAATTAAAACGTTCATATCGCAGCCATTTCTTGAGCTACAATAATAAAGCTTATATCATATGATAGAGAATTTAATTCTCCATTTAATGGTGTGGTTTTTATTATGTATTTTTATAATCATAGTACCAGAATCACCGGTGGATTACTGATCGTGGCGATCTTCCGCAGAGACAGCGGAAGTGCTGAGGTAACGTCAGAGCTATTTTTAGACAACTACATTTTTATGGTACGCGTACTATATGAATATTTTTATAGCACCCCACTTATAGCATCTCTCATATGGAATGCGCATATAATAAATGACATTAATAATAGCTGAGAATTCAGATTTAGACTTACTTTCAAATCCTGATGCTCCATATCAATACCAGAGTCCAGCAGTGCTATTAGCACTGGTGATTTGCCTTGAGGGAACGTGTTGTGGGGGCCCAACACCCATCCATACCCAGACTCATGTGTTCTCTTGTGTTGCTGTGCTGGTTCTGTTATGAACTGTATGGGTGGATCAACTTCCATATCAGTTCCACCCTAAAATAAATTATTACAACTTATTTTTGGAAAAAAAAATTATTTTTAGGCAAAACCTAACGATGTTAAAGCTACATATAGAGGTCTAGTCACACAGAGGGGCCAACCTGTGAGGATCGCAAATGTTAGAATTGTGTGGGGAGCTTTGTGGCAAAGGCAAGATCCTTTGAAGAAGAGGGTCTAGCGACATGCCCCTCGATTTCTTTTTTAAATTTATGAGTCAAAAGGTGCATTCTGGAGGACATTTTACCTCATTATTACACACGTGAGCAGTTAGAAAGGTGCAGTTTGGTTGACCCAAACGGCATATGTGATCAGTTCGGGTAAAGACGCTATTTCATTGGTGCAGCGTAGGCCAGATCTCAACCCGTCAGAAAACGGGAACTCACCCCTGCTGGGTTTGTCCCGTTTTCTGACAGGTCTTGATCAGTTTGAACCCTCCATCGTGCCATTTGCTATAATAATTGACTTTCAGAAATGTCAGGATTTCTTGAGCCTCACGGTATATAAATCCTAGTATTTTGTGGGGAGCTTTTTGCCAAAGGCATCACTACTAGGCGGGGGCCTGGAAAATTTAAAAAAATTAGAAATCAAATGGTGCATTCTGATGGTAATATCACCTCATAATTGACTTTCAGAAATAAGGATTTCTTGAGCCACAGTATAGTATATAAATCCTAGTATTGTGTGGGGGGCTTTGGGCCAAAGATGTGAAGCACTTCTAGGGGGGTCCGGGGGCATGCACCCCTGGATTTTTTTTTAAAATTAGCAGTCAAATAGTGCTTTCTGGACGTTCTTTTGATGAGTGATGAGTACCACCTGAACAACCTATTCAAACCCAAATCTAAAAGACAACTCCAACAAACCAGTCATCTTAAACATGTGCTGGCCCAAATTTGTAATTTTATCATACAGATGAAATTGGGTAAATTGCCACTTTATATAATATTCTGATAGTGGTAGGTGTTGCTGATAGTAGATCTTATTCTTTGCCTTTGCAATATTGTCTTGCAAATGGTATGAAAGTGTTGTTACTACACCAACTGTTAATAATGTTAATTAAACAAAGTAATGATTTTGTAAATATGAAATATCAAATTAAAGTAGTATTGTAACCCGTTTGTGTTAGTTAGCAAATGAAACTTATCATTCTTATGAAATTTGGACCAATAAAATTTTACTTGACTGCATATTGACTGTTCACATATGCTCCATCCTGCCACTGGCCCAGGAAAAAACACACAAATTTAATGATGAAAGGAGCCCAGAAGCCTCTGGGGCTGGATGGTGTGATCCAGTAACTCAGGGAAGCAGCCCCATCAGCCTGCAAAACTACTACAAAATTCTTAGAACATTTTTTCACAGTGCCTACTAAAAACTTTTCCTATAAGAGATTTCACCAGAGAAAAAAAAAGGTATGAAAAGCATCAAATGTGTATCATTTGTCGGAAATTGATGGAAAATAAAGTATACAGACCAAAATAAAGTATTTTTCAGGGAAAAGGCAAAAATAGAGTATATAGTTTTAAAAAAGTATAAAGTGGCATCACTGTATCCATTCTAAATAGTATCTTTCTAGTATCTGGTTTTGGTACCTGATTGCATGACCTATTCTGCATATGGCTTTGATCGGCAGACTTGGACCGATTATCCTGTTGTTTTCTGTGACGCTCCTGTAAAATGCAGAAAAGTTTACACATGTCCATAGGGAGCAATGGCAATAACCTCAATTGATGATCAAAAAAATTGTGTATGCTTAATTCAATTAATTGTTTTCAAGGAAAAGATCGAGCTACACTCTGCAGATTTCAGTTACCGTATATACCTGTGTATAAGCCGGACCCTGTTTATAAGCCCACCCCGTTTATAAGCCGGGGGTTCAGGACGTTATAACGTTAATATAAGCCGGGCCCCGTTTATAAGCCGGGTGCTGTACAACCATAGACCTATAATTGTCCTAATTAATGTAAGATGCTGAGGAAATCGTCCAAAACGGGCTTTTAGTGGATCATGAATGATAGTTTAAATTCAGAATTCAGTTGTTGTTGGTTGATTGTAAATTCACAACAATTCTGGAAGAGTTTTTTTTGTTAAATTTGAGCTTAAAACACGGAAACCAGACTAATGAATGAAGATAATAATTAACATGAGTTTCAGTTATATATACTTGTATTCCATTATTGTAATAGAAGCCGGGCCCCGAATATAAGCCGGGTCAATTCACCATTTGAAATTAATATAAGCCGGGGCTTATACACGGGTATATACGGTACATGTAACCCATGGTCAAGTGACAATTATTGTTATGTATTGTCAATTAAATTTTCAGCTCTTAAATAATTTACTATTTGTCATGTCAACGTGCAACTTTATGATTCAAAAGGAACTGCTGAGGTAAGAAGGGGGTTGATCTAATAGCCGAACCTGGCAATTATTGGAGGCTATACGGTAATCAGACAGACAGTCTTCGGTGGGTGGGTGATCTACAAGGGGTGTGGAAAGACCAGATGCTTAGTGCTTTGTTATCATAGGCATGTCTATGCCTTCACAAGCAATATTTTCAAGGACAAAATTGCAATATTTGCTATGAGGAATGTGAAATGTTGTCTTTACCTGTGCTTGAATAGACGCTCTTGTTTCTAGAGAATCATGGAAAGAGAAAATCAAGGTTTTAATTCTCCAGACCTACTATTTAGTTTTAAGTATAATTTAAGCTTTAAAATCTCACCAAATTCATCCATTGTCTGATGTATAGGACTGAATGTATCAATGTTTTGCTGCTGGCTTAGGTTTTTACAAGAATTTGAAGCCAAACCGATTGAGAGAAAATGCGCAGTGGTATATAGCATATGTGAACCCACCACAGGAAATATTTTCAGGAGGTGGGATCCTCAATATATGGGTCAGATTTTCAGGAAATGTACAATTCAACTTCTCAAATAACCCAAATATCAGATCAGATGAAATAAAGTTCAAAATACAGTCCAACCTAACCAAACAGATTGCTAATATAGCTCTTTACCTATGTTATCTTTGCGGCTTAAAATTTATGCTTGAGACAAAAATATAGAATTTTGATTCATAAAACCCATGGAAAGGAACCAAGGAAATCCCAAGTACTCACTAGATCTAGGATGCCAGTGATTCTTTGGTTGCAAATATCTCGCTTCCTTCTTTCTGTCTTGTGTTAGTGAACCTGTCCTTTGTGGATGTACTGTTACATCTGCATTCACCCCTTGAGAAGAAGCAGGCTCTTGGGAAGGCAACTCACTACTATCTCCTGGTGTAGGATCACTCCATGGTTGCTGAACCAACTCTCCTGGTGTAGAATCACTCCATGGTTGCTGAACCAACTCTCCTGTGGGTGACTGGTACTCAGGACTACAAAGAAGCTCTTCTACTAAGGCTCTGTCCTCCCTGCTGGCATCCACTTCATCTAGAACTACCTTTGTCCGCACCAATTTGCGAAGGTTTTGTTTTACCCGATGTAGTGCTCCCACACACCTCAACAGTTGAGACATGTTGATGTGACCCTCGTACACCCATATACTGAGGTGTGCTGACTTGGCTTGTGTGTGATACTCTTCAAGTGTGACAAGGATGCTAGGAAGGGCAGTGGTGGGGTTAACCACACAAAACCCAATATGCTTATCAGAACTGATTGATTTGTTCTCTAGTGTTGCTATTAGTCTAGAGTAATTCTCACGAGTAAAGTCCATGTCTTGATCAAAATCGAGTTTTATCCCCAGGCGAAATGGCTGCGGAAGAGGTACCAGTGTCGGAGGATCAGACAGCCATTGATGTATGACACACTGTATGTCTCTCAAACTCCCAGCTTCTATAGTGTAGTCATCCCCATACATTTTCACATATCCATGCCTTCCAGTGTCTGACACTGGGTATACATCAGCCTTGCAACTTGTATTCCCTAGTACACACCAAGGTCTTTCCATTACCTCCCAGTACTTTGTGTGTCTCACTTGTATAAAAGCCTTTGGGTCATTAATGATGACATGTGTGCGCCACAGCCTCACAATCATCTCTCCTGGCTTTACTTCCAGCAGATCAGTTAGGGCATGCAATAACTGAGAAGCATTGATAGCCCCATACCTAATGGTCATACGTTCACAAATCTGTGCCAGGACACTATGTTTGTAGCTTGCGGTTAGGCCTTGTAGGAGTGGCATGATTCGGGCTATTTTACCATATTCCTCATACTCGGGTAGTTCCAGTACTACCTCATCACACTGGGGCAGGGCTGAGAAGAGTTTGCTGTAAACTTCCTCAGAGTACATGGAGTCTGGTGGGTTACCAAATATATCCAGAAATAGTGGAACATCAGATTCTATTAACAAATGACGGATGAGTTGTGGCTTGTATTTACTGTTGGTCCACCACTCTAGGGTGTGTGCAGTATCCCCTGGTCCCCAACACTTGAGTGTGCACTTGTTGTTTTCTTCCTCTATACACGCCCACCTAGTGGCGTCCTTTACACGGCAGAAGGTGGAAGACTTACCACATCTGCAAGATAAATGTTCTTGTTAGTTAGAGATTGGGTAATTTCCATTTTAAGTCTGTAATTATAACCAATGGCAGAACAGAGGTTTGAGACGGAGGGTCAAATAGCATAACACCCCGAAGGGATAGTGTGCAATCTGACCTCCATTGCGATCGATTAATTGGGTATTGATTACATACTGATTGATCAATTTATTTGATACTACTCCTGATGAAGGGCAAGTAAGCCCGAAAGCTTTGAGTTAAATAAAAAACAACAGCAACTTTATTATAGAGCTTGTCTATTTCAACATCCATTTCATCTCCGGTTCTCCCCAATATACAGCGATCCACTTCCCCACTACCAATTTATTTGTTATATTTACCTTCTTAGTAGTTTTTCTTGACAAAATTATCTGAACAATGTCTGAAAACTTTCTAAACATGCAAGGCAGTGCTACGCATCAGACGCTAAGAGCGTCACAACCCAGCCCAAATTACGTTATTTGTGTCAAATCCGTAGCTATGCATAATCGCATTGGTGTGCGATTTTACTTATCAGAAGGCACCCCCATATCACACAGGCATGGCGAAAACTTTAGAAATTTCACCAGTCCTCCTAAGGTTTCCAAAGGTTTTTTCAACGTTTCATAGACCTTTTTCACTGGACAGTCGGACTGGAGACACTTTAGTTTCACTGGTCCAACATGTCTTTCACCGGTCGAGGACCACGGTCTGGCAGGTTTCACCATGTCTATCACGTCGTTGAAATCATGTATGTATGTAATACTGGATAGCCAGAAAAAAGGGTGATAGGCTCTATGCACTGCGTGAAAGAGATTAAATTTCAAAGTAAATAGACCCCTCTGCAATTCTTATCAGAAATCATTTGCATATGCAGGAGTGTCACAATGGAACGAAATTGAAGATAACATCAAGAGTATAATACTACCCTGCCACTTCAAATATAGAACAAGACAGCATGAAATCGGTTTTTTTACTAACATTCCTGAGAAGGGTCTACCGACCCAATTCGGGTCGACCATACAGCTGCCCTCATGTCATTTTTATCAGCCTTTTCCTCTGTCCAGTTCATATTCCCCTCATATCAATTGGTGTCAGATGTATAAGTTTGACTGCGTGGTACATGATACTAGTCGCATTTTTTAATATGATATCTATCAGATAGATAGATCAGATCTAATTATAAACAGTTGAACTTTCTGAATTAATTGAAGTGGGCTTTCAATCGTTTTTTTGGCATAAGTAATAGTATTCAATCGTTGTGGCGTGATGGAGTTAAAACGGAGGAAAATGATAACTTAAAGCAATTGAGGTGAGAAGAGGGAAGGGGAGAGGAGTAGGGGGAAGGATGAAGAAGGGGGAGGGTAGTCGTAAAAAAAGTTGAAAGTTGGTCGAAAAAAAGTTGAAAGTTGGTCGTAAAAAAAGTTGAAAGTTGGTAAAAAAAAAGTTGAAAGTTGGTCGAAAAAAAAGTTGAAAGTTGGTTGAAAAAAAGTTGAAAGTTGGTCGGAAAAAAAGTTGAAAGTTTTTTTTAAAAAAAGTTGAGTTTTTTTTTAAAAAAGTTGAAAGTTTTTTTTAAAAAAAGTTGAAAGTTGGTCGAAAAAAGAGTTGAAAGTTGGTCGAAAAAAAAAGTTGATCGTAAAAGTCGTTCGTAAAAAAAAAAAGTGTTGTAAAAACAAAAAAGTAGTAAGCTAGGCTAGGATAAATAGTTTGTAACTTTCTTTTAAAATTTAGAATCTTTTTTTTAAAAAATTTACTTTTAACGTAACTTTTAACCCTCTATAATCCCTGGGTCTGGGATAGCTTCCTAGGCACCCATAAGGGGGATTAACAATGCCTAGGGATTAATACCCTATGAAAGCCTCATGGTTTAATCCAGCTTGTTCTTAAAGCCGAAACTTCATAGGAAATCATGTTTACATTTTCTGGGCTAGGAAATCATATCCAACAACCTCATCTATTTTCTTTATGTAATTCTCACCTATTAAAGAAGTGGGAAGCTATTTAACATGGAATTAATTATAGCAGACAACTTGAATGGAGGCCGCCATTTCTGTTAGTCATGTGACCTCTGATGACGTATATGAACCACAACTCACAACGAGGCACAGGCTTTTGCCCCTGTATTGCACTGGCCATGCCTGTGTGGACATCTATTTTTTTCAATTGATTTAAGCCAGTTTTTTGTATAAACGAATGATGAGCATTGTACAACAGGTTGCTTTGAGCTTGAATATGCCATAAACAAATGCTGGGGAAGGTGTTAAAGCTACTGGGGGTTAGGATGAGCCAGGGGAGAGGAGTGAAAGTGTCAAAACATTGCCGCCGTCGCCGCCATTATTACACGTATGGCGTTCAGTTTCTGAGAGGTTTGCACGCACAAATTAGAGGTCTGAAGAGAGGTGAATTAAGGATATTTATATACTTCTCACTGTATATATATGTATATATTCTATATTTATGTACATATCAATGCCTGAAATAAACCTGTTGTACCAAGATTGATGTTTGTTTACATGTGACAATCCTGCATATGTATTCAGACAGAGAGGGACAGTGACGTCATCAGTAATTGTAATTTCCCACCAGTGGCGCTGTTGCTCACCAATATGTCTGCCTCCTTGTAAGAGGGAAGGTGACCTCTTTTCTTATGGTTTTGTTGGTAAATAATGATACGATTACTATAATATGCTACACAATTACTTCTAAGACTATAATGTTTCTGTTATTTGCAAAAAAAAATCTTTGGATTTCTATATTGTGTTTCGGCTTTAAACAACTTTAATAATCAGTAGGGGGAAGGTAGATCGCTTTATATCGGGGGAACCGAGGGTGGAATGGATGATGAAATAGAGAAGTTCTTTAAATAAAGTTGATGTTGTTTATTATTGAACTCAAGTCTTTCGGGCTTACTTGCCCTTCATCAGGAGTAGTGACTTTAATAATCATAAAATTCCCTAAATCGAATCATTTATATTTGCTAATAAACATCTAAATATTTAAAACATGATTTATCACATTACTTTTACTTTCAACCATTTCTATAACATGCAGAAACACCCAAAAAAGTTCCGTTCCGTTTCCTTTATTCAGATTCCATTTGCCATTACTTTTACTTTCAACCATTTCTAAAACATGCAGAAACACCCAAAAAAGTTCCGTTCCGTTTCCTTCATTCAGATTCCATTTGCCATTACTTTTACTTTCAACCATTTCTATAACATGCAGAAACACCCAAAAAATTTCCGTTCCATTTCCTTCATTCAGATTCCATTTGCCATTACTTTTACTTTCAACCGGCCGAGCGGAGAGCTGTCAACTGGCTTACGTCACAAAAGAGGTGCCGACTCCCAGAGCACCAGAACAAAGCTTACCGACCAAGCTGGGTTTGTCAACATTGCCACGTGCAAAGTAATACCGTCCCCTGAGTTTAAGATGTTCTTCCAGAATTCAGGGTTCCCCATGCTATCATGTTACCGTGAATGACGTATAAACGTGTCTCCCCGAATAATGAAAACAGGCATACTTAACAAAACCATCCGTATACCTATACTGTGATTATATAATTACCTATAGTTACTACCCCGATTACCCATACTTATACTTGTATTTGTATAGAACTGACTGACACATTTGTTTCCCAACCATGTCTCACTATCACATCACCCCCATCTCATTTCATTATTACCCATCTCAAATTATCTCTCCAAGAAAAGATGTACATGATTCTCATTAGCTAATTACTATAGCTAATTACTATAGCTAATTACTATAGCTACTCATTTGTATAACTTCTAAAGCGAAATTTCAGGTTACGTAGGAAGACCGGATCAACCGAATCGTTTAAAAACTTTGGCAAATGCCGCTTATCCTCCTGAATAAAAATTTGTGTAAAAAAAAAAAAAAAAATAAAGTAGCTCACTGTGAGTTAAGCGCAGCTCGGCTAAGTGATAATTACTGTAAATTACCTTACATTCCCCTTGTTTTTTAGCAAATATTCTGTTAGAAACTTGAGGATGTTTACTTACTTAACATACTGGGCAGGCAGTAATCTATCCATGGTTCCACTGATAACCTCATCACGACACTGGCCTGTTAGATGATCAAGACAGGCACGCATGTGTTTTTCCACAAAGACATCTTTGCTAAGCTTCCACCATAAATTCTGTCTCATAGAATTGTTCTCAGTGAATTGTTTATTCAACTTGTTGCGAAATGTCTGAAGATTGACTAAGAGAAGGTTGTCTGGTTCAAGGTTTAACTTGATCAGTTTGTGCGCTGTCTCATCTTGTCTTAAATTGTCAGAGTTTATTTCCTTCAATATCTGCTGATGCAGAACTGTCAGCTCGCTGGGTACTGGATCAATGAGCAAATCTTCCTTCTTCTTCTCTGGCACAGATACCATGAGGCAGCGTATCATGAAGGTCAGCATATCCACCTTTTCACCTCCAGCGATTGCTTCACTCTCATTAATACACTCACACAACATTAGTTGTATATTTGCCCATCTTTTGCTGGAGCAGAAATATGCCAAAAGTAAATATCTCGTTGGAGACGGTAGAGACATCAGCCCCTCCACCACCATAAATTCCCTGAAGCTCTCATGGAAGGTCTCATAGCTGTAGTGGTAGTCACCCGACATGTCGGGTTCCTTATTTTTAACTAACAGCTTTGTCAAGGGACTGTCTGGGTCTTGGTCAAACTTTCGCAGAAAATCATCGGTGATAATCTCATCACATACAATTGAAGATAGAAACATGCGATTGAATTTGTCCTGAGTTTCTTCTGGGACATTGTTCTGTTTGGTTTCCCCTTTAGTTTTGGTTTCACGATTTATCAGAGTTTTGAATATTTTACTATATAGAGTGTGTGTTTTGATTTTCTTGATCTCTTCAAGTTTGATCTTGTCTTGACTAACACCATAGCAAACGAGTAGTAACCTCAATGGATTACAAAGGACTGATTCAATATTTGCGTCGCTTGAATTTACCCTGAAATATTCAGCCAGAGAAATACAGTTATTTTGTTGCCCATAGGTGTTGACAAAGTCTAGTCCCTGTTCCACTGAGAATCCTTTGGTCTCTAAATGTCGATCAAACAATGTTTCATCAACACCAGCCAAATTATCCCTTGTGGAAACAAAGATTATTGGATAGCCATTTGTCTTGGATTCTTTTATGAATCCCTGCACCTTCTTGACTAGATCTGGGTTTTTTACTTCGTCGACACCATCAACGAAAACATACAGTTTCAAATGTTTTCTAGCATCGGTAACTTTTGCTAATTCCATTGCCAATTGTCCGTGTACATTCTGCGATATTGCCGCCCATACACCTTCATGTGTTACAGTCTTGGCTGCTACATAGACCATTAAGGATTTCTCTGGTGTGGCTAGTAACTTCTGCCTCTGTGTCCAGTCATAGATGGTGCTACGTATGTAAGTACTTTTACCGCAGCCAACAGGCCCTGACAGTAGAACGGTATGGGGTGCAGCCTTGCCATGGAATGCTCTGAAGATAAATTCTTTTCCTATGGGAATGGTGCCTCTAAAATATGAAACATATCGGTTACACAGGACTACTAAATATTATCCCTTATATAGATATTAGAGAGTAGATACTGCATGTTGTTATTCCAACCTCTCAAGCACATTTTACATACTCAGGACAAGGATGCAATATGCCAGGTTTTTCTAAACATATCTATAATGTATGAATGTGATATATTGTTAGGATCTTTAGAAAAAAACAGGTATGGCTGGTTTATTAATTGGATTATTTTAATGACAAAAATTATATACATAGGCAGAAGTTGTTTCATGAAAACGATATTGTCTTCAAAGTGTTTCTGAATGAAATCAAAATTTAGGTAAATTTAAGATATAATGCTGCATTTGACCTGATAAGCAGTAAATGGTTAAAGAGGGTGGATAAATATGTCAGACATGGCGAAACCTGCCGGACCGCGGTCCTTGACCGTTGAAAGACAAGTCAGACCGGTGAAAGTAAAGTTTCTCCAGTCCGATTGTCCGGTGAAAAATTTGTATGAAACGTTAGAGAAACCTTTGGAGGACCAGTGAAACCTTTGGAGGACCGGTGAAAGTTCCTTTTCACCGGTCCGACTGTCCGCTGAAAGTTCTAAAGTTTTCGCCATGTCTGATATGTAGAACAAAGGTATAGATTGTAAGAACAAAAATGCAAGGAGGTGAAAGTGTATAATAATTATTAAAAGATCGATGTTTAAATAAGTTATTTTATCTTTAAAAGAAAAAGCCAATGTATGTTATGCTATAACAAATGGTTGGTGTTTTATGCTATGAAAAAATTATTTGATAGCCTTCTTTTAAGAAAGTTGTGGAGATAGAAAAATCGAACATCTAAACCAGGTTGATTTCTGACAATCTGACCCATAAAATCGTAGAACCAGTAGGCCTACAAAGCATGTATGTGTATGTATGTAACAACTTTATTTCCATTTTCACATTTACATATATATAAAATGTTGATTCAGGAAAAAGGGATAAAGAAAGACAAATAATCAATTCAAGAACTCTCTGTGCAAGCACAGCTTTTCCAAGTCTCCCTAAATGGAGGTGTTAAAATACCTTGGTACTGGTTAATTTACATAATTTTCTGTACCAAACTCATATAGGTGAGTTAGGGAATGTATCATTTACATATCATACTTTTACTGAAAATAGAAATAGTACAAACAGTCTCTTCTCAGAGAGAAGAGGATCTATGGCATTGCCATATAATGTCAACATTGATCACTTACGCTTTGGGACCTTCTTCCTTATCCATGCGGATGACAGCCTCCACATAGTTGCGGCTTACATCCAATGTGTCCTTCTGGAAGAGATCAATGACTGGAACACGCATGATCCCCTCTGACAGTTGGCTGTGTTCTAGTATTCCTGCAAGAGTAGTTACATCCTGATATTATAGTAATTATTATTATTTCCTGTAATCAGTTTGTTCCAGGCAGTGCAAAAGTAATTATCAAAATTTAACCAGGATTTTTAAAACATAAACTATATGAAAACAGCTTGACAGCAACTTATTAGGTTAAGGCTTAATGTATAATGTATTGCAAACTCAATTACCTTTATTCAATCTAGCTTAACCCTGTGCCCATTGAGATGGGAATAAAAAAAAAGGTTGACTAGGAGTATATCAGCTCATCATCTAGGTTATTGAAAAAGTTCTCAGCAAGCAACGTCATAGGTAAGCATTGAACATGGGATTTTGGCAGTGGCTCTGTCAATTTCATATTGGTCAACCCATATTGGTATTTGTATAGAAGTTTGTTATCTTCTAGATGGGGGTATATTGTGCCTTGTACTACTCTTTCTAAAAGAATTACTGGTATATATAGAAATATTTTACATATTACAAATTCTGTTGAGACCTGGGCGTTGGTCTCTGGGCTATGTTGTACACTGACATTATGGATATTCATTAATTCATGGAAGACTGGCATCCCTCTACATATATGGGTCAGATTTTCAGAAAATGTACAATTCGTCTTCACCAATCCTCTCGAATAATCCAAATTTAAGACAAAAATATGCTTCAAAATGCAGTTTAACATAACAGAACTGATACTTTATATCAATGCGATACCAAATATACTCAGATGTACCCGGTATTCATCATTTTTCAACCAAATTTTGCAGAATTTCACAAATGTGTAGAGCTGGCAATTGTACATTTCTTAAAATCTGACCCACACATAAGGGAGAATTCAGAAAATATCTTTAGAAGCAGTACGAAAATAGTATATGTTTTATTAGTCACAGAATTAATATACCTGGAAGTCATCTTTTACATGTACGTTTCCTTTTTTGTATATGTGTAGGTGCAAATAAATGATATATTGAATTGAATACGGTGTATTAGTATTGCTTGCATTGATACAGTTTTACTAGTCATCAATACAGACTTACCTTCAACTAGAGTGTCCTCATCTGTACAAGGCTGACTGGTGGCGGGGACAGGGTGAACGGTGCTTCCAGCAGCGGGGAAGCCTCCCAGGGGATGGGCTGCATCTGTTACCAAAAATAGAATAGAATAGAATAGAAATATCTATTATTCATCACTGAGATCTTACATAAATTTTCGATGAACAGGTCTACAGGCTTCTAGGTACCTTATAGGATTTACACCTAGGTCTTCCTACCGTTCCCTTTATCTATACATAAAAACCTAATAAATATTATACAGTTTGCTTGGGTAAAATCATTTATGTAGATTTGTTAAAACCCATATCTAATTGCTAATAAGTGAATCCAGTACAGGATTAATTTCAGGCGGGCAAGTGTTGCTCTCAGCCTAGTTAGTATACATGGGGAAATACAAAAAAACAAAAGTAGAGTAAATAAAGTGTGTAGATCATCTATAAGAGGATTATTTACGAATATTGAAGGTCTGCAGGCCGCTGTACAGTTCAGGATGGATTGTAGCCCCAGGACTATTATACTATTTATTACACAAGCAAATATTTTCAACCCTAATTTGTTAATGAAACATAGCGGAATGGCTCGGCACCATTTTTGGCAATGTGCATGTGAAATATAACGGAGATCTGGCCAGCAGTTTCTGACAAGATAGGGGTTTTATGGTCCCAAAGACTATTTTAATAATAATTAGATACGTATGTGATTTCAGGGGTGCGATTTGACTTTTCAAATAGCACCTATGCGCTGATGCACGGCGAAAATAACTGACTGTTAAGGTCCTTACAACCCCAAACTCAACATCACTGACTTTTTACGAGCCGCAGGAATCATGATACATACTTTATGATGTTGATTTGTGTTCAACTCAGTTTCAAATAATTAGTGAGTGAGTAAGATTGGTTGCTTTACGCCCTTATCAACACATTTAATATGGTTATATCAAGGGCAGGAGACCTGAGAGGGAGGCAGTTTATGATTATACCCAGGAAATAGAGATAGAGAAGAAGGGAGAGAGAGACAGAGAAGAGACAGAAAGGCAATTTATGGTCTTACCCAGGAAATAGAGATAGAGACGAAGGGAGAGAGAGACAGAGAAAAAGAGACAGAAAGGCACTTTTAGCAATTAGGTCTTACCCAGGACCATTTTTAAATAATTACCTGAGCCTGTAGTGAATGCAGAAGGGTGTGGAGTTTGTTGGTGACTGGACAGTAGGCCCAGGACCTGGTGTTGGTCAGTATCGTGGAGAGCATTCAGGAAGCCCTCATACATCTGAACATCTCCCTTCATCAGCTGGTCCAGTAACCGGTCAACTTTTAGCTCAGGCTCCAAAGCATCCTGCAAATTTTTTTTTTTTAAAGAATTTATTTCAGACAAATTATTTTTTTTAAAGATTTTATTTCAGCTGGGTGGTACATTTTCCCAGTGTAACCGGGATCTTTGAATGGGCCCAGCTTGTGGACAAAATTGTAGTAGATAATACATGAGTAATACATTACTGAATAACAGCAGAATTAAAAAGCAGTAGAGGGAGAATTACATGTGTTTGGTGACAATCATTTTGTAAGTTTGTCAGAAAGAAACAAGTGATACGCAGAATATATCAAAGCAAACATGACAGTCAGTATTATACTCAGTTCGGGAATCACTATCAAAGAGTGTTGCCCTTGGTGGTTGCAGAGAGTATTTATAATCAATGAATTATACTGTTAATTATAAATTATAAATTGATTTATATAAACCCATGTTTGTATATGCATACAGATATGCGTTTGCCTGCATCACATGGTTCAACAGCTTACTCACCTTGATTATAATTATACCTGCATGCTGTAATGTGTTATAGCTATACATGAAATAACTCATATTACAAGCACTAAACTCAACAGAGGCTATCAACATTTCAGGGGTATATCATGTAACAAGTGTTATCATTTATTTTGTTGCCAAGTGCAGACTACATCCTGATATAATTAACTTTTTTTCTCAATGCCAGCTAACATTCATTTGCAGCAATTTTTTAAGTTAAGAATTATTACCAACGATCAATGATATAATATGATATTATGATAGTACCACACGAGTAGGTGGTCTGGTGTAAAGGATCGCATGGACCCAAGACGATTCTTTTCACATGGGTTATTATTGAAAAGAATCGTCGAGGGTCCATGCGATCCTTTACACCAGACCACCTACGAGATGCGGTACTATTTTTACTCCACGGTGGTAATGAATTAATTATGAATTACGACAAAAAGTCCTTTATTTACTTACGAAGTTCCTTTTATTGTTCTCTCACTGATGCCGGCGACGACGCAATAGTGTACATCGTAACGTTTGTAACGCTAGTAAGAGTCATTGACAACGCATTTTCCCGCGTGGACGGGAACCAATCAAATGAGTTTATTTTGCGTTTATCATTAGGCCCCGCCCATGTGGTACAAAACAATGTACCACACGGTATGTACCACACGCCTCTACATACAAATGTAATGTGATACACACTTCACCGTGGAGTAAATATCTGTACCTGAATGGTTTGGGTGAGTGAGATTGGTTGCTTTACGCCCTTATCAACACATTAAATATGGTTATATCAAGGGTGGGAGAGCTGAGAGTGAGTGAGTGAGTGAGTGAGATTGGTTGCTTTACGCCCTTATCAACACATTTAATATGGTTATATCAAGGGTGAGAGAGCTGAGAGGGAGGCAGTTTATAATCATACCCAAGAAATAGAGATAGATAATACCTGAATGGGTTGTTTAGTCCAGACATCAACCACTCCATGCTTGACCAGGAAGGCCAGGAACTGTGCATCTACAGTGATACTGGTCTGTAACTCTGGACCCAGCTGTGCCAGTACATCATAATGAGGACAGGGCCTTGGTCGCTTGGGTGGCGGTGGTCCCGCTGTTAGAAGTACATTAGGAACATAGCTGTATGAAAATATCAATACCTCGATAGATTAATAGGTTTACTATCTGAATTTGTCATTTGCCAATATTACAAATATGAACTTCTGTCAAGCCCTGCAGGAAAATGAATGGCTGAAATCTCCACAATTTTGGCCAGTAATTTTCACATGGCAGGATTGGTACAGAAAAATAGTAGAAAATCTATTGGTTTGTGACCAAACTTAACTGAGAATGCAGCTTGAATAATGATTTAGTTAAACATCTGGGTCAGATTTTCAGAAAATGTATAATTCACCTTAACCAATCCTCTCAAATAACTCACATTTAGGACAAAAATGAGCTTCAAAATGCAGTTTAACATAACAGAACTGATACTTTAAATCAAACCGATACCAAAGATACTCAGATATACTCGGTATTCTTCATTTTTCACCCTAATTTATCAGAATTTCCTAAATGTGTAGAGCTGCCAATTGTACATTTTCTGAAAATCTGACCCACGTATTAAGTAAGAGGCTTAAGACCACCAGTACAAAACAAGCCCATACTGGGATCAACTTACTTTCTTCACTCATCATGGACGTATAGGAAGACACTTAGGCAGTAGAGGTTTGTCCTACAAAGAAAGATAAGGAGTACATGTATGCATTGTCCAGATACTAGGAGACCGCCACTAAAATGGATCACATCTAGCTAGCTCTAATACACACATGCCACACATTTCATACCTTTTACCTCGTGACATGGCTTTTGGCAGTTTTGCTCCCTGTGTTTCAATTAATTTCCCCTCAGTCTACGCCCCATGAGTATTTCTGCTGGAGAGTACCCCGACTCCATAGGGGCCCTCCTGTATGCAAGCAGAGCAAGGTATGGGTCCTCCCCTTCCTCTTTGGCCCTACTGAGTAGGTTTTTAACGATTTCCTCATATCAGGACAAAGATATACCGTACTAATAGATCTGGTGATAGATCTGGTCAGGCTACGTTCAAGATAGATTAGAGGTGATAGTGTTATGTTATATTCATACAAAAGGTATTTAGTTCACTACGGCCGTTTCGCCGAAGCTAAATATGTCAGTTGGTTCATTGATCTTAGGCCGGGGCGCTTCGGCCAGGGCGCCTCGGTCAAAGGGCACCTCGGTCTCGGGGCGCTTCGATCGTACAATCGTGTCGCCAGCTCTGACTGAGTTGTGCAAGAGCCGAAGGGCCTTGGAGAGAGGAGGAGAACGGAAAAACAACCCCTACCTTCTAATCTTTCTCCGTCATGATGATCCGATTGAAGTGATGATTTCTCAGGGGACAATGGCTGGTGTCTTCGACGTTCACTATTGTTTAAACGAGAACTATTCCATGAAATATCACCATTTAATGCGGCTCATGTGCAAGACAGCACATTCAAGCTTCCCTCTCACACCCTTCAGCACTAAATGCCCATAACAAAAATACATCATGCACGAGTAGGCCTTTAATTCTTCTGTTAAACCATGATACTGCATTTTATATTTATATACTGTATATAAAACGTGTAGGCTTTTGGAAAATCATGAATCTGGGGAATGCATTTGCTGCGTAGCAGTTAATTTCTGACGTCATTCAGTCGCCGGGGGAGCCCCCAAGCCTGAGCTACGTAAAACAAGTGCCTTCGGCACTTGGATTGTAGAGGCTGTTTATACTTCTTATAGGAATCTAACAATTTACTGGACGAGAAGTCGCCAAGTGGCCATGCCATGCATAAAACACCTCAGCTCGGCAATTCGACCCAAGCTCATTGGACCAACACTATTGGGGAAATCTGCAAATAATTTCCAAAAATCCCTACGTTCCCATATGTACACACACTTCAAACCTGTCCCAGTCTCAAGCTTATTGATTATAAGAGACATTTCACCCAAGATCTTAAGCCCTTACTCATATAATTACGCAGTTCCAGCATTACATGCTTACGCCTATGCCTATGCATAAGATTCGAAATCCGACATCGGTGGCTTGACTATCGTTGAGCTTCGTCTAACACGAGGCCAGGGTAATGACGTCATAGTCACGGGGATTCCCCAGAGGAACCCTCTCCAGAACGAGGCCCATGTAATGACGTCATAGCAGCGGGGATTCCACCACACATAGGTGCGGGAACCATCGCATATCGGCGATGATTCCTGCACAAATTTAACACAAAAACGAAAGGATTTTAAACGCACTAGCCACGGGAGGAGGGCGGGACAGTCGGCGGGATGGTGGGCAATGTCAACATACAAAAACATTCCATATTTATGAACGTAAATAGCCCAAGACTTCTATTCATTCCCATCAAATTGTGACGATAGACCTATCAGCTATCTGGGGCCACGATACTCTCCTAGACGTTTATTTTAATTTGGAGATATTAATTTAATTGCAAAAAATGGCTAAAATCACAGGGGGCCTATGTCAATGTAGTAGGCCTAAGGTGTAGGAAGGAGAGAGCGAGAGAGTGAGGGACAGAGAGAGAGATAGAGAGGGGGAGGAGAAGAGAGGGAGAGGAGTGATGAGAATGACTGATATAAGAGGGTTTCATGGGAAAAATTTGCACCCCTGCCCCCACCCACCTATACATCTATCAATTTTCCTTCTCCTCCCCTTTCCTGACTACCTCCCATGCTCTCCCTCCCCTTTTATTCCCCCTCCTTAATAATAATAATAATCTGTAATGTGTGGACAGGTACATTCTTTCGTAAAAAAAGTTTGGTCGAAAAAAAAAGTTGGTCGTAAAAAAGTTGGGTCATAAAAAAAGTTGGTTGAAAAAAAATGTTGGTTGAAAAAAAAAGTTGGGTCGAAAAGAAAGTTGGTCGTAAAAAAAGTTGGGTCGTAAAAAGTTGGTTGAAAAAAAGTTGGTTGGAAAAATAGTTGGGTCGAAAAAAAAGTGGGTCGTAAAAAAAGTTGGTTGGAAAAAAAGTTGGCCGTAAAAAAGTTAGGTCGAAAAAAAGTTGCCTGAGCTACGTAGAACTATTATCTCTATTTTCTAAATTGGAGATATGGCAACTAATGATAGGCCTATTTGTCAGTGGTTAGTACCATATTTACCATTGCTGCGGCAAAAAATGAAAGGTAAACTGGTATTTGTTTTATGTGTAGTCAATAATCTGTAAAAGTTGTAAGCCTCCGAAAGTCTTCATTGCAATGCTGAGCGATAATACATGAAAATAGAATAATTATAGTTCTAGACCGACCGGCGAAATGGCACTGCATAACATGCATGCACTGCATAACCAAAGCAAGAACATTCGCCATCACTCCTTCGGAGATGCCAAATACACTATACAACTTCCTCCATGATCGGGAAACGCCCTCTATTTCTCATTGTCCAACACCCAAAAGTTACATGAGTGCCTAAGTTAGAGCCTTAGGGAGAGATTGGACCAAGAATTTTTAGCTCTTAATGGTATAATTACTGCATAACAGACCTCTCGCGTTCACGCTATCTGTGGATGAAAACTCAATGCCATAACCATGCTTGTAGGCTTGGCGTGACACGTGACAGCTCGGAAAAACGGTTTCAGACCATCCCACCAGGTAGCAGCCACCGTATGATGTGCAAAACATCGCCCGTCATCGGGGATCGTTTTGCACAGTTGATAACACAAAAACCAAACGATTTTAATGCGATTGTTGGTGGGTGGGATGGTGGGCAATGTCAACGTACAAAAACATTCCATACTTATGAAAGTAAATAGCCCAAGACATCCCTTCATTCCCATCAAACTGTGACGATAGTTCCGATCTGGTGCCACACACCCCCCTGGACAAAATGGTGCTGTGGCATTCCTTAAGGAATCCTGATTCTCCCATAGGCACAAGAGCGCGCCACCAGCCCCTTGGAGCAACAAATTTAGTCTAGCAAAGTTGGCTTGATGTCCCGATATCCTATGTTTTCGTCATCCAGGTGAAAAATCAATGCCAGATTTGACATCCTCAACATTTTTAAGAAGCAAATCGTCGGGGTTCATAGTGTCTATATTGTACTCATAATGCACATATACCCTGGTTTCTTCCTCGCACTCGGCCGTACTCGTGTAAAAGTTCTCTGCATGCATGGATGTGGTTAGTAGGCTCATACGTTTCCCTCCCTGCCCCACAGTAGCGCTCGCGGTGACGGCGCTACAGTGGGGAGCAGGTATTCACGCGTTGACTTAAGAGTCAAATGAAACGATTTTGGAGGTTGGGCGGGATGGTGGGCAATGTCAACATACAAAAACATTCCATATTTATGAAAGTAAATAGCCCAAGGCTTCCCTTCAATCCCATCAAATTGTGACGATAGTCCTACTGGTGCCACACACATCTGGTTACGTACTTACGATCATCGCATTATAGCGTCCACCGCAAAATTTTGGATTTTAATCAATGAAAGGCCCCAATGAAAAGTATAACCCCAGGTTTTTACTGGCGAAAACCCTGCACCATCACAAATACACATGTGAAATTGCATGGATTTTGGCCCTAGAATGGGCCTTTCATTGATCAAAATCCATTGGTATTGAGTTCTGTGTAAATAAGTTCAACTATAATTATATCGTTTGTGTCATTACATGGTCAGCATGTGCCCTACTTCACTTTTAAAGATTTTTTGTTTGCGAAATATATATTCTGAATCATGTTTAGGCATATTCTCATAATCTTTAGGATCATTTTGATATTTTTGGCATAAATGTGGGACTTTTAGAAGAGAAAAATATTATTTTGTAAATAGATTTGCAGTAGAATAAGTCTGATGAACCCCCAGATGTCAGACTTGGCAACTGACTTTTTCAACTGACTTTTTCTACTTTATGAACGACTTTTATTTACAACAAACTATCTTTCCTGACTGACTTTTACCGACTGACTTTTTTTTCCGGCCAACGTTTCTTTCTTTTTTTTCCAGACTGTTAGGTTATATTGAATTGAATTTTGAACCAGATCTTATGTCTGGATTTGTATTATTTGAGAGGATTGGTGAAGGAGAATTGTGCATTTTCTGAAGATTATAGGCCTACCCTTGTATAATCCCTCCAAAAAGATTTCACTTAATTTTCATGATCAGGAAAAGTTTACGTGTTTTGAGTCTCATTTTTGTATTAAATTTGAGTTATTTGAGAGGGTTTCTAAATGTGAATTGGGCGATTTCTGGAAATTTTACCCATGAGGGTCCGGCTATGCAGCAAGTTGTCTACCGTTGTCCTGTGAACATGAAGCTGGATGGCTTGTTATGAACTCAGAGGCTATATTTAATGTGTAATTACAGTGCTGTAATTGTTTGTACGCTTATAATTATGAGGCGATTATTGTAATGATCTGATCCTTCCTAATTTCGCGGAGAAAGGGATCATTTGTCACACATATCCGCGGATCACAAAATCGGAAATAAGGGTATGAATTTTGCAACTGAAATCCGCAAAATACTGAAAATCATAAAAAGGAGTGCTTTTTGACATAAGATTTTCCGCGTTTTGTCACAAAAGAGTGGGGTTAAAATGAATATTCGCGGAAAAGGGGTACTTTTTAAATACTGGAATGATCATGTGTACATATTTGACCCCTGACTGACTGTTAGTTCCCCCTGTGGAACTCAATATGTAATACTGAGTTCAGCCAAGTACTGGTGAGGTGCCCTTTGCTAAGTTTACTTTACATTCCTTTCCACATTTATGTTTTCATTTCTTATGAGACATTGCGTAAATTATATATTATATATAGTACAGTGGTTCCTCTCTATTGAGACCACCCTCATTTGGGACTGAATGATTTTTGGTCTCATAGCAAGGTGGTCTTTAAATCTAATAAGAGAAAATAAGAGGGACTGGGAAAACTGTTCTTAATAGAGGGGTGGTCTCTATAATGAGGTGGTCTTAATGTGAGGTTCCACTGTAATTAGATCTAGAATATTGCCAATACAGGATATCTTTGTAACAGATGCAAATATCTCAAAGTATCACCTCAGACAGAAACTAAATGAATAAAACAAGAGTGAAACCAATTTTATTTTTTTTAAAAATCTTTATTCAGGCATGGCTTTGTTAAATTTAACAAAGAGCAGGTTATCTAGGATATTAAATGCAAAACCACAGCTCACCTAACAGTGATCTACCACTGCCGCCAATGTATCATTATTGAAAAATACTTTATTCTTGAATACTATTTTTTATGCATAGTTGCAAATGTCAGTTGTGATGTGTTTTAAGAAAATGAGTCGCAAAATTGATTGTCTCTCAAACGCCACCAATGGTATGAATACATGTACTAAATTTCGGGACTGTGTTAAATATATCAATGCATTTCTATGGTCAACTTATAGAGTATTTACCTTCTTTATTGGTAAATGTCCACCCAAAAGTATTGCAATTTTTTTTTCAAAAATAGAAATATTAAACCTAAAATATAGAAAAGCTATATGTCCTACTGTTTACTATCATTAGAGTCGACTTGATCTGGATTTTCAAATATGTTTAGATCTCAAAGTCCTTTTTTTGCGACTTGTGACTCATTTTCCTAAAACACATCACAGTTATAAGGCATCAAAGTCATCAAAGTACTAATTAAGGAATAAGGAAAGAGAACGCTTTAAAGATGAATACAAGATGTTTGATACTTAGTGACTTCATTCTCGAATATAATATACTGCTTTGCATACATAGGTGTACATGTATATAACAGTTATAAGGCAAGTAGAAATCCCAAATCAGCAAATTTATACATATCAACAATAATCAACTTGGCCTGGGCCAATTGAAAAAACCAAGCAACACCCAGTATAAACACGATCAATAAAAAACAAACTTGCAAATCATCTTGACTATAATGTTATTCTTGAATATAAACATACATCACCAAGCTACATACTAACAAACCCTTATCTCATTAAAGATCAATTAAATGAGAAACTATTAATTTTGATT